>JARWLC010000004.1:89512195-90079695 GCA_033318265.1 Phyllotis vaccarum | reverse complement strand
ACACCAGGACAACACCCACCCCACTAACACCACCAGGACAACACCCACCCCACTAACACCACCAGGACAACACCCACCCCACTAACACCACCAGGACAACACCCACCCCACTAACACCACCAGGGCAACACCCACCCCACTAACACCACCAGGGCAACACCCACCCCACTAACACCACCAGGACAACACCCACCCCACTAACACCACCAGGGCAACACCCACCCCACTAACACCACCAGGACAACACCCACCCCACTAACACCACCAGGACAACACCCACACCAGCACCACCAGCAGGGCAACACCCACCCCACCAACACCAGGACAACACCACCCACACCAGCACCACCAGCAGGACAACACCACCCACACCAGCACCACCAGGGTCTCTCTCTCTCTGAATGGAATAATGAATGGTTCTCCTTCATTACTTCGTGCTCTAGCTAGATAGAGACAGTAAGCACATTTTATATGTGTCATTATTTACGACTCAGTCAGGGTCATATCAAGGTCATCACATCCTCTGAAACCATGATGCCCATGAGCCGCATGAAGATCCACCTCTGAGAAGCAGAGACAATGTCACTGTGGACTTGGATAAAGGAGTGTAGGGACAGGCTGCTCCATGTCTAGCACCTGTTTAAACTGCTATATCGACTTGCCCCCCAAATGCCAGCAGTGTCACAGAAGAGACGGCTGCCCTCTCACACGGCTCCCCCAACCTTCAGCGATAAGGCAAAAGGCCCAGAAGCAGTAGAAGTGACAATCATGATTCATATTGGGAGGAATGAAGGTCACATGGCAGGCCAGCCAGTACCAAGTGGGGTTCCTTGGAGAAAAGCTGTGTCCTCAATCTCTCCTGAGAGGTGATGACATACTCAGAGGTCAGTTTCTTTCCACCCTGGGGGACCATCAGAAGGAAGGGAAATGTTGGGGGGGGGGTCAATGTAGGAGAAGATTTGCACAAACCGGAAGAACACAGTGCTAAGCTAAAGCTTTGAGTCTTTGTTCCGGCTCCCTCTCCCAGTACCAAATGTTCAGGACTTCCTTTAATTAATAAAACAAACAAACAAACAAACAAACAAAAACCAAAAAAAACCAAAAAACCAAAAAACCTTTTTATGTATACATTTGTGTGCCTGTTTGTATGTATGGTCACAATGTGCTTGCAGTGAGTGTTCTCAGAGGCCAGAAGAGGGCATCAGAGATCTTAGAACTTGAGTTACAGACACTGTGAGCCGCCATGTAGGTGTTGGGAATTGAACCAAGGTCTTTTGCAAGAGCAACAATGTTCTTAACCATGGAACCATCTTTCCAGCCCCAGAGCTTTGTTTTTTTTTTTTTTTTTTTGTTTTTGTTTTTGTTTTTTTTTTTTTTTTTTTTTTTTTTTTTTTTTTTTTTTTGGTTTTTTGGTTTTTTGGTTTTTTGTTTTTTTGTTTTTTTAAGTGTTAGAGTGAAGGTTTCCTCAAGCTGAGATCACCCTGCTGTTTGGATGCTTTTTACTTTACTAGAGAAGTTTCCATGAAGCACTGTCTAATGCTAGAATCTTTGACCCTGTCATTTTTCGAAAGTTTTGGCTAGAGTTCCAGGGGACATTGATGAAGCTTTAGCTCCTTCATGAAATTAAAAAAAAAATTTGAAAAATCATCCTGGCACCAGCTTTCAAGCTGTCAGAGACTAAGAAAATTTGAGGGCAGGGAGAATCGATTCGTTCTGTCTCATTTCTGGTATGTATAATGTGAAGTAAAACTCAGAAAAGTACACAAAGAATAAAGTTCATCCTTTATACATTTAAAAAATAAATGGAAAAAAAAAGAAGTTACCAGTGTTCTCCAATATTAGTAAGGCCAAGCTCTCAAGTAAGTGACCTTTGCTCCTTTACAGGGAACAGAAATGACAGAGAGCAGCAAGAGGGTCATGAGTGAGCACACTGATGGCCTCAGTTCTCACCCCTCATGGGAAGTCATGACTTCTTGTGACCTCCCTCATGAGTCCAATGGGATGCTGGGAGATACAACATCTCTGCTTCTCTTATCCCTATGACATCCTACCAGGCTGGCCTGGGGAGGGACAGTTGACAATGGAAGCCAACTGAGGACAGCTAGCTTGTCCTAGACAAAACTAGCCAACTGTTAGACAATTAGCATATAGGAGGGAGACCTGAGATGAAGCTGTTAGGCTAACTATCCCACACTGCCAACATCCGGACACAAGGTAAAGAGATGTCCATACAGAGACGAAAGGGTTATACATCAAGAAACAGACCAAGGAAAGAAAACAACTTCAAGGTGGTGTGAAATCGAATATGTGTTTGAATGTGAGCTGTCTCCACAGGCCCAGGTGTTTGAACATGTGGTTTGACATTACTTTGGAAGGTTGAAGAGCCTTTGGAAGGTGAACTTTGGTTGAAGAAGTGGGTCACTGGGAATTGAGCACTAAGGTTTCTTAGGCTGGCCCCACCTCCTGTCTAGTCTACCTCCTGACTGCTGACCGAAGGCGACCAGCCATGCCTCACCCCTTCTGCCATGCTTCTTCCACATGGAAAATTATATCTTCTCAAGCTGGATCAGAATGAAGCTTCTTTCTTAGACCACTATTTGTCAGGCGTTTAGTCTCAGTTGGGAGAAAAGTGATCACACATGGTGGCAGCAAGATATACTCTCCTAGAGTGACCCTGTCTTGTCTTATTCATTTGTTTTAAGGGAAAATTATCTAAATACACTATATGGGAAGATAAGAGCATCCAGGGAGGAGCTCTTTTGTGATTGGTTCAAAAACTTATCTTGCAAGAATATTAGAATCTTTGGATTTGAATCTGCACATGGATGACCTCTGATAAACTAAATATGGATAGGATATTACTGAGCAGCAGCAGCAGCCCAGGCCTTGAATCCCAGCATTCAGGAGGCAGAGGCAGGTGGACCTCTGAGTTCAAGGACAGCCTGGTCTATAGAGTGAGTTCAAAGACAGCCAGAGCTACGTTTTCCAGACCTTGTCTGTAAAACAAACAAACAAACAAACAAACAAAAGGAAATCCGTCACACCCATGGTGTGGATCAGCACACCCACAGTATGGAACTGAAAGTGGTGATGAGCAGCGGGTGCCACAGGCTGGACCATTTGGAGCTGATGTCAGGGTAAAGCCACACATGTGGGACATGGGGAGCACCATGGTGACTAGTGTGTAAAGAGATGCTTCAAGGCTTTGGAAGACACTGGAATCAGGAGCGGCAGGTATACCCTCAGGAGCTGGGTACCAATGCCTACACCAGCATGTGTGGGTTCCTTATAGAGTAATTAGGCCTGGAAGGAGCAGAATCAGGGTTCCTGGGATCAAAGCCAGCCCACTATCAAACCCTGTCAAATCGTACTTCTGGGGTGTTCTGAGATCAGTCTTAGCTCTCGGCACCCTCTCCATTACTGCTGGCATGTGATGTCTGCAGTATTAGGCTTTATAGAGGAAGTGTTAAAACACGGACCCTCCCAGGCTTCTTCAAAAGGCCTTAGTGAGATCTGGCTACTCACCACTGCCATCACTCTGCCCTTTAGGAGCCACTGTGATAAACTTCTCTCACACAGAGAGAGTCCCTAACCTACCCAGGAACTGCAGACAACAGGACAGCAAATAGCATAGGTCACACATTAACTGAGACTCCTAGAATCTCCTATTATTAGGGACCCCACTTTGGGGAAACTGAAGCTTCTCTTGCTTTAATACAGACCGGAGGATAAAAAAGTCTCTTTATAGATTTCTTGCCTAAAGGACAATTGGTCTCCTGATCTCCCTCAAACATCTCCTCTACCTAACCTTTCCTGATTGGCTGTTAGAGTGGATGTCTCAGAGCGTGAATTCTGTTTTCCCTGTTAAAAAACCATCTGTGTCTTTCAGGATTCTTCCCCTATGCTTTTAACTCTTTAGTGTGACCGAGGTTTCCCCAAGTGCTTGTCTCCCTGAGGCTCCTCTTCATCCAGAGCATGGCTTCTCCCATTTTCCCCAGGAGGTCTCCAGAGACAGCTTCTTGGGTTCCTTAAACTGAATGACCCATTCTCCTTTCTGACAGCATCTTATCTCATGTCTTAATAAGGCTGGTGACAGTCTTCAGAACACCTGTGTAGCAGTTTCCTCCGAGATTGGAATATTCTATTCTTCAGGAAAGCTCACTGTAGTGGTTTGAATATGAATGGTCCCCATAGGCTCATAGATTCAAATTCTCCTGTCACCAGGGAATGGCACCATTAGGAGATGTGGCTTTACAAGGGAGTGTTACTGGGGGTGGGCTTTGAGGTTTCCAGTGCTCAAGCCAGGTTATAGATTGTTGTCAGTATTTAGGGTGATTGGTTACAAGTTACCATTGGTAATGGTATAAAAAAAGCTGAACAAAACTCTATGGGGCTGTGCTCTTGTACACTGTAAACATTTGTCACTATATATCTTGGTTTAATAAAGCGCCAAGCAGAAAGTATAAGTGGAACTAGCAGACCAGGGGAATTCTGGGAAGCAGAAGAGCAGCGAGAGTCTCCACCAGACTCAGAGGGAGCAAGACGAGAAGGCTGCACTGATAAAAGCCATGTGGCTAAACATAAATAGAATTATGGAATAGTTTAAGAATAAGAGTTAGCAAGTAATAAGCTGGAGCCATAGGCCAAGCAGCTTGTAATATTAATATAAGACCTTGTGTGATTATTTGAAGACTGGAGGACAAGCCAGGCAGGACACAGAGACTAAAGCCAGGCCCAGTGTCCCTCTCTGCTTGCTGCCTGTGGATCCAGATGTAGGACTCATCCACCTCTTCAGCACTGTGTCGGCCTGCATGTCGCCATGCTTCCTGCCATGATGACAATGGATTAAACCTCCTAACTGTAAGCCAGCTCCAGTGAAATGTTTTACTTTGTAAGAGTTGCTGTGGCCATGGAGTCTCTTCACAGCAATAGAACGGCGACTAAGACACTCCCGAAGCCAGAAGGGCAACGGCTCAAAATAGCTTGTGGAAGTTCTTGAGACTGACCAAGAAGATTCACTAGGTTCCCTCTTCACCAAGACTATATAAACAGTCAATACAGCTGAGACCAGGCTGCCTGAAGAAGCAGACACTAGCCCAGCTGCCTAGGAGAGCTTGAGACCAACTGAAGCACCTGGAAGGGACATTCTCCAGCTGGCCAGCTGCCTGCAGGCTGTGCAGTGAGCTCCAGGACCCCAGCTTTGTGACCCGTCACCATGCTGGGGTGAGCTTTGGTGCTGCAGCTGTCTGTGAGTCATTTCTGCTCCTATAAGTGACCCCCTCACTAATATTCCTGAAAGTAATCTCAAAAACCTCATAATTTCACCATGTGGACGTGGTAGTATCTATATTCTAGCCTGTGCAGGGCTCCCTTCCTGGGGTTAGTAGGTGTGTATGTGTGTGTGTTGTCGTCTCTCATGAAAAAGTCTTGTCACACAACATAATTTGTATCTTGTTTTGCTGATTTGTTTCCTAAGTGTCTGAGGTTCCACCTGGACTCGAGAGCCGTGAGAACTGAGGGTGACCTTTGTCCTTATTATCTATGGCAGACTCTGTCCTTAACATGGCACAAGGCATAGAGCAATTTCTGTTTGGTTTTGGCTTTTTGAGATGAGGTCTAATTCTGAAGCCCTGATTTGCCTCCAACTCACAACAATCTTCCTGCCTCAATTTCCCAAGTGCTGCGGTTACAAACACGAACAACCACATCTGACTGTGGAATAACTGTTTAACAATGATCCCCCTTCTTAGGACTAAACTCCACTCCATAGAAGAAAATCTGGTGGCTTGTTTGTTTTTTGTTTCCCTGGAGATGCCTGAAGGGGTCTGACTGACTGGAACACTGCAATCATGGAGCCCACAGTTAGATTACAATCTTAAGCTAGCCACCAAGATCTATGCCTTTTTGGGAGACATTTCCCCCTCCTGAGGCTGACCACCAAGGTCCAGCTATTAAGGTGCTGAAGAGAAGCAACCAAAAGCCCCCTTTGGCTCACCTAATTAACATGCCCAATTAAAATTAGACACGTCACCTTAACACGGGTTTCCCCCTTTCCCTTTATAAACTGCCATTTTCACATCTGTGTTCTCTCTATCTAGGGGTGGTCCTTCTTCCTCCCCTTGCCCCCTTCCCCTCCCCATCTCTTCTCTCCCATCCCCTGTTTTTTCCCTCTGAGGCAAATAAATCTCCTCTGTGCTGAGAGCTTGGTCTTGGTGAGGCCTGTGCTGACTCAATCCTTTCAACACCAACTGTCTGTCGGGCCATCTCTCCTGCCTCACGCTAGATGAAAGAAACCTTCCAGCCCATCTCTGTCACGTCGGGGTCCTGCTGGACGTGCTCCAAGCCCTTGCTGCTGCCTGCCATTTTGACTTCTGCTTCTGCCCTTGGGATCTGAGCTCACCAAGAAGTTTCAACCTCAACTTCTCTGACTCTGAAGCCATCTTGGTCCTAGAATCAAAGCTGTTAGGAACTGCCAGCATGGTTCACTGGGCTCAGGGGCTCATGCTTTGAACAATGCAAATGATTCCCAACCATCGGGCCATGAGGATGGTGGTACTGAGCCCTGGCATTGTTTGCTACATTTTCTTGGCTCTCCTACATCCGGTGTACTTCATAGGCTTCTCCATCCCACTCTTCCATCATATAAATGTCTTGTCACATGACAAGACTTCCTTCATATAAAAAAATAAGAATTTAGGCTAGGGAGATGACTAAGTTTGTGAAATCCTTGCCTTGCAAACTGGGCTTAAGTTTGAGTCTAGAACCTACTTAAAACAAACCTGAAATGGTGGTGACTGCCTGCAATCCCAGTGTTGAAAGGAGGAGATAGATGCTGAAGGTGAGCCCACCTGCCAGCCTAGCCTGCTTGGTGATTTACAAGTTAGTGAGAGATGCTGTCCAAACTAAAAATAATCTTTAAAAGGAAGATAGTGAGATAGTGCCCAATAAACAGCATCCAAGGCTCCTCTCTGGTAGCTTTCACATAGTGGAACACAGAGGTACAAATACACACATACATACATGATGTGGGAATGCCTTTCTGTATGCTGTGAATCTCAATCTTTAAATAAAGGAGCTGTTTTGGGCCATGACAGGCACCATAGAAGAAGTAGGAGGAGGAATCAGAATAGGTAGGAAAGGAAGGGCGGAGTCAGAGGCAGACCGAGCTGAAGCCCAAAGGAGCAACATGTAAGGAACACAGGTGAGCCACAGGCCACGTGGCAGACAGATTAATAGAAATGTGTTGATTTAAGATGTAAGAGCTAGCTATCAATGTGCCTGAGCCATAGGCCAAACAGCATGAAGTTAATATAAGCGTCTGAGGGTTTGGGGGTCTGAGCGGCAGGCGGCGGGCAACTAAGAGGTCTGGCATAGCAAGTCTGTGGGTCTCAGATCTCCAGCCGCCCGGGACCGAGAACCCTCCTACTACACATACACACACACACTGGATGTCCTAGAACTCACTATATAAACCAGTATGGCTTCATACTCAGAGATCTGCTTGCCTCTGCCCCTTGAGTGTTGGGATTAAAGAAGTGTGCCATCACACCCAACCAGCACATGGAATTTTTTTAAAAAAAATTATAATTTCACATATTTATCCAGAGACAGGACTGGCTTAGAATTAGGGCCTTTCCTTGCTGTATCAATCCCAGGCTGTGGGTCTCCACTATTCCTCGGGTCAGGCTTGAGAAAACTAGGAAACAGTAATATGTGTGACCCAGACTGAACCGAATTTAAATACTCAGACCTCAAGTATTAGAAGTCGAAGTTTGTGGTCAGAGAATAATTGTTGGAACAAGAGGCTGTCAGCCAGGACCTGAAGTGACCACGGGAGTCAGCACCCCTGGTGACCACCAGGCTGGGCGCTATCCCTTACTTTGTTCCTCTTCAAGGAAGTCAAGTCTGCCTCCCTTCCCCGACCTCTGCAGGGCTGAGCACAGGTATTTTGTATGAAGTTTACATGTGTTTAAAACAGAGCAGAACAAAACCCCAACAACACTGTGAACTGATAGTTGAAAAGATGATCCCTCACATAGGAGGTTTCAACGTTTCTCATATCTACAAAATTACATTTGGGTCCTATATCCAATAATTGGTACATCACCAGGAGGCAGATACCTTCATATGGTCCGTCTAAGACAGATGAGGCCCTTCATTCCAGGGGAGGACCCAGAGCGGATTTGCCTTGGCTGTCCTTGTCAGAGAAGCAGTGAATAGGAAAAGGAGGGGTGGCCACTGACTCCCATCAGTGAAGTCTCCATAGAATTTCAAATTTGCTGGTACACACTACGTTTTCACGGAGAGTTTAAAATGTGAGTTTAATGAGAACTTTCTGGAAACACTGCTTTAATGATTCTTAGTGGCCTTGTTAAAGATCTATGGAAAGGCAGTTCAGGAGAATTCTAGGAGGGAACGGGGCTCTTTCTTTATCTAGACATCATTTGCTTCTGAGTAGGATTCTGCTTACAATGTTTTCTTTTTCCTGTTTATTTATTTATTGTTGGTCAGGGTCCCAGGCTGCCAAGGATGACCTTGAATTCCTGATCCTGCCTCTATCTCCCAAATGCTAAGATTACAGCTGTGAGCCTCTACCCATTCTTCTAGGAATCAAATCCAAGGCTTCAAGCACACCAGATTACTTTATATCACAGTTGAAATTCATTTGCTGAAAATGCTCGCATATCCCAGAGACCGGCCTACAGCCACAGGTCCTGAGACCAGGCTTGTGGATGGAAGGTAGTCCCAGGGCCAGCCATGAGCCAGAGGCTAGGTCCACATTCCACAAAGTGAAGGAGTCAGACCCCTTGCTGGAGAATGGAGCTCCCAGGCCTTGGGCTTGAGTTCCCTACCTCCCTGCTCAACTTGTGACCCCACCCCACATCTCGCAGCCACAAGGCCCGGCTTCCTGCTTGTTTTATCTGGCAGACTGGAACAGTAACTGGACTGGGATCAACTGGCCAGGAAACCAAAGCCCTACAGAAAGAAACCTCAGGAGTCCTGCCAAACTTCTTGTTCCCTGTCAGTCCCCAGCCAGCCAGCCTGCCGGACAAACAGCCTACCATCATTTGCATTTGTGAGGGGAAGTGAATTTGCTGTGTGGAACCACAGAATGGAAGTTATGTACTTTCGGAGAACTGTACAAGCAAGCATGGGCTCCTTTCCCATTATGTGGCTTCTGAAAGGGCTTCACCTCCTGGGTGGAAGGGATCAGGGGCAACAAAGGCCTTGCCTCTGTGGCTTTTCTAAAGAAGTATGTGTGTGCTTGTCAAAACATACCTCTCTTGCAAACTCTGAAGACCAGGTCTGTCTGCCTGCCAGAAAGGGGTAAAGAGAAAAATTCCACTCTGCAGCCCCTTTGGCCGGTGTGCAGGGCAGGATCCTCTCCCACAAAGGCGCTCGTTCACTGTCGAAAACCAGCTTCCCCAGAGATTTCCCACCATCACAGTTTGACTGTGTCTGTAAGGCGGGGAGCTGGTGAGCTGGCGCTGGGGGTGCTTTCCTCATTGTGTATGTGAAAGGTATAAAGCTTTGCTTGGTGGAGGACCAGAGCCCCAGGGCTCAGGGAACCAGGATAACAAATGTGTCAGCTTCTGCACTCATCCCTGAAACCCCCAAGTAGATGGCTGTAACCCTCTGACAGAAGCAAGAAAACCCACTTCGACGACAACCCGGTCCTGTACCTGGAACAGAGCTTGGACCCACATGGGAACAAATCAGCAAATTCTGCGCTAATTCCACCCTCTCTCAGAAGTTTGATCTGAGTTCAGTCTCTCCCTGCAGAGGCCTTCCAATCAGAGCAAAGACTAGGCTTCAAATCAGGAGGGGCTAGGTCTATAGTCAACAGCACAGACATTCCTTCCTAATACCCAATGGCTCAGTTCCCACGCTGGTTCTAGATTCTTAACTCATAATTAGGGCTGGGGTAGGACAGATGGCGCAGTTAGTAAAGCATTTGCTGTGCGAGACTGAACCCCTGAGTTCACTCTCCAAAAGCCAGGCGTGGTGTGAACACATGTAATCCCAGAATCTCCAAAGTCAGGCATGGTGTGAATGCATGTATTCCCAGAATATCAAAAAAATTAGGTGTGGTGTGAACATATGTAATCCCAGAATTTCCAAAAGCCCCCAGGCGTGATGTGAACACAAGTAATCCCAGTGCTGAAGAGGCAGATTCCATGGCCTTTCCTGGCTGGCCTTGCTGAATCGGTGAACTCCAAGTTCAGTGAGAGACCTTATCTCAAAATATGAAGCTGGATGGCATTTGAGAAAGACGTCTACTGTTGACCTCTGACATTCATGCATACACACATATATGCAACCAAGCAGACACATACATTATTCACACAACTAACACACACACACACACACACACAATAAAGGGGAAAGAAAAACTACCTGCTTTGGTTACTATTTTTAATTTATTATATGTTCACATAGCCTTCATTAAAGAAATTGAAAAATAATACCCTGAAATAGCTACTATACCCCTTGCTTTTATGTCCATTCTACTCATTTAACTAAAATTTTCCCCCATGTAGCATCACAAAACTGAACTACCCCAATCTGTTACAGTGAGGTTTCAGCCAGAGGTCCAGACCCACAGACCTGCTGTCTCAGAACGCCTAGCCACCCACTGCTGCTCAGGCCCCCCCAAATGACTCAGATGCTTATATGAACTTCATGCTGTTTGGCCTATGGCTCAGGCACATTGCTAGCTTGCTCTTACATCTTAAATCAACCCGTTTTCATTAATCTGTCTGCCACATAGCCTGTGGCTCACCTGTGTTCCTTACATATTTCTTCTTTGGGTGTCTGGCTTGATCTGTTTCAGACTCTGCCCTTCTTCTTCAACCTATGCTCTGATTCCTCTGCCTACCTTTATGGTGTCTGCTACGGCCAAAACAGTCCTTTATTCACAACATATAAAAAGAGATTCCCACATCACCTCCCCATTTCTGTCTAATCAAAAAGGTAGGTTTCAATTTCAACATAGCAAAATTACATATTCAAAACAGCTATCAAGCAAGAATTACAGTTACAATATCTAGTCTATTTGTATTTAACAAAATTAAATGGAATACTCTATCATCTACCTTATCCTTGTAAATCTAAAGTTTCGCATCCAAGATACCTTTTAAAATAACTAAGAAAAACTATACCTATAACTATCTAATCTTCAACTACATCAAAGACCACAGCAAGATACAATATTTACCCAAGTAAACAGGAAGTACAAGCAACCTCCAGAATCTAGAAATGACAGATATGACACCTATCTGCCTGGACAGTCACCCAAAGTTTCTTTATAAAGTTGGGGCATCCATCTTCAGCCTACAGGCCCAGAGTCTCTTTTCATTTTAGTGAAGCAGGAAATCTGTTCTGCCCATTCTGGTATAGTTCATCAGTCACTTCTCCTTGAGTCCTGAAGAATGTTTGACAGTTTTCTCTGCAAAGCAGGAATCTGAATGATCATCTCGGCTTGTTCTGCCAAAGTTCAGAGGTCACTTTCCTATGGAACCTGCATGTCCAGTTTAAACAGCATACTGTCAAGCAGTCAATACAAGAACAGGTTCTTGTCCAGTGGCTAACCACTGCCACAAAGAAAGTAGACTCCATATGGAGTTTCTTTGATGCCCATTTTTCTCTTGAAGTAAATTGGTGCTGCCAGAAACAGATCTGTCTCACTATCCAAAAAAGTCTAAGTTCTTAAAATATTTCAAATTCCATATTCTGTAGGTCTTAGAAGTGTTTGAAGATTACCTATCTAATTTATTGTGTCTTTGTATACCTCAAAATATAACTAGTTCTACATTCCAAATTTAAATGAGCTACATAAATGCCATACCTTAAATAAGAGTAAAAAAATACATACAGCATAACAAAATTGAGCTTAAATTTGTATCAATAAACCGAAATCCATACTAATTTAAAATATTGAGATTAACAGCTGATTTTTGGATTAAAGTAAATTCAATAATCTAATTTTTTGAAATCCCTCATATGCCATCTCCCCTTTTTCTTCTTAGAAAGAGATTAACTATGACCATTAACCATTTATAATGATGACAAACATTTATAAACAATAGGGAATTTGGGTGTAGTTTTCCATTACTACTTTTTGCAATGCTTAGCCACTAAACATCCCTACAGTCTGCAGCCCTGAAGCTGATGTGACTGTCTATTCCCATCAGAGAATTTTCAGGTGGTTTTGGTTGATGAAACCATAAGAGCCTGCAAGAAATCCACAGGTTCTCATCTTCTGTGGAAACAAAAGCAAAACTTCCCTTCCAAAGCAATAAATCCTTAGACACAAATTTCAAAATCAAGATACTTTTAAAATATATATTCTTGTTTAACTTATCAGCCTTTGCAATCCATTGTCTTTCTGCAGTTAGCTCATTAACAGTTAAAAAATTAAAAGAAAATGTAATAATAACCATAATCCAGCTTTTGTGTCTATTTTCATCTTTATGTGGCTTATTATATTTTTATTGCTCTATTTCTCTTTTTTAAAGACTTTCTCTACCTTCTTTCTTTTCTCTTTGAAACCCACGTACACTTTACACAGATTGTAACTTATTTATAGGTTTTTAAAAATCTGAATCTGTTTTATTGTAAATCCTTAATCATTTTTAACCAGAAGAGCTTTTAAATGCTACCACTCTTTTAAAGAGCCACATAGTTTTTGCAGATAAAGCTGAGTCATGAAGTTCTCTTAAGGGGCAGGATTTCTGTTCGCAGCCAGAAAACAGAGCAGACCCAAGAAAGGCTGCTACTAAGAAACTGTTTCTTTTGACTCTCTTTCTTTTTTGTTCAAAATAAACAGAAACCTTAAATCAATCAGATGCTACCGAGAGTCTTCTGTGAGACTTCGGGAACCAGCCTGGTTGCAGTTTACACTTCCTGCCACCAGTCCACACCATTTTGAATGTGGCCTGAATGTGGCTCCATCTGTCTCTGACTCCACCCTCCTTTGCCTACCTATGCTCCGATTTCTCCGCCTACCCCTATGGTGCCTGCCATGGCCAAAACAGTTCACAACATACAGAAAGACATTCCCACATCACCAGTCCTCTGTGACCTGACACAAATTCATGGTGAATTCATTGCTAATCACTGTTTATGGTAGTCAACTTTATTTTTTTTTCCCAAGTAGAAGTTTAATGCTACCCAGAATCAGCCTCCTGGCATGGTGTCTGAATGGCTCATCGTGTCTACTCATGTACTGGTGGGAACTTAGGAGGCAACAGGAACAGCATATTTGGAAGGATAAGGATGAGAATGTTTAAGAACCTGAACTGTTTTCTGTTGGCAGAGGCTGGGAAATGTGTCAAATCTGTGTTCCTGTTGCACGTGGCTTTAAAAGATTGATTTATTTGTTATTTTATCTGTGCTATGCCTGTAAGAGCTTATGTGCACTTGAGTGTCTCGTAAATTAACGTTACGGGCAGTTTTGAGCTTTCTGCATTCGGGGAACCAAACCCAGCTCCTCTGCAAGTACAAAAAATACTTTAACCCTGAACCATCTCTTCAGCCCTCTACATGGATTTTACTCTTATAAAATTTATTGAACTGATTTTCTCTTGTTATTCCAGAGACATGGCTCAGCAGTTCAGAGCACTGGCTGCTCTTGCAGAGGACCCTGGTTTGGTTCTCAGCACTCACATTCTGTCTCATTACCATCTTTAACTCCAGCTCCAGGGGATCCGATGCTGTCTTCTGGCCTCCATAGGAACCAGGCATGTATGTGATATACATATACATGCAAGCAAAACACTTATACACATCAAAATAAATCTAAAATATAAGTTCTTTTAAAAATGGGACTATGCTCTGCACCCTAATGCATCCAGTTGCCTGGAACAGTATCTGGGGTGAAGAAAATCATCCATAGTCGTAGAATTAATGATAGATAGCCCTGAGACTCAACTCTGACCTAGGATGGTGTCCTGCTTTCCTTTCTGTTTCTGTGATAAAACTTTCTGACCAAAAGTGGCTCAGAGTAGGAGAGAGTATATGTGGCTTGAACTTCTAGGTCATAGTGCATCACTGAGGGAAGCTGGGGCAGGAACTTGAAGCAGAAACCATGGAGACAACACCGTTGACTGGCTTCCTTTCAGGCTTGGGCTCGGCTAACTTTCTTATATAGTCCAGGACCACTTGCCCAAGGAATGGTGTTGCCCATAGTGGGCTGGAACCTCCCATATCAAGACTAACTCTCACAGACATACTAACAGACCCCTGTCAATGGGGACTCCTTCTCAGGTGACCCTAGAGAAAAGTGGTTCTCAACCTTCCTAACTCTGAAACCCTTTAATACAGTTCCTCATGTTGTGCTGACCCCAACCATAAAATTATTTCATAACTCCTTCAGAACTGTAATTTCACCTGTTATGAATTGTAATGTAAATCTCTCATATGCAGGATATCTGATATGGGGGCCTGTAGGGGTTGTGACCCACAGGTTGAGAATCACTGCTCTAGGATGTGGTCAAGTGACTGTTATAGCTGTTCTGAGCTTGTAAACTCTAGGGCGCCTGTTTATCACCGAGGCCTCAGTGAAAGGCAGATTTTGACTCAGAAGCGAGGTCCTTCTTCAACTGTGGAGAAATGTTCCTTTGATTCTGCATAGGTTGGGGTGGGTGCATGGGCATATGTGTGTGCTTATGTGTGGAGGTCAGAGGTCCTCAGACACTATCCGCCTTGTGTTTTGAGACAGATCACGTCACTGGCCCGAGGCTCACCAAGCAGGCTAGGCTGGCCAGCGAGGCTCAGGGACCTTCCTGTCACATCAATGAACTCTGGACTGGACAGGCTCCACATGCTTACGTGGTTAGCACTTAGCAGAATGAGTCCTTGTCCTCAGAGCCCCGCCCCTAGCCTGTTTTCTCTGCAGCCTCAGAGTGCCTGCTCCCAGAACAGTTTATAACTTTAGTTCACACACTGATACTGACTGCATTTCTCACTCTACACAAGATCCCAATTTGACAGCAGCAGATGAGATAAATCCCAAGTTTTCAAATTGTGTTTCCTGGATCTGTCTAAGTAAATTCCCATTAAGCTCTCCGAGGAAATGCTTCTGCTAGTCCTGAGTAATTCCAGTAGAAGCTGATGTCACTCAAAATCCAGAGGTCGCTTGGGGCTGCCCCCTTCTGCTTTTACTAAGCACCTCACCCAAAGGATCCATGCTTTGCAGGTGTTTCTGCAGAAGAGATTAGAGAGACAGTGACCACGAGCCAGTCAAGTGAAGGGTCACCACCATTCCATGCTAGGTAAGGCAACCGGAGAGCTTCAGTGAAGCAAGCATGCCATCCCTGGACAAACATTTCCTATATGGATCATAGAGAGCTTCACACCCCTTATGAAATTCTGTATAACACTGTCTCAGCATGGCAGCCACCCACAATTGCTTACCAGTATTCTCATCTTATGTTGGCTATAACATAATATCTTTACACTTTGCACCACAGTGAAAAAATAGAATAGGAAGTAGCTCACGAAGAAGAAGCCAAATGCTCCACGGGTGACCTTCTTGTATAGCAACCCGTTCTTCTCTTTCTAAAAAAGATTTTTTTTCCTTAATGTATATGAGTGCTCTATCTGCATGTATGCCTTTATACCAGAAGAAGGCATCAGATCCCACTTTAGATGGTTGGGAACTACCATGTGGGTGCTGGGAATTGAACTTAGGACCTCTGGAAGATCACACAGTGCCCTCAACTGTTGAGCCATCTCTGTAGCCCAAACGACTCACTCTTATAGTAGGAATTCAGTCTCATGAGAGCCAGACCCCCTTCCTGCCCCCTAAGGACAAGGTTAATCCAGTCACAAGGACAGTGCTCCCGTGTTCTGGTTCCCTCCTTCCCCCTGCAGTAAGAAGGACCTACCTTCTCCATACTGGGAACTTCTGGGGAGCTAACTCCGCTATCCAACTTTTTGGACTCAGCCCTAAGTTACTTACTACGGAGCAGTGCCTAACACAAGAGAGCCAATGAGCTACAGTTAAATCAAACACCCGGACACGATGACACTATGCCGGTCGTGATGAAGCCAAAAGAAATAAAGAAAACCTAGGTGGTTAGTCCTGACTTTTTCCTCATTCTTCCTGAGCACCACACAATGTCTTAGTGAGTTTGTCCATTGTGAAGAAACATTCAAACAAAACCAACCTGCCCATCACAGTAGCCCAGGTAAGCAGTCATGTAGGTGTCCAGCCATGGTGTCTATCCACAGTGGAAATATTATGCAGCCCCAACGAACAAGCTGCCGTTTGCCTGGAAGGATGGAACTAGTGATGATATTAAGGGAGATAAGCCATTCTCAGAAAGATAAACGTCACGTGTCTTCCTTTCACATGTGGAACCTAGATTTTAAAAACCAGAGGCTGTTCAAGGAGGGGGATGAGGGACGTGGTGAGGCATAAATATGATCGAAGTGTGTCATATGCAGGTAACGGCACAATGAAACCTATTGTTTTTGCATAATAAGCATGTGTTAGTTTTATAAAGAAAGAGTTACAGCCTGGCAAGAGGTTACTGAGCACTGCTCTTGGGGAAGGGTTCCCTCCCACTCTAGCTGTGCCTCATCTTCTGCTCCCTCGTTTGTGCCATAATGTCAGCAGCCATGAGACCCCTACTAGGGTCAGAACCAGTAGTGCTTCCTCCCTCTTGGGCTCAGTTTCCAGAACTGTAGGCTCAATGAATCTTGGCCTGCTATACTCAGCCAGCTTCAGATACATTGCAACAGCAGCAACAGCAATAAAAACAGACTAATGCATAAGTGTGCCCCTCTCCGAGCATCCCACGCTTTGATCATTGACACTCATGTTTCTGCTGTGTCAACAAGTCCAGAAGAATGTGATTAACACCGAGCCAAAGGATGGGGCAGAGTCAGCCCAGTTATCCCCCAGTTATCCCAGTAGGGCCCCAGCTAAAATTGGCAAAGCCAACTGTAATCAGTCTCCTAGCTGACCACAAACTCATGAAAGCCAAGATGAGTTGAATCAGGCCAAGACCAAAGAAAGGCCCAATTGAGGCTCCCCAACATGTCCATTTAATTCCAGGGTATGTTAGTCTAAAAATAAACGCCAATGGAAATGCGCCATGCCCAACAGAACTTCCACATTTACACATACAAGGACTTATCCTGTGTTACACCCATAGGCATGCATACATATGTGTGCATACACCACATATGTGACATATTCCTTGGCTTTTGATGAGTTATTTTCCAATAAATTCATTTTAAGTTGTAAAGATCGTAAGTCAAAATGCATTCATTGAGATAAGGTAGACTGCTTAGTCCATATTTTGCTTACTGTGTAGGATGTGCTGATGCAGGCCAGGAATCCCAACTCCACAGAGCTGGAGAGAGGAGGGTTTTGGAGTTCACTGCCCAGTCAGCCTAGACTAATTGGTGAGCCCTAGGTTCAATGAGAGACGTTATCACAAAAAGTAACATGGAAAATGATTGATGAAGACATCTAATGTGAGTGCTGGTCTCCACAGGCATGTACACACGCACACACCCCATATCTACACACATACTCTACATCTACACACACACACACACACACACACACACACACACACACAAATCCTGCACACACACAGTGCAGAACCTTTAACCTTCTAAGCAAAATGACTTACCAAGAGAGAGCACTGTAGATTTCTGGAATGTTCCTCCCATGGTCACATGACTGATTGGGAGTTGTAGTTCACTGCTAATCCGTGTCACACTCTGTTGGCTGGGGACTACCACAGGGCTGACTCTGGACACTGAAGCACACGACTCGTATCATCCCTGAACTGAGAACACTCCTGAGCTAAAACCTTATAAGCTGGAACCATCTATATATAAATACAGCCATGAATGAGGGGCCAGAGACTGAAGTCTCTCTGTCTTCCTCCTACTTTCCATGATCTATCCTGTGCCTAGCACAGTGGGGAGCTTCTCACTGAGGAAAGGTGAATAGATACATCTTCCCCAACTGTCTTCAGAGAATAAAATGGTATCTAATCTCACACTGAAACCAACTCTAAATAAAATAATTCTTTTCAAGACCTGGGGTGACAGGTGAGGGCCAGAAAGTGTCCATTTTGCTGCCCATGAAGCCAGGATTCATCATTGGTCTCTTTCACCATTTGAAGGGAGCACTCACCCTGAGGGAGCACTCACCCTGAGGGAGATTACACCCTGTCATCAGTGATGTTGGCTTACAGAAAAATTGGACAGGGCCTGGTGAGAAACAATTATCCTCACCTCATTGTAAGAGCACCTGGGACTCAGAATGCAAAGTGAGGTACTTTATCTTATGACTTCGCAAAGCTGATTTTTAACCCACAATGCCCTCCCAGGCTCCCTCATTAACCTGGTTTCTAGGCTTTAGCTTCCCTCTCTGGTTTAGATTTGTCCTTTTCTCAACAAAACCGTTCATTCATCTGCATTTTATATCCTGTTATCAGGAGCAGGACCTTGTGGCAAGCTTGGCTGCTACTTGGCTGTTGGCAACTTTGTTCTCTGAACTCTGATTGGGTTGTGAAGCATGGCTTGGTAAGCGAGCTGTCAGCAGGCATCCACAATTCCCTGTTCATCTGTATCTGGACCTAAGCTGGCACTAGGCACCCATAAAAATTGGGAGCCAGCTAGGGGCTAAGACTGCTCTTCCAGAGGACCTGGTTCAGGGTTGGTTGTAGAATATTATTTTAAGGTGTGTTACTTTTGTTTATGCTGCATTTGTTTAACTGTGAAGCTGTGTTGCTGTGCCTGTCTAAAACACCTGATGGTCTGATAAAGAGCTGAATGACCAATAGTGAGGCAGGAGAGAAGATGGGTGGGGCTGGTAGACAAAGAGAATATATAAAAGGAGAAATCTGGGGGGAGGAAGAAGTAGCCAGAGAAGGAGGAGGACCCAGGAGCTAGCCACCCAGCTACACAGCCAGCCACAGAGAAAGAAACAAAGAATGGTATATAGGAAGAGAAAAGGTAAAGTGTGGGGATATGTTTCATATTAATAAAAACCAGCCTGAGATATCAGAGGGATTTATCCACAGGAGGATCAGACAGTGGTAACTCACACCTTGCATCTCAGCACAGGGAATATCCCGGGAGTGGTGACCTACGCCCTTAATCCCAGAAAATCTGAGTCTGAGGTCATCTTAGTTTACAGAAAGAGTTCCAGGCTCCCAGGAAGGCAGTGGTGGTGTCAGGCCTTTAATCTTAACATGGATGGGAAACAACTGGGCAAAGAGGGTATTTAAGGCAGGCGTAGAAAGACAGAGCAGGCAGCAGAAGCCACGAGGAGCAGGCTGAGGAAGCTGGAAGACAGCTGGGTGAGATCTGACTGTGGTGTTTCCTCTCTTTGATATCTCAGCCTTTCCCTGAGATCTGGCTCTGAGTTTCCTTTATTTATGCAACAGTAAAGCCCAGAGGCAAAAAGTAGGTGGGATAATTAAGAAAAGCTGGCTAGAAATAAACCAAGCTAAGGTTGGGCCTTTATTTGGGAGTTTATTTGGGAGCTGGGTAGTGAGCCCCCTCAAAGAAAAAAGAGGAAAAAACAATTTAGTTCTCAAATCCACATAGTATCTCACGACTATATTTAATTTCAGTTCCAGAGGATCCTCTGTCCTCTTGTGGCCTCCATGGGTATCAGGCTTTCACATGATACACAGACATATATGCAGGCAAAAGACCCATACACATAAAACAAAAATTCCTATAGAAACCTTGGGTTTTATTCCTCACACTCCCATCTCCTACAGTAGGAGGCACTTTTTAGACAGTGTTGGGGTCCCCCACCCATGACTCAGCCCTACTATCTCTCTGTTTTCAAGCTCTCCCTAGATAGGCAGCTTCTCAGTTCACACTGCCCAATATGGCGTCTAGGCTTAGATAGTCATTTAAGTGAATACTAATTACAGTCAAGTAACATGAAGAACCAGGTTTCTGGGGAGCATATTCTAACTGTTCGCCAGTGTCTCTTGGAGAGAACAGAGAATGTTTTCATCTCCGGGAGTTCTGCTCGGTGATGCTATGCCACCTCTTCCCCAGTCACTTCAGCTGTCCTACATTAGCCCTCTGGCTTCCTGTCTAGCAGCATGAAGCCCTGGCTTCTGCCACTGGCTCTGTAAAAGCCAGGTGATGGTAACCCCAGCTCCCAGGAGGTAGAGGCAGGAAGAGCAGAGGAAATTCAGGGTCATCCTCAGCAACATAGCTATGTTTGGAGGCAGTCTATGCTATGTGAGATCCTGTCTCAAAACCCAGCAACAACAATGCTCTACTTTGCCTTTAAATGAAAACTCCACCTCAGCTTCACAGAGGTATGTCCAGGAATAATTCCACAGGCTTCGGGTGAAGGGTTGGTATCTTTAGTTGTGGAGTGTAACCTGTTGGATTGCATTGGAAATGGCTGTGAGCCCACAGTTCCCAGCAGCTTCAGGAGCGAAACCCAGGTTATAATAAACCCTTATTGAGAGTTGGAGTCTATTCTGTGTTGCGCTGGGATGCATCTGAAACATCCACTTGTAAAGTTGAACAGCAGGTTTTGTTCCTACAACTGAACATCAAGTGAACACCTCGCCCTGGGCCGACAAAGGAAAGCATGCTTGCTGAAGGCGGGCCACGGCTGTCGGAGGGTCTGTGTCACAGTGGGCTTCGAAATGAAGGAAGGTCATCTTGACGCCCCCTCTGCCTTTTGGAACCTTCCTTCATCTCTAAGCAAATAGCACTCATCTGTCAATTCAAAGTGGATTTAAAATTCTGGGCGCTGGGAGGAGGAGGTGGCGTGAATGTTCTTGGAAGTGAGACAAACAGTAAAAGTGTCTGAGGGTTCTGGTCCTCCAGGGGAGATCAGAAACAAAGATCTGCTGTGTACCTTCTGTGGGGTCATTCAAGGAAGTCCCAGGGTAGAATGAGAAGGGAAGGCAGCTAGTACCCCACAGAGGGACAGTGGCCAGTCAGCTGTGGCCAAGCTGTCGAGAGCTCTGGGGGACTGTTGTGCTTTCTCAGGCACTCACACCTATCTGATGATTTGCTCCAACCAAAGTCTCTTTTTGGAAATCTACTACGGTGGTTCTCTTAGGGATGGTTAGGATGAGATTAGATTACATGGGACAAAATGATGTTGAATAGGGTGGGTGGAAGTATTGGGGTGGGATGGGGTGGAGTGGGGTGGGGCAGGATGGGGTGGAGTGGGATGGGGTGGTGTGGGGTGGGTGGCATGGAGGGAGTGAGGTGGGATGGGATGAAATGGGTGGGATGGGGTTAGAGTGTCTGCTTTGAGATATCAGGCAAACGATCCCTGGGAGTTCTGGAGATTTTGTGAACATATAGAGACCTCCTCACCAGGGGACCTGCTTGGGGAAGCTTATCAAGTATGCTAACAGGGCTGGGATTGAGTAGGACCAAGCCCAGAATGCTTCTAAGGCACACAGCCAGGACAGTATTCCACAGGAATGGAGCATGATTAAATGAGATGATGGAGTTTGTCTTCAAATAATCTGTTTACACACACACACACACACACACACACACACACACACACACACATTCACACTCACACTCACACACATACACACTCACACACACTCACACATTCATACATGCACACACACACTTTCTCACACATGAAAACAAAGCTAAAAACAGAAAAGATGTGCAGCTGAGTTGAGAAAAAAGGAAGTTGGATGTGGAGAAGGTAAGCGCTGCTCACAACTTGGATGCTGTGAGGGAAAATTGGCCAGCATGGGGTGGGGCTCAGGGGTGGACGGGGGTTCTGTGTCTCCACCTGACACTGTCACTGTGGGAATCTGCACCAGTGTACCCTGGTCATGTCCAGAGAGTAGAGCCGAGTTCACAGAGCCTCCACAATTAGGGATCAGCAGGTGAGAGTGAGTTTAGCCCCTCTTCACTGCAACTTGTGATTTATCCAAACCCAATGGAGCTGGGAGGTGGCAGCTTTAGGGCTGCAGCTCTGAGATAGCCTTTGGCACTTCTCAGAGCCATCCTCTCCAGGTCTTCTTGAAGTATGGAGTGGGTAAGACAATGGCCACACTGTTTATGAGGAAACTTCCCTACTGGTGGTTGTGCTATAATCCAGGGACAGCTCTGTCTGCTTCTTTTGGAGTCCTCGGGGACCATCTCATTCAGTGACCTCCATGGAAATCTTGGCCTTGAGGGGCTTTGATGTAAGATTTGTAATAATAGAGCCTGTTTTCTATAGTGATTACAGAGGGGAAGGATCAGTCCTCAAGGACTCCAGTGTTTGGTGCCTTACCCAGAAACTCCGAGCCTTTGGTCCACCTGAACTCTAGACACCTACCTGGGTGAGCTCTCAACTACTCCAGCTACTCTGTGGAATGAGGGTTGGGATTTCAGTACAGAGGGGCCCGAGGAAGGGATACAGATTCACTGGAAGTCCTAGTTGCTTCCAGGAAGGGTCCAGCCTGGTATGTGGAGGGTAATTGAGATCTGGGCTTAGGGTAACTCCAGTAGAAAGAGATGGTTCACTTGATAAAAGGAAAGAGAGATGAATGATAGGGTCTGACACCAAATGAATATTAGCTAGAGGACCAGGACTGTACGTGGGGGAATTGCTTTTGTAATAGTTTCCTTGTGGTCAATTTCCTATGTTTCATTCATGGAGTGTGAAGGTGGTAGCCCAGATTGGCCAGGGTACCATTCTAGGATAGTGTGAGCCACTGTGCATACAAAGAGAAGCCATGCCAACCAGAGGCATGCAAGTTAGGATCACAAAAATCGGGATCATGCAAACAAGGGCATTCCTGGTCAAAAATCTGGTCACAAGGTGGCCGACCACAGCTCTGTGGTGTCAGATGCTAACAGTTCTGGATCCTGGGCCAAGCTAATGAAGGGTGGGCTCCTCTTCTTTGTCTCTCCTTGTGACCTTAACCTATATATATAAGACCTTCCTGAGGGAAGATTTAAGGAGCATTCTGCTACTGAGCTAGGATAGTTGATGGGAATCTCTCTCTCTCTCTCTCTCTCTCTCTCTCTCTCTCTCTCTCTCTCTCTCTCTCTCTCTCTCTCTCTCTCTCTCTCTCCCTTACTGAAGCTTCCTAGCCAGCTGAGGTAAACCCTGACTCTGTAGCTCAGGTATTGGATGAGGTGCTTGGATTTTGTAGGCTGTAGAGACAGCTCAGTCAATACTTTGCTTACCTTGAAAGGACTCTGATCCCCAGAATCCCAGTGTTCTGCAATATACAAAAGCCAGACATAGTGGCACACGCTTGAGATCCCAATGCTGGAGAAGCAGAGGTAGACAGATTTCTGGGGCTTAACAGCCAGCTCAAACTACAGCAACTTCCAGGCCAAACTGTCTTTAAAAAAAAGGTAAATGGTGCCTGAGGATAGACACTCAAGATCAATCTCCAGCTTCCATATGCATGCATGCACATGTATCTGCTGCTACACACACACACACACACACACACACACACACACACACACACAGAGAGAGAGAGAGAGAGAGAGAGAGAGAGAGAGAATTTATACAAGTAACACCAGCAGGAATTAAGGTCCCAGCAAATAAGAACTACAGATTAAATCACAGTTATCACACCCTGTCCCTTCCCCCTCACCAAACTCTCTAACTGGACTCTCAGCTTTCTGCTCAATGCTTAGACAGCACAGGGATGATGCCCAGCTCATCCCATGCCCCCTCCTGCCCCCCATATCTGTCAAACCTGTCCCTATGAGAAACATCAGACTGGTGTCTTAGGTATTGTTGTGAAGACACACCATGACCATGGCAGTTCTTATAAAAGAAAACATTTAATAGGGTGGCTTACAGTTCAGAGGTTCATTATCAACATGATGGGGTGTGGGCAGTGTTCAGGTAGATGTCGTATGGAGAAGGTGCTGAGAATTCTACTGATCTCCACAGGCAACAGAAAGTGAACTGAGATACAGGGTGTGGCTTGAGTATGTATGAGATCTCAAAGCTTGCCCCCACAATGACCATAGTTCCCTGTACTGTTTGAGCTTTTGGTGGCCAATTACATTTGAACTGTCATAACTGGAATGTAGCCTTTCTTGTGTGGAAATGTTGTGCCTGTGTTGTGAGATCCCCAACAAAACCACGGAGCTGGCTTCCTGATGCAAAAACAAAGGTTTCTTTATTTGAGCCTGGGGAAGGGATTCTTTCAGCACTGCAATTACAGCAAGTGAGGGAGGAAGCCTTGATTACAGAGGGTTTATATAGGGAAAACCGCAAGCAGGGAGCTGTATGTCTTGGCATTCTGGGACTGGATAAGGGGACGCAAAGTGTAGTAATCTTTTTGAAATTATTGGTCAGGTTCTAGTGCAAAATTGCTAACATTATAGAGCACTGACAGGATTTATGGCAAGATATGGAATATCTGCAGAGACATCTGGCTTTCGTTAAATTTTACCACCATGCCTCCTGTTTGACTGAGTCTGGGATATTTGTTTTGAATTCTACTGTCACAGAACATTTTTGGGGCTTGAGTTCAGTCCCATCACCATATGGAGGCCTGTTCTCAGGATAATGTTGGTTCTGCTTTTTCAGAAGGTGGTTCCAACCCCAGGGAGTTCAATTGTTTGACCCTTTTGGGTTGCTATCTCCATATGCATCATGCAGAAGTCCACACCACTTTCTATCTGAGGCAACAGTCAGTCATAGTCACTCAAAGCCACATACATCTATTTATCACTTACTCTCAGATAAGTCAGGGCTGTCATTCTGTCCTGTCTCCACTTGTTCCATGGGTGACCTCTTGTAAATCTGTGACAACAGAATACCTACTCTTGTGGGCATCTTTGCAGACTTGCGCAGTAAGACAGTGCCTCATCAGCCTTCTTTGCAGAGCCTGTTTATATCCTGTCTTGGATTTCTCCATTCTCTCTGCTTAGAACATCCTTTTGGCCTCCTACCTTTCCCTAATCTGCCTGGAGAACTGAGATTCTGTAAGACTTAATTCTCTTTCCCTTGGGCCCCTTGATGGTAAATCAACAACAGAGTGGGTCAAACCTACCTGTGGACTTTATATCTTCACCACACTACAGAGCAAGCGAACCCTATCTGAGTTTGCCATCCCCACTGACTCTGAGCTTCTTGAATCCAGAAACTCTACCACAGTTGTCTCCATGGACTCTGTACCTAGCACTGAGGAAACAGCATAGATAAAGTCTTCTCAATATATTTGCTAACTAGTGCTACATAGCAAGTCACCCCCAAGCCCAGGGCCTGAAAAAAAAAAGAATCATTTTTTTTTCTGTCCTAGTTAGGATTGTCATTGCTGTAACAAAATACCATGACTGAAGGGTGTTGTTGTTTGCTCTTTGGAGGACCAACACAACTTCCAAATAAATTACACACAGAGGCTTATTCTTACTTTACAAATGCCTGGCCTTAGCTTGGCTTGTTTCTAGCCACCTTTCTTAACTTTAAATCATCCCCTCTACATGTTGCCTCTGGGCTTTTTCTTTTACTTCTGTAACCTTGCTCTTCTTCTTCCTCTGTGGCAGCCCCTGCAGTCCCCCTCTTTCTCTGACTACTTCTTCTTCCTTCTCTTATTATTAGTCTCCCTGCCTGCCATCCCCACTTATTTCTCTCTCCTGCCTCCCTACTGGCTGTTCATCTCTTTATTAATCCATCCGGTGTTCTAGGCAGGCAAAGTAACACAGATCCACAGAGTTAAACGTATGCAACATAAACAAAAGCAAGCACACTTTATAATAATACTCCCCAACAAGGGGGAGTTGGGGAGGAAAGGTGTGGTAGTTTGAATAAAATGGCCTCCATAGGCTCGTAGGGAGGGGCACTAAAAGGAGGCGTGGCCTTGTTGGAGGAAGTGTGTCACTGGGGGACGGGCTTTGAGGTTTCAAATGCTCAAGTTAGGCTCAGTATTTCTCTTTCCTTCTGTGTTTCTAGATGTAGAACTCTCAGCTGTTTCTCTAGCACCGTAACTGCCTGCATGCCACCATGCTTCCCTGACAGATAATGGACTAAATATCTCAACTGCAAGCCAATCCCAATTAAGTACTTTCTTTTATAAGAGTTGCTGTGTTCATGGTGTCTCTCCACAGCATAAAACCCTAACTAAGACAAAAGAGTTTATTTGGGTTGCATTTCCACATCACTATTTATCAACAAAGGAAGTCAGGCCAGGAACTCAAGCAGGGCATGAACCTGGAGGCAGGAGCTGATGTGGAGGCCGTGGAAGAATGCTGCTTACTGACTTGCTCCTCATGGCTTGATTAACCTGCTTTCTTGTAGAACCTAGGACCACCCACAATGATGTGGGCCCTCCCCCATAATCACCAATTAATACAATGCTTTTCTGGCTTGCTTATAGCCATATTGAATGTCAAATGAAGGCATTTTCTCAACTGAGGTTCCCTCCTCTCAATTACTTTTTCCTGATGAAATCTCTGTATTAGTTACTTACTCCTGAGACAAGATACATTGGCAGAAGAAACTTAAGAAGGATTGGTTTATTTGGGCTCAGGATTTTCAGGGTGGAGTCCATCAGAGGAAGGAAGATGTGCTGTCAAGAGTGGTTCTTGCTGTGACAGGCATGTGAGTTGATTGGTTGCAATGCAGCTGCCACCAGGAAGCATAGAGCTATTGCATGAATTCTATTTAGCATTATTATAAAACCCAGAACCAGATATTGGGGAAAAACTGAATTTTTTCAGAGAGACGGGGAACAAACCATAGCCAATTTTCATCCAGCCATTTCCTAAGGCCAAAAGGGGTGAATCCTACCAGACTGACTGAGCAAGCAAAAGGGAAGAACTTCTGCCTTCTCCTGTCTTATCTTTCTTTCTTTGCTCAGCTGTTTCAATTCCTAGATAAACTTTCCTAGAGCTAGGATTAAAGGTATGTGCCACCAGTGCCTGGCTCTGTTTGGCCTTGAATTCACAGAGATCCAGCAGATCTCTGCCTCCCAGTGCTGGGATTAAAGACATGGGCCATTACTTCCTGACCTTCATGGCTTGGCTCTGTATGTGGCTCTGTTCTCTGTTATTCCAGACTATTTTTTATTAAACATACAATATATCACCACAGAGAGCAATGGACACCAACGCACAAATTATTTTCTCCTGTTTATTCACTCCAGCACCCAAGCTCCCAGGGTAGATATTGCCCACACCCAGGATTGTGTCTTCCTGCCTCAGCAGAGCATCTCTAGTAATAGCCAGAAGTGGTCTCCTAAATAACTCTAAATCCAGTGATCTGGACAATCAACATTAACCATTTCATCATGATTAATCCCAGAACTCAGGTAGATCTTTGTGAGTTCAAGGTCAGTCTGGTCTACACAGAGTTCCAGGCCAGCCAGTACTGCACAGTGAAACCCCTTTGTGTTTTCTTTTTGTTTTGTTTGTTTTTGTTTTTTTAAAAAAATTAGTCACCCCAGAATCTGAGTGGGGAGTCATACACAAGGGTTACTGGGTATCGGTTATTTCATTAGTGAGGCTTAAGAGGAGATTGTCCCTGTGTTTGCTTTCAGGCATACCCGACCCACCTCTTGGGGGTCTGGAAGAATGTGCTTGCTAGCATTCAGACAGCTTCCTAGAAGCTCAGGGTCATACGGTCATATGTCATGTAGCATGATATGGCTGTAGTCTGTATAGACATCTGATAAGTCCCCATATTAAAGGCAAACCCACCTCTCTTCTCATCCCCAGGGGCCGAGTCTACACCCCCTTCCTCAGACCCCTTTCCCATCTCTTCCATCTCTTTCTCTGCTCTCATCTCCAGAGGCACACTCTGCATCTCTTCCCTCCTCCCCCAATAATCCATCACGTGAGTTATGTCATGTGGCATGACTTTCTCAGACCTCTTGGCTCCAACCCAGCAAGGCTGTG
The DNA here is from genome assembly GCA_033318265.1 of Phyllotis vaccarum. Classification (NCBI taxonomy): domain Eukaryota; kingdom Metazoa; phylum Chordata; class Mammalia; order Rodentia; family Cricetidae; genus Phyllotis; species Phyllotis vaccarum. The sequence continues at coordinate 90,051,837 of JARWLC010000004.1, read as the reverse complement.
TTCTTCTGCTGTATAATAACGCCCTGGAAGAGCTCACTTATAGACTTAGCCCCATCTGGTCTGCTTTTTCTCAGCTGTATCAGGTTGATTACAAACCCAAACCTAGGTCATGTCATCACTCTTGCCAGCAGAAACAGCCACACTCTTTTTGCACTACTGGATCTACACAAGCTAAGTAAGTGTTTACCCAGGATGAAATGATAAGAGTTCTGGGGACCATTCCTGATTGAAGCCCCTGCTCTAACAGCTGGGGTATCTTTATATAAGTTACTTTTCTGATCATATGTACCAGAAGGACTTAGCATTAAAGAAATTCTTCACAGCTGCTGTTTTGAAAACACTTGTAGGCCGGGCATGGTGGCACATGCCTTTAGTCTCAGCACTGGGGAGGCAGAGGTAGAGGCATGTAGCTCTCTGTGAGATTGAGTTTGAGGCCAGCCTGGCCCACATTGTGAGCTCCAGGACAGCTAGGTCTACACAGAGAAACCCTGTCTTAAACAAACAAAGAAAAAAAGAACCAACCACCCCCCCCCCCAAAAAAAAAGAAAGAGAGAGAGAAATAAAGGAAGAAAAAGAAAACACACCCCCACAACCACAGGGAAATGCCCTTGCCTGTACTTGCTAATATTTGCTAGAGTGTGGATAGGCAGTACAAAGAATGTTCTCTTATTGACTTTCATCCCAAGTTAATGGTTAATTTTGTCTCTTCGATGATCTTATTGCCTGTAGGCTTTAGTCAGAAAAAACATTTCACACTAAATGGAACAGCAGAGCATTACCCTGTTCAACTTCATTTGGTGCAGCTTATTTCCATTTAGTTAGGTGACAATGGTTCCCTAAAGATAGGATGCGCCAAAAATAGTTTAAAGTTTACTAACAGATAATTCATTATTTTAAACTCTGGTCATGTGTTAAATACTCAAAATAGGAGTAGGATACACACACACATATACACACATGCACACACACACACACACACACACACACACACACACACACACACTTGTTTCTGAAAGTTAGAGGCATCTATTGCAATAGTTTGAAAACCCATTTTTACAGGTCACTTAGTAAAGACCGTGTGTGTGTGTGTGTGTGTGTGCCCACTTGAACATGTGGAAGCCAGTAGTTGACTTCAGGATATCTTCCTCAATCACTTCTTTACCTTATCATCATCATCATCATCATCATCATTATTATTATTATTATTATTATTGTTTATTTTTATTCTTTAAAATATTCATAGATGCATACAATGCAGCTTAGTTAAATCTGCCTCCCATACTCTCCCTCCAACTCCTCGTGGCCAAACTGCCTACTGTATCTCCTTTCCAGATTCAACATCTCTTTTAGTTCTTTGGATGGTCCACGGAGTTCAATTGGTGCTGTCCATATGTGCATGACTGGGATATCCACTGGGACATGTGGGATGGTCAGGGGCCAGCACTTAAAGAACAGGACCCTTCCTGCTATCACAGCTACCAACTGCCCTCGGCTAGGGGAGAGGCCTCTGGAGTGTCTTGCCTCCTGACTCCAAGCTGAATGTTTGACTGGCTTAATTTTGTACAGGCCTTGGACAGGTAACCACATGGGAGAGGGTCTTTCTCTGAACCTCTTCCTTAGCCAGTCTCTCTCTCCACTCCCAACCTGCTCCCCATTTCTCAGGCTACGTGGGAGCCAAGGTCATCCAAGCCAGGTCATCATGCTTGTAAGCAAGCAGAAATTTTGGAGTTATGTGGATGTTGGTTCAAATTCTTGTGACCCTCAAGCACATGAACTTGAGTGAGCATGTTACCTCTAAATCTCTGTCTCATCCCCAAATTCACCTCAAGCTGCCATTGGAGCTCACCCTCATACAACCTTCAGGCAGCCATTTTAAGATCCACCATTTTGAAAATGGTGATCAAGACTTACCAATTAAATTCTCTCCACTCTGTGTCTGTGGAAAAGGCAACGGGCTCCAGCTTTTCTATTTCTCCCCCCTTCCTTTTTTCTTTCTTTTGTTTTTCTTTCTTTTTCTCTCATTTTGATGAAGCCTCAGAGCAATATTCTGGAAGTTCCCCAAGTAGCATGGACCATATCTTTTCCATTCAGGCATCCAAATCTGCACATTTAATCTGCCATTCTGCCTTGTTGATGGATTCCACCTATTGTATACTTGAAATGAAGGAAAGGTTTGTGGGAACATAGAGCGACTGGCAGGCAGCTCCCAGGATAAATCATCTTGGAACTGGAGGAATTTCTGCTGTGGAGCAAACAGGGGACCTCAGTCTGTGTTGGTGCCCAGCCCAGAAAGTGGGGCTGAGACACAGGAGCCCATGTGCTCAGTTCCATAACGTTTGCTGCTCAGTGCTGTGGGCACACGTCCTGCTGGCCAGCACAGAAGAGGCAGCTGCTCATAGTGGCACACCAGGGCCTGGTCTGCCAGAGGAACTTGTTTAGAAGAGATTTAGATGACAGGGAGGCTGCCAGCAGGGTGGGGAGGGGTAGGTGCACTGCTGCTGAGTGCAGAACCCCAGACAATGAGAGGGTGAGAGACTGGACCATGCCACATTCACCAGCCTTCCCAGAGTTTAGCAAACAGGTGACAGGCCTCTGTGTGGGATTTTCTGCACCAGAGCCTCTCTCCCCAAGCTCCTAGCCAAGGAGTAAGCATAATGAGAAAGAGTACCTACCTCCCATGCAATGTGGTTGGGCTAACCACGCACAGTGGCAAGGCGAGACACATCTCTGTGCCCCAAGGAAGGAGCAGGAGGCACACACAGTTAAGGGAAAGGCCCTTTGCAGCCTGGTGTTCCACTGTGTGGGCCACTATCTAGGTGTGTGACCTTGAATAGATGATTTTGTTTTTGTCAGTTGGACACTAATTGAGATGCACCTGAGATGAAGGAATCTATTGAGGCCACTGTGGGTAGAGCAATCCCTAGTCAGGTGGGTTAAGGCTGTATAGGAAAAGGCCAGTAAGTGGCCTTCCCTCATGGCCTTGGCTTCAATTTGTGCCTGAAGCTTCCTGCTTGGCTTCCCTCAATGATGAGCTGTAAGCTGTGAGGCAAATAAACCCTTTCTCCACAAGCTGCTTTTGGTCCTGGGATTTATCAGAACGGAGGGAAAGAAACCCGGGGAGGGGAGTTCTCTCTCCATTAGTCACTTTTACCAGGGCATGGAGTAGGATAATGCACAACCTGGATGTCATTTAAATTAAATTTTAAACACTAAGATTCATTGAAATAAGCCCTTAGGATTTGTATATTTTTTCAGTATTATGTACATTTTAGTCTAGATTTTACTTAAAAATAAACCTGCCCGACTTAGGTGGTTAATACTGTTTCATGAATAATAACTGCCTTGACTCCATAGGTTACTGATACACATCATTCTTAAATATTTAATTTAAACTCAGGCTGTTTACAGATAATTATACAATGCAACAGACAGGGGAGTTTGTCATAAAAAAAGACAGCATTTACAATAACATCATCGAATACTTTAAATATTAATACCACATGTCATGATAGTATCTAATAAAACAAAAACTGTAATAAACCGTTTCAATCAGTCATTGCATAAGTGTTTGTACTAATTGCTTTGTTTTAACATTAGTGAATCAAAGTCTTCATTTTATTAAGAAAAGCAAAAGTTAAAATATTAATATGAATTGTATTTGGTAAGATGGCACTGATTGAAGCATCCTAAAACTAAAGATAAAATCAACTTAAAAAAAAAAAAAAAAAGCCCAGAGTCAGGCATAGTGGGCTATCCACTCAGGAGGATAAAGAAGAGAGATTGAAAGTTCCAGATCAGCCCGGGCTACTTAGAAAAACTGTTTCAAAAAACAAAGAAATGAGAAATCAGATTTATGAATATGGATATTATGGGTTGGCCTATGCGATAGGCTTTATTAAAATTGTGCAGCTTTATGACCAGGCATGGTAGTGCTCACCTTTAATCTCATTAGTCAGTGGAGGCAGAAGCAGGCAGATCTCTGTGAGTTTGAGGCCAACCTGGTCTATGTAGTGAGTTCTAGGACATCCAGAACTATATAAGAGACCCTGTCTCAAAAACAAACAAATGAATAAACAAAACAAGTTAAGAGCAATGGCTGCCCTTCCAAAGGACCATGGTTCAAATCCCAGCACCCACATGGCAGCTCACAGCTATTCATAACTCCAGCTCCAGGAATCTGATGAGATGGAGACCTTCACACAGACACACATGCAGGTAAAACATCAATGAACATAAAATAAAATACAAATGAAATAAAAATGGATAAATTATTAAAACAAAAGTCTATCTCTACTGCTTTATCAAAAATGTCAGAAATGCAAGTATTCATGGGTTTAGATCCTGTAGATCCTAAAGGGATACATCTGGCCACCCTAGATTTTTGCTTATGTTATTTATATGAAGAGGGATTAAAAATAACTCAGAAAGAAAATGTCATTTATCACCATGATATAGTCCTCCAGGGTAGTACCATTCTTTCACAAAGATGGGAGAAGAGAAAAGAGAGCCATGTTCTCAACCTCATCTCTTAGACCACTTGGCCACCTGTTCCTAGGAGAGGAGAATTGTGGGAAAATGAGAACACAGAGGGGAGACTTGGTGCTTCCAGGGTGCTGCCAATCATAGTAAACTGATTGCTGGTGTCAGTCATTGCCAGAATGAAGAAAACACAGATGAGGGAGGGGCTAGAGATGACTCAGAAGTCAAGGGCACTTACTGCATTTGCAGAGGACCTGAGATCAGTCCCTAGTCCCCACATCAGGCATTTACAACTTCCTTGGGACATTTTCACACATGTAGATTGCGTACTTGGATTATATTCACACCTGCTGTACAGAACTTTCTTCTGAGCCAAACCGCTACCATCTTCGTCACATTAGCTGTGCCTATTTGCAGGTCACCACCGCTGGTCTTGTGGGCTACTGACAGTCCCTCAGAGTGAGAGCGGTGGGGAGGGTGAGGACACTCCCACCTGTGCTTGAGCTTCTGGCCATCGATTCTAGCCATTTGTTTGCAGTTCTGCCCTAAATTGCACGTGATCCCAGGAGATGCAAGAGTACATAGGCTTGGGAACTGAAGGGCCTCCATCTAAAAGGCTCTGGGGAAGGTGTCATCCATGCTGGACAGAACCTTCTCAGCATGACTACTGTAGGGTCACCCTGTACCTGTGCTCTGTGGGGAGTCCAATAAACCCATTGGTTTCCAGGGTGAACTTGTAGATTTTTACACAGGTTTTTGTTGGGATCTTGTAAGGAGGGGATGGCCTTATTTATGTCTGCTCTGAGATGTAATCCTCAAACAGGGTCTTACTTGTTTGGTTACTGGCAAAACAAAGGAACCTGTGCAGAACATGGAGGGTTGAAGGTATTGCTAACTTGAGAGCTCAACCTGGGTCACATGGGCACAGCCCCGGCCTGGAGTCTTCATTCTGGTCTCTGGCTTTGATATTAACAAATCATGCGATCTTTGGGAAAACAGTTTCTCTAGCTCCTCATAACCTATGAACTTTACCCTTCTCATTTGGTAGTTTACATCTTAAACATTCTTCTTGAGAAAAGTCACCGAATGACTTTCTAGGGTAACCCTACTGAGTGACATGTTATGATGTTTTCTACCCACTGGGCACTGTTGGGGTTAGTAATTTGGGGTGGATGAGTTTTTCTGACCAGAGTTCTATGTCTACGTGGTACAAAGAGCCTGTTTAAGCTGGGTAGCCCATGGCATAGGGCCTTTGAGGCATTAGGCCACAGTTCTAAGTCACAGAAAAAGTTAATACAACTCCAGGTGTGAACAGCACTGGAATTCCCTAGTCATAGAACTGTATTTTCTAAAGGGAGGCTCATTTTCTGGAGGAGGAGATACATCTGGGACTAGGCTCAGCAGAGGAGGGATCAAAAATTGACCAGGATCCAGGAGTCCAGAACTCCCAGCTTGCTCCACTCTGTTGTTTCTCCAGGTTGTAGGAAGACCTGTCAGTCTGCCCTATTAGATGCTCAGAAAGAATCTAGCACCCATGTGATATCTGAGCTTTCTTGGTCCCACCTTGGGTCCCTGCACTGTGGATAGAGTATCTGGCTCCAGCCTTCAGCTCTTCCTGCTTTGCCTGGGTCGCAGGTGGTATATGTGCATATTACATTTCCTGGGCCCCTTGCCCTGCCCAGCCTCTGCTTAGGCCAATGGAGGACAAGGCAGATGGAACCCTGGAAAGAGGCAGAGAGCTCCGCTTTTGCTCAGCTCTCTGGCAGTGGCTGCACCTTGTCGGTAGATTGAGTTGTCTCCCTCACCTTTGCCCATCCAGCCCTAACAATTGCCAATCGTGGAGTTACTTGCTGGCTCCTATGTGCCAGCCCAGCATTTATTTCCATGGCACCCCAGTACTTGTCACAAAGAGCCAACATGGATTCTTCTCGCTGTCTGAATTTCTCACACTTTGGACTGCTTGTTACCAAGACACATTGTGCTACTTACTCTATGGTCCCCAAAGGATTCAAATGACTGCACACTTATCACCAAGACTTCCCTCTCTTGGGTCTAGCCAGCCCAAGTGGGATTGAACTCAGATTCCTATAGAGGAGACTCTCACAAATCAAGCATTGCCCTGGAGTTTGAGCCCAAGGTGATTTGAAACCAATTCGCATCTAGCTTCCTGAATTTGGGGGAGATCAACAGAGATTGGTACCATGCACGAAAGGTCACCAATCATCTTAATCAAATGGCATCACTCGCATGGCTGGGCCGTGGTCTCCGCAAGGATTTCCTACACGACACATTTTGTCTCCTGTTGGAGAACAGTGATATTGCCTGGCTGCAGGCATCTAATAGAGCTTGAAATTGCCCTGGCGGCTGTTTACACTTTTCCAGCATTGGGCTCCCAGGCTGTGTTGATCTAACACGCTGTTACTTTCATTAAGTAAGTCCTCACACTTCCAAAGTGTGCTGTAAGCTCTGTAAATATTTTATTAGCCTTTGTAATTAGTCAGTTCATCTCACAGCACTGTGGGGAATTGGGTCAGTGTGGTGACCTCCTTTTACCACCCATACAGGTGTGAGAGCCTTCCAGAGATGGAACTTGGCTTTGAACCTGAGGGCAGCAGGTACAGATCCTTCCTGGGATAGGCAGGAGCGGAGTTTGCTGGAGTTGATGGGAAATTTAAAGTCCAGGGACAGATCAGTAAGGACATATGACCACCTCTGCCTGGGATTGTGTTGAGCACAGGGAAAGGAAAAGTTCAGGAGATGTGGATAGCACAAGGAAGCTTCCAGAACATGGGCATTCTGTAACAACAATTTCATCTGTTTTCCCTTCCTTTGCCCTCCTAGTACATCAAGCCTTGGTTTCCTCCTTATTGGGGAGGGGATGGGCAAGAACAAAGCCAGCTGTAGTCTTGAAGGAGTGTGGTCCCACAGCGGGAGCTGTAAGAGCCCTTCCATTGTGTAAGCTTCCCTGTGGACAGGTGGTGTTTGAATGTGAATGGTCCCATAGGCTTATATGCTTGCAAGCTTAGTCCCCAGTTAATGAGCTGCCACAGAGGGGTGGGTTAGGAGTCATGGTCTTGAGGGAATAGATACGGCCTTGAGGGAGAAGGTGTTGCCTGTTGGAGGAAGTTTGTCACTAGGGAAGGGATTTGAGGTTTAGAAGCCCAAGTCAGGCCCAGTGTCACTCTCTCTTGGCCTGCGGACCAGGATGCAGCTCTTAGATATGACTCCAGTGCTACATAGGCCACCATGCTCTCTGTCATGGTGATAATAAACCAAGTTTCTGAAACAGTAAGCAGATCCTCAATTAAATGCTTTTGTTTACAAGAGTTGCCCTGGTCATGCAATTCAGTGGTGACTAAGACAGCATGTATTTTGGAATGTGTGCATGTGTGTTCATGTGTATATGTACAGGTGGTGGACAGAGGTCAACCTTGGGTATCATTCTTTAGGAGCCGTCCACTGTAGGGGATTGTCTTATTTCATGGTAAATAATTGTCCCACCCACTGGTTTAATAAAAAGTGCTGATTGGCCAAAGGCAGACAGGAAGTGTGGGTGGGGCTAACAGACTAAGAAAACTCTTGAGAACAGGACACACAGGGCAGAACGCCAGAGAGAAGCCAGAAGAAGCAGAGGACAACTATGCTGCTCTAAGAAAATGTACCGAGCTCCATGGCTGAACAAGGTAAGAGACATGGGTTAGAGTAAGGGTAAAGAGCTAGCAAGTGATATGCCTGGGCCTTAGGCTGATCAGCCTAAAACAATTGTAAGCATCTGTGTGTCTCTGCGGGTCTGTGGGTCCTAAACCTTGAGGTTAGGCCCAAAAGTCAGGGCCAGAAACCTCATACAACAGTCCACCTTGTTCTCTCATTGAGACCAGGGCTCACTGCTTAGACTACACTGCCTGGACAACAGGCACCAAGGATCTTCCCATTTCAACTCCAAGCCTATACCACACTCCTAAGACTGAACACATACAAGCCCATATGCAACTCAAGATTGAACACTGTGCAGCAAACACTGTGCTGACTGAGTTATATGTTAATTTTAAAACATGGTTTTCAGGGTGTAATAAAATCGCATAGAGTTACTAAACCAACATACTGTTATAATATTGAAACCTTTCACCATGGATTATTTCTAGCTCCTTAGTGACACTGAATGATGAGAAAGTGAAATAGGAACCTGCTGTTGCTGTGACTTGAACATTCTCCATTTTGCTCTGGTGTATTCTAACACCCAAGGACAATAGTTGCTCATCATCTGTCATGACCAATCCTTTTTTTATGGCTCAGTCTTGAGCTCCGTTTCGTGGTGATCCTTTACTGTTCTTGGTTTCTCATTGACTGTATTTTCCTGGTGCATGTTGGAATGAACATACAATGAATACTTATTCACTATTCGCTTTTAAATGTGTCTGTCTCTCATGAACTTTATGTAGATTCAAATTTTATTTACTTGGAGTGTTTTGTCATTTTTAAGGGCATCTCATCTGTGGTTCTTGTATTAAGTGGTTCCTAGTTTCCTCTCAGTTGCCGTGATAAACTCCACAACTAGAAGCAGCTAGGGGAGTATGCTGGAAAATTCAGTATATCATATAAAGTATTAGTATTTATTAAGAAGTATATGAACACTCACAATACAAATTGAAACTTAAGACAATTCTTGGAGATAGGAACTGTCCCATGATGGGCTGCCGGTTCAATCTCTGAGAACACAGAAACAAAATCAGGGCAGAGCTCAGTGTCCCAGCAGTGTCTTAATGGGGTCTGGTCATGCCCCATTCAGGCTCCCGGTACTCCAGAGACATGCCTCCAAGCTTTGTCAGCTGACACCTGAATCCCACTACATCTCCCCCTTTTTGTCTAACTAAGGAAGTTCTAAACTAAGACTATATACAATAGGAATATTATAAGGTAATGTCTGGAGAAATAAAAGGCAAAACATAAGCAAGGTCAAACTACAACTAAAACCCAACAAATATAAGTTAGATCCTACATGTCTAGAATATTGGTAAGTGGTAGGGTATAAAAATTACTTCAAAGTTGTTTACCTTGAATAATAAAAATCCAACACCAAATGTTCTTTGCTAAGAGATGAGATGGTAGTAACCTTAACTGTCTAGTCTTAGACCCCATCAGACCTGAGAAGGAAAATTTATTTTCTGAAGGTTGGAAGCACAACAGAATAGCTTCCATAATTTAGGAGAGGGCAGCAACAGTCAGCTACATGGACAGTCACTCACAGTTTTTGTGTGCAGTTGGAACACTCACCATTTTAGCTACAGGCCTGTGATATCTGACAAATATTCTCAGAAGCAGGGCATTTTTGTAGAAATTATCTTATCCTTTCCAGGAAGGTTTTGGCAATTTCTATCTTTCATCCTGCTCATTCAGATTGGACAGTGTGTTGAGTTAAGGGCAGTTTTTTGCCCGATAGGCCATTGTCCACCAAGAAAGGTAAACTCCTAGTGGAGTGTCCTTGATGCTCAACACCATCTTGGGAAAGCAACAGTGATGCCAGGAGTCGTTGTGTCTCTCACGGCCAAATTTGGAATAACAAAATGTTAAATGCCATATTCTTCAGGTCTATGAAGTGGTTGAAGACTCTTGTCTATCTGGTATATCCTAGCATGTATCTGGGAAACCTTCAACATGACTATTACATGGCAAACCTAAGTAATAGTGACCTGCAATTCTTATCATCTTAAAGACTCAAGCTTACATTGTAAAATTAGGCAAACTATAAATGGGTGCACAATCTCTGAATGATGACTTCCATATAAACATTAGCCAGAGGTACATGTACCGTGCAAGATGTTAACAGTATCCTAAACATATAATATATCTAAACAGAGGTATACATAACTAATATAATTATATATTGTGACTAGTATAATTAAACAGAGGTAGAAATCACATAATGGAAATGACAGTAATATGCTTAATATGTATCAATGTGCAAAATATTTTAAACAGAGGTAGAAGCTTATGCAAAATATGCCAATTAAAGATTCAATTTTGTATCAATATACAAATTATCTTAGATATAAAAACAATTTCAGATTTAAATTTATATCAATATACAAATTATCGCAAACATATAAAATGATTTCACATTTATATCAATATATAAGCATCTATACTAGTGCAAATTGTCTTTGGCTAATATTTGGCTAATAATTGTTTACAGGTAGATACAACAATCTACCTATGTATATATTATCTATTTCTCTTTTTCTTCTTTAAAAGGGATCCCTGAGTCTATATTATTGTTCTACCTTCAACCCAATTTTTACCTACAACTACCCTATCAGAATGATAAGTATTCATAACCCTCAGAGGACAGAAGTTATGGGGAGAAGGGTGTGGTTTTTCAAAAGGTTGCTTCCTACTGACCTGTGGGTGGTGGCATCTCTGAAGGATCCTGTAAAAACTAAGACAGTGGTTAGAAACTAATGGACTGACTATAAACATCTATAACCATTCTCAGAGTAGTAGGTAAGTCCATCTGGGACTCTTGTTAAAGATGTGACATGACGGATAAGAGAGAGCTATCTTGCAACTGTCCTAAATAGTCTATATCCCCAAAGCAATCATTGAGTGGTGTATACCAGGTTTTCTCTCTCTCTCTCTCTCTCTCTCTCTCTCTCTCTCTCTCTCTCTCTCTCTCTCTCTCTCTCTCTCCAGATAGAATCATTGCAGTGTGGAGGGGGGGAATCTTTATTACAGATATTTTGGAGGTTGCTGGTAAGAGAAATTGCTGTTTACAGTGGAAAACTTAAACATTATTAATTTCAAATGAAATGAAGATTTTATGTCCTTTATATCTTCAGGAGAAAATTTTATGCAGAGATTTTAAGGTTAGAAAGGATGAAAAATACACATAGAACTACGATTAGAGATAAAATTACAATAATATTGGTCCTTATACATTCTGGCTGCCATCTGTTCCACACCAGGTGGCTTTTCTGATATGAGACAGAATCTCTCAAGTTTTCTTTATCAATGTGCTTAGGTTTACAGAGAGAGAAAGCCACTTACTCCAACTCCAAAGCCAGCTTGATTTATAATCAAACCAGGACCACATTTCTTTTTTAGAGAGATACAAATGTAAAGCAGTGAGAATTGAGAAATTATCCAGTAGTGCATATTGGTACCTGTTTTCCTTATATTCCTTTGTTTGTAATCCTTTTGTAAGTGATCTCCTTCCATTTTAGGTGCCCAAGTGTTCAGCATCTATTCAATGTCTTAAAGATGGCTGTATCCATTCATCTGTAAAGACAAAAACGAGACCCTGCCCCAGCCTTGTTAAGTGAGTTTTCCTTACCATGTATCCAGTTGTCATATCAGGGATGAGCCATTGCTTCTCCTCAGGAAGGGTCTCCTTTTCAAATCGGATCTTTACTAATTTTGTTGGTACCCATATCTTTTCTTCTCCTGTAGAAACAAAAGCAAAACCCCTTCCCCACTAAAGCACATATCCTGGTTTCCATTCTGAGGTCAGCACATCCTTGAAGTAGATGGGCTAGTTTATCTCAGAAGTTTTTCTAATACCCATTGTCTCTCTGTGGCTGTTGTTCCTTTCTCATCAGCATTAAGAAAATTCAAGGTTAATAAAGCATTATGTGATCTCTCCCTGTTTTTTTTTTAATTTCTTTTTTCTATTTATGAAACATCTCTTTTAAGGTGCAGTAAGATCTTTCCACTACATCTTGTCCTGTAGGATTGTGCTGTAATGTGCTTTATATTATAATATCCAAACATCTGTTTCATTTTCTGGGAAACATACGCTGGAGCATTGTCAGTCTTAATTTGAACAGGAATTCCCATTATGGTCATGACTTCTGAGTAAGTAGAGCATTGGCTTTTTCAGAACTCAGGGCAGTCAGCCATTGCATTCCTAAATAAGTAATGGTATGATGTACATATTTTATTTTTCCAAATTCTGGAAAGTGAAAAACACCCATCTGCCAGATCTCATTTCTCTGTGTACCTTTAGGATTACTTACAGTGAGTAAAGAGGGTTGGTTGTAGAAGGAGCAAGTAGTACAATTCTGTAGAATTACTTTGGCCTGACACCAAGTGATGGGAAAGGTTTTTTTTTTAGTCCTTTGCTATTAACATGATGTCTCTTTTGAAATTCTAAGGCCTCCAGCACATTTCCTATTAATAACCAGTTAATTTCATCATTACCTTGTGCCAGAGAAGTAAGAAGACCCATGTGAGATCTGATATGTGTGTTATATATATATGTGTATGTATGTATGTGTATGTACATATATTTATTATGTATATATATGATGAATTCTATTTCTAATAATATCCTGTAGTTGTATAAACAATGAGGTTAATACTGTATCATCAGGAATTAAATGAGCAGTTTCAATATGTAAAACAACTCCTTCTGCATACTGAGAATTAGTTACTACATTAAGAGGTTTGGTAAAATTCGTTAATACCATATAATCACATATAGTTCTGACTTCTGAAAAGAATTATAAGGGCTTTGAGCCACTTTACTTAAATTTTCTGATTTGTAACCAACTTTTCCTGATTTGTTTGCATCAGTATAAAATGTAGGAGCTCCAGAAATAGGTTTATTCCACACTACACGAGAGAAGATCCAGTTAGTTTCCTTTATAAATTAAATTCTTTTGCTTTGGGAATATTTGTTATTAATCTTTCCCAAAAAGTTACTACAGACTTTTTGCCAAGGTTCACTGTCTTCCCGTAATCAATCAATTTATTCATTAGCCAAAGGTACAACAATTTCTGCTGGTTCCTTTCCAGTCAACTGAAAAAGTCTAAATTTCTTTTTAAAAAATCAAATCAGAAATATTTCAATATATGTTTCTAATTTTACTTGGCCTATCTGGTAGGAATATTCATTCTAATATAATATTTTCTCCTTGCGTCATGACCCCCGTAGGAGGATGTTTAGAGGGTAAAATAATCAGTATGCAATCGAGGTCTGGATCCACATGATTCATGTGTGCTTCTTGCTTTCTCATCAGAAAAGTCTCTGGGAATATTTAAATCCTTATCACTATCTAGGTTTTTGAATAAATTGACTAGTCCATGGTTTTTTGTTTTTTTTTTTTTAATACCAATAACAGGTCATAAATAGGCAATATCTCCTAGCAGGTTTTGGAAATCATTAAGAGTCCTCAATCTATCTCTCTTAAGTTGTACCTTTTGGAGTCTAATTTTCTGTAGGCCTATTTTGTAACCTAAATAATTGATAGAATCTTTTCTTTGTATTTTTCAGGGGCAATTTGTAGTCCTCATTCAGGCAATATTTTCTTCATTGCTTCAAACCTTCTTTCTAATGTATCTATATTTGGGTCTGCCAACATGACATCATCCATGTAATAGTAAATATAAGATTGTGGGAAATGTTGTGTATCATTTCTAGCAGCTGTTGTTCAAAATATTGGAATAAGGTGGGACTATTCAACATTCCTTGTGGAAGGACCCTCCATTGGTACCTCTTTACCAGACATGAATTATTAAATGTAGGCACCGCAAAGGCGAACTTTTCTTTGTCCTGTTCATGTAGAGGTATGTTACAAAACAGTCCTTCAAATAAATAACTATAATAGGCCATCCCTTAGGTAACAGGAAAGGCAGGCGAATATCAGATCATAAAAAGCCCATGGGTTGAATCACTTTATTAATTGCTCTTATATCTATCACCATTCTCTACTTTCCAGATTTCTTCTTGACAACAAATACAGGAGAATTCCATGGACTGGTTGATTCTTCAATATGCTGAGCTTGTAACTGCTCCTGTACCAGCTGCTCTAGAGCCTGAAGTTTCTCCTTAATCAGGGGCCATTGCTGAACCCAAATAGGCTTTTTTGTCAGCCATCTCAAAGGTAGTGCTGTGAATGTCTTTATGGGTTCAGCAGCTAGTGAGCTATGCTTTTACACAACTTGAATGGCTGGTGATTGTTTTGCATAGCACCTTAAAATGTTGTTTTAAGAAATATAATTGAGTCTCTGATTGATATCTGAGCCTGCAAGAATTTTAATCTGGGTATTCCATTGCTGTAGGAGGTCATGACCCCATAAATTCACTGGTATGTCAACCATATATGGCTTCAATCATCCTCTATGACCTTCTGGTCCTATGCATTCAAGCCATCTTACCCTCTGTTTCACCTGAGATTGCGGGGTTATGATCCAAACATCTGTTCCTGTGTCAACTAAGCCTTGGATATAAATATTATCTATTGGTATTTTCAATTTTGGTCCTTGTTCATTTATGGAAGTCTGCTGGAATATTCATTTTGTGTTTTTTCTTGGAACTGTCAATTTCTCCATTAAAGTTGTTCTATTATCCAATGATGTATGGTCCTCTAGTTTAGGCATTGGATTTTCTACTTGTCCTGAGGATTCTGTTCCTCCACTGTGACTGGATACGATTGAACCTTCCTTGGTTTTGAAATCTGATTTCTGGGAGCTTCCTGGGGATAGCCGTGGAAGGCATTTCCTGATGGTAAAGAGTTTCCTTCTTTGTCCCTTGTGGATCTACATTCATTGGTCCAGTGTCAGCCTTTGACACATCTTCTGCATAACCCACAAGGTAATGGCCTTCTGTTTGAATCATTCCTAAGATGGACATTATTCCCAGAAGTACCTTGCATACAATTCCTTTTTATATGGCCTGATTTACCACAGTTAAAGTAAGTGATGCCTTGATTCCTTACCCTAACATTGGCAATGGCTTGGCCTACCCAATTTTCTTTGTTGCAATGGAGAGATTCAATAGGAAATGAGCCTTCACCAAGGATTTGGTTTTGAGAAATGCAAAAGCCTCCAATTTTCCCCTGAAGCTCTACGGCCCTAGCGTCTTCCATGAGCCAATTTTTCTATTGTAAATGTTGGCTATAGTCCAATACAGCAGCTGTTAACTCTATCCAGTCATTAGGAATTATTCTGTTTTTCATTGACCATGCATTTAGAATTTGTTTTATATAAATGGAGTAGATTCCATGGAGTAATATGGCTTCCTTTATATCCTTTATATCTCTCATATGGATTGGCTTATAATTATACTTCACGAATTCTGGGGACTCCCCATATGTGTTCATTCATATCATAACTGGAAATAATATCAGTGGAGAAAGGAGGTATCCCTTTCATGTTTACCTCCTCAGGCAGAGCCTCCTCATTACCATAATATCTCATAGGAGGTTGTCCTGAATTGTTCTGGGTAGATAATGTTTTAACATCTTTCTCCAATATTGCAACATGATCCTCCCATTCCTGAAACTTGGAAACCATCATTTTTTCCCCTAGGGTCTGAATTTCTCAAATAGCCTGTCTTATGACCTTATAGAATCAGCAATTTTCTATTTTCATCATTAACATAATTAATGTTTCTTATCTTCATCATTAACATAAAGTCTGCTCTTCTCTTGTATGGTCTTAATAATTATGTCCGAGGAGGAAGTTCTATCTGAAAATTTATTGTAACTACTTTCTAGAAAATTAACTCTGCCTTTCAATTTATCAGTTGTACTTTCTGTATTATACACTTTAGACAGCAATTACTCATTCCTAGACTTTAAATTATCCATAAATTTCTCATTCCTAAACTTCAAACCATTCATCAAATGCTCATTCCTAGATTTAAAATCTTCCACAATGCTAATTATCGTCTCATATTTAGAATGGGTAACAGGTAATTTCTCTCTCTCTCTCTTTTTGAAGAATAAAATACAGAATCAAACTGCAAAGTAGCAGGACTGAGGGATTAAAGTCCTCAAAATATACTCATGCAAGAAACTCTCAATCACAGAGGAAAAATATGTCCTGACAATTTAAGAAGTAGAATTTGTTAGCAATTGGGGGGGGGGGGGATGCTAAAAAACCAGTTACCTCAATCCAGATATAATGGCGATGTTTGGCCAGCAGGTGTCACAGTCACGTTCAATGTCAGGCTCTCCAGAGCTCAGCAGAAAAGCAGCCAGGCAGGTTCCCATGGTATGACCAAGGTGCCCAGCAGACAAAACAGACCAAATAACTTATACAAAAGGCTTTTTTTTTTTTTTTTTACGAAATCAGAATGATATGACAGAATCCATGTTAAAACTGCAGTGATATCCACCACTTAACAATAATCGGCGTGACTTCAGTAGCTCCAGGTACACAGCATGGACCGTGAGTGAGGTGTGCTCACTGCTGCATCCCTGAGCAAGAACTATCCAGGGAAGTTGGAAAGAAGGCACCCTTTAAAACGACTTGCTGCTTTTTTTGCTGGAGCTGAAATCACAGGCTTGCCGGCCCGTGGCCTGGGGCCCAGCTAGCATGGAGAATAAACCCATGGAAAATTCACTTGCAATATATCATATAAAGTATTAATATTTATTCATGTGTATATGAACACTCACAATACAAATTGGACCTTTAGACAATTCTGAGAGCTAGAAACTGCCCGATGGGCTGCCAATCCACTCTCTGAGAACACAGGAACAAAAAACAGGGAGGAACATAGTGTCCTGGCAGAGTCTTAATGGGGTCTGGCCACGCCCCATCCAGGCTCCTGGAACCCCAGAGACACACGTCTAAGCTTTACCAGAAAGAGTTCTTTGACTTACACTTCCATGACACAGTCTGTCACACAATGTCAGGGCAAGAACCCAAGAGAGGAACTTGAAGCAGAAACCAAGAAGGAACTTCACTCAACTCCCTGGACAGCCCAAGCTCAGGGTCAGGCTGTACAGTTTCTTGCCCAGCCCAGCGCCTCCTGCTCAGGGAATGGTGCCACCCATGGTGGGCTGGGCCCTCCATCATCCATTAAGTATCAAGACAGTTCCTGGTAGACTTGTTCACAGACCAAACTGATGAAGACAAGTACTCAGTTGAGACATGTTTTTCAGGTGATCAGGCTGCAGTGGCAGTTCATGCCAACCATGACAAGTGGAACATATGTTTTTTTAGTTTTCCTTTTTTTTTTTTTTTTTCTGGTATCTACTTATTAGATTCATTGTTCCTGGTTTATATTTTTTCTATAATGTGGCCTGATGGTAGTAGACACTTTTCTCACTGTTGTGAACAAATGCTTGACAAAGCAACTCAGCAGAGGAAGGGTTTGTTTTGGTTGAGAGTCTGAGGGGGCAGTCCGCCATGTCGGGGGGCCTGGGCAGAAGGAGCAGGAGGCAGCTGGTCACATGGCATCTGCCCTCTGGAAGCAGGGAGAGGTGAAGGGTGTGCTCAGCTCATGTTCTTCTTTCTGACCATCATGTTTATGCACATTCTTAACAACTTTTGATTTAGAAATGTTATAATGCTATTTGTAAGTCTTGGGATCTTAGAAAGGGTCTTTAAACAATGTTGTTTGGTTCCATTTACGAACATGATTTAGTTGGTATTTTCAAATATTTGTAATCAGATACTCAATGTGTTCACTTTCCTATTTAAATACTCATTTTTATGGGTCAGAATTTTCCTAAGAAGCAATTACTTTCACTGTTTAAAATATCAAATTTATGAATATGTTAACTCTAAGGCTATCTCAAGCAAAGAGTGATGGCATATGTTCCAGGACATGGAAAGCTGAGGCAGGAAGATTTCTATGAATATATGCCCATCCTAGGCAACATAGAGAGCTTCAGAGCCTGTCTCAAAGCAACAAACAAAATTAATTAATAAAAAGTAGTTATTTCAAATATTATAATTCAACCTATAATTATAAATATCAAACAAATGGTGAATATTTCCTTTAAAAAATTATTTTTAGCTCTTCACATGTATATGCATGTGTGTGTGTGCTGGGTATTGTATATGTGTGTGTGTGATGTGTGCATGTGTGTGTGTGTGTATATGTGTATATAGTGGCCAGTGGAGGTCAGGAGAGGGTGTCAGATTCTCTGTAGAGGAGCAGGAGGAGGCTGGGGCAGGGGGAGGTGGTCATTGTTCATGTGTTTCTTCTTTACCTACAGTGTGGTAGAGTTACCTTTGAAAATATATCAGGAATTAGGTCCCATGGACAAAGAGTCTGGGTTAAAGAATGAACATATTTGACTCTCTCCAAGTGAAGGGAATATGTAGCCCACGTCTCTCAGGTATCCATACTGCAGAAAGTCATAGCCGTGGAAGGCAAGTTTGTGAAGTGCCTTCAAAACTTAAAATTGGAAGAAGAGATTAGCCAGGCGTGATGAGATCATAAGCATAATCCCTGCACAGGATGCAGAGGCAGGAGGATTATTGCAAACTCAAAGCCAGTTAGATCTGCATAGTGAGACTGTGCTGACCCCTCATCCCTTAAAAAATCAGAGGCAATAGAAAATGACATGGGATGTTAACATCTGCTTTCCACATCCACATGCAGACACATGCATTGCACCCCCACACGTGCTCAAACACACACACACACACACACACACACACACACACACACACACACTACCTGTGTGCATATGCACACATGCAAAAGATCCAGCTTGCCTCTTCTGTTATTTGCATTCCAGTAACCCAAGGCCAGTTTGTTAGTCACCAGATCCTCTGTGTAGCATGCTACAGCAAAGATGCTGTTGGGCTCTGGACCAGCCTGCTCCAGGGGAAGTGTTTATGACCGTTGCCCATAGCACATACAGATCAAGAATGTGTTTTAATCCATAGCTTCGGAAATAAAATCTGCTCTGAGACTTAGCTCCTGGCCTCTAACAAGGAGAAGGAACAAGGAAATACAGGCAGCCCACGCCTGTGCAGAATCACAGGAACTCCGCCTCATAGTTTAGCAATTAGAGGCGCTTTGTCCACAACACACTTAAAAATCTACTTATGCTCTCCGAGATAGTCCAGGCTCATTAATCCCAGAGAGTAAACAAGACTCTCTAAGGTGTCTGCGCTTATGTTTTTCTTCCCTGTCTTAAGATGGGAAGGGAGAGGAAAGGAAGAGAGAGAGGGAGGCGTTCAAGACTAGACGCCTGGACCCAAGTAATGCCTAGCAGCTGCAGACACTGGTCGGCCCTTAGTGACATTTTCAGTGGCAGTTCCCCATTTCAGAGATTGAAAACAGCACACCCCCTTGAAGTCCGCTGAGCTTTTCATTTGTGGTTTGAGAATTCCCTATGGGCAGGGCTCAAACATTATCCGGCACCCCACAAAGCACAGCTCAGCCTTGTAGGGGCTCTGCAAATGCTTGCGAACAGGCTGCTCATTGGAGGCAGCAGGCCAACCTCAGCACAGCCCATAGGCTCCCTCCCCTGCCATGGTTTTCTCTCAGGCCTGGCTGACAGGGTTTCCTCTGAGTCTCTTGGCTCAAGGGCCACCTCACAGGAGCTTTCTGGACCCTCCTTCCTGCTTCCCATGTTTGTTTTTCTGCTACAGCACCCTGGCAGAGAGCTCTAGAAGGCATGGGCTTGAATATATCGCTTTATTTGTTTAAAGTCGGGTTTTCCCAACACACTCTTTGAAAGGGCAGAGTGTGCTCATTCACTTTTGTAAAGCCCTGCACGGGAAGCCAGGATGCAGACTGAGTTCAATAACTGGGTGCCAAGAGAACCAGGCTAAATAAATACCAACTGATTCTCACCGGATGGTCACAAACCTCTGGTTTAGTGACTGTATGTCTTAGTGTGGCTTTGGGGGGCTGAGGAGAAGTGTGCCATTGTAAAAGTGAAGAGAAGCCAGTTGGATGAGTGTACCTGTTTGTTGCTGAGGACTTGTGTTTTCACTCTGAGACCACCCAAGAAGTGGCTCATAGACTTTTCTGGCCTTCTCAGAGGAGATGATACAGAGAATAAGGAGGGGCCGAAAAGATGCTCTTTCGACTGGGGAGGTGGAGAAGGGGGTGAACCGATCGATCCATGTATTCCCTAATATTTGACTCGAGCTTTATTGAATAATAAAACATTAAAAGGTTCCCACTTGGGGAAGATACAATCACACCATCTCTCCTTCCGGTTTTGATTCTTGAGAAATTGTTTTTTCTCCATTATGGGGAATGTTCTCAAATGCTGATCATGTTTTCTGACCAGGGGGCCAGTCTTTGCCTTGTGTGTGGGATGGTGGTAGGAGGGAGGGGCGTGTGCCATTGCTAGGCAGCGGTTTGCTGAACTTCGGACTCCCATAGAATCTAAACCCTCCAAACCTGTTTGAGGACCAAGCGGCACAGACAGCGTTTAATCTTGTCGCCCTCACTGTTGCTCAAGTTAGGAAAACACCAGCAGGCACCCACTTCCTGTTTCTCAACCCGGAGAGAAGACACTGTAGACAGACAAAGGGAGGGGAAAGGGGGGAAGGGGAGGGGGGAGGAGGAGGGAGGGGAGGGGGAGGGGGAGGGGCCGCTCCTACGCCAGACCTCTCAAGGGGATTTGAGATGATTTCTTCTGTGTTCCTAATGAGTTTGGGTGATCAATGAAACGAAACCCCCCCAAACAAGACAAACAATAACAAAACCCCAGTCAAGCAAACAAACACATCCCCACCACCTTTTCTCCCTTTCTCTTTGTGTGGTGGGCGTCTTAGTGACTTTTACAAAACACTGGCCAAAGGCAATTTAAGGAAGAGAGGGCTTATCTGGGCTTGTGGCTCCAGAGGGATAGGAGTTAATACCGGCTGGAAGGCCCTGTGTTGGTGAAACAGGAAACTGGGAGATGACTCTTCCAGTGGCAAGCCAGCTTGAAGCTGAGTGTGAATGGGGTGAGGCTACAGACTCTCAGAGCCCGCCTCCAGTGATGTACTCCCTCCAGCAAGGGTACTCCAACTCCTCACATAGCACCACCAATGGTGGACCCAGAGTGCAAATACCTGAGCCTGTGGGGAATTTCTCCTTCAAACCATCACAGGGGGATGAACTTAGGACTCCTGCATGCTGGAAAAGCACCAAGCCATTTTGTTTTCTCAAAACTTGAGACAAGGTCTCAAGCAGTTTGCTTAGGTGACTCTGAAACTCTCCCTAGATACTGCTAGATTTGAACATGCAATCCTATCTCAGCCTCTCGGGAAGCTGGGATTACAGCCCGTAAACCCGGCTTGACCTAACCAATCATTTTGAAATAATTAATAGCCACAGGAAGCTGCAGAGTCCAGAGAGGGACCATATATACCCCTTACCCATTTCCACCAGGGCCCCAGATGCGTATTACAGTGTAAGAGCAAGATCCTGAAAGCAGCTTCGGTTCAACGTGTGGAGTTTCATGTCTTTCTGTCCTGAGTGACCCCTGTGTCCACTCTGCAGTCTGCCTCTAGAGCCGTGGCCCTTTGTTTCTCCATCCCCAATTCTGAAAGCTGCTCCATTCTCTGTGTTTAATCAAAGATTGTTATGTTCACGAAATCAAACACCACACAGTGCTCTGAGAAATCTTTCTTCACCCACCATGATGCTCGAGTGAATTAATATCTGGGCTGTTGTGTGAATTAATATTTGATTTCCTCTATTGGTTGAGACTATAGTTGAAACACGAACACTGCTGGTTTGCTCCTCCACGGAAAACCTCTTTGTTTCCCTACGAGGACTTCACAAACGCATCTGCTATGATCGTATGACCTCTGCATTGTTGAGGTTTGGGGGTGGGTATTGATTTTGATCTCTCTGGAAACGAAATTTCTGGGCCACATGGCAAGTGCGTGTCTACTTTTTGATGGCAGTGCCAAGTCATTTTCCAGAGGGACAGTACCAATTTGCATTCCCACAAACAAGGAAGGTATAAGAGATATTTTCCTTAGTCACCGACTCTTTTATAGAATTTGGTATTTTTACTGCTTTTTATTCAAGCTTCTTTAATGTTTATAGGATGACTCGTGTCCTAACAAGGGCTTGGGGCTCATCTGTGACTGAAGCGATGTGAGAAGTTCCTCTTTAAAAAAAATCATTTTTTTCTCCCTGAGAATAAACTCCATGTTCTCAAATATACAACCAGTTGACTCCACTTATCAAATAGCCTAATACTTTGAAATAATCATTTCTAAAACAGATTTGTGTGTGTGTGTGAGTGCATGCGTGCATGTGTGTGTGTGTGGTGTGTATTGTGTGTTTGTGTAATAAGAGGTTTCTGGCCCAGACTTTCGGGCCTAACCTCAAGGTTTAGACCCATAGACCCACAGACCCGCAGAGACACACAGATGCTTACAATAGTTTTAGGCTGATTGGCCCAAGGCCCAGGCATACAACTTGCTAACTCTTTATCCTTAATCTAACCCATGACTCTTATCCTGTTCAGCTATGTGGCTTGGTACCTTTTCTCAGAGCAGCATATCTGTCCTCTGCTTCTTCTGGCTCTCTCTGGCATTCTGCTCTGTTCTGCCTGTTCCTAGAGTCTTCTAGTCTGTTAGCCCCGCCCACACTTCCTGTCTGCCTTTGGCCAATCAGCACTTTTTATTAAACCAGTGGGTGGGACAGTTATTTACAATGGAACAACATAATCTCCCACATGTGTGTGGTGTGTGTGTGTGTGTGTGTGTGTGTGTGTGTGTGCGCGGTGTGTTTGTGTGTGTGTGGTGTAGTATCCATAGAGACCAGAAGAGGGAGTCAGACACCCTGGAGCCAAGTTACATGCAATTGTGAGCTACCTGATGTGGAAACTGAACCCGGATCCCCTGCAAGAGCATCCAGTGCTCTTAACTGTTCAGCCACCTCTCCAGCCCCAAAATTTAAAATAGAAATTAAGAATGTCTTTAAATATTTGGGTGGGAGTTAGCCATATCTTCCCAAATAAATGTTTCTTTCCATCTTAGAATATTTTTTCCCTATAAATTTAAGAATTTTGAAAGTTACCACTTGGATGAAAAGTGTCTCTTTCCAAATATATTCTTTTTTTTTTTCCTGAATCACCCTGGCACTAAGTTAGCAGGTTATATTGAGAATAAGAAATAAACATTTATCTATTAACTTTTGATTTTCGAAGTATAAAATCCCATTGCTTTCTTATTGTAATGTGCTTTCCTGAATGTAAAGCGTTTTCACAACAGTTTTAGAGTCACACACAGCCTCGTCCATTATTCTCATCTTTTCTGGCTATTGACCTCCTTAGCCCTGTGTTCTTGGAAAACAAAATAACCCTTGTTAAGTAGGGGAAGAGCAACACACAGCAGCTTCCCTCGAGCCGGATTAGAATCTCATCTCACAAGCTAAGGGAGTCTGCGGTCCCTCACCCTTCCCAGTTTTCTCTGTTACTAAGTCCTTTGCACAGTTTGAATTGGTGACAGCTATTTCCTGTGGGTCCAAAGATTTCCAAAGCCATTGAAAACAGACAAATAAGCAAATAAAAACAAGTCATCTCTCCTCTACTTTAAGTATATAAATGGCAGATCCAAAATGCTAGAGAAGGTGCTTTGAGAAGGCTGAGCGGGACCCACAAACACCCTTCATTTCACCATTTAAGGGGTAAGGGTTGTGTTTTGTCTGGCTTTCTCAGAATCAGAGACAGACAGAAAAGAGCCCAATCGGTCGGGTGGTCTGCAGGGCAGGTCTCAGAACAGGGAAAGGAGGAGGAAGGTGCACTGACTGTGTGGCATCAGGACAGTCGCCATGAGCAGCTTTTGCCTTCTAGAATGTTCCACCCAAAGACTGGGAGGCTGACTATCTGTCTACTGGCTCTTAGTGTGGCTAAAGAGGTTGCTGTGAGGCTTCCCCTATACTATAAAATCTAAGCAACTTGAAGTCTGTTGACCTCCTAGCTTCAGAGAGGGGAGCACACTGTGGCCAGAGATGGGCTTCCTTCGTGTTTGAGAAGCAGGTTGACCTGTGAACCCACACTGAGCTTTGCTACCAGAGTTGTAACCAAAGTCAGAGGGGATTGACTAGGCCACAGATGTCCAAATCTCCGGGCAAACAGTCCCTTCCAGATCCTCAGTCCTTTCCTGTGCCCAGAGTAGTGCTCCCCAACAGATGGATCGTCTGTTCATTGCAGCCTAAGCCATACAATGTAACCTTAGGGAAAGGACCAGCCTCCTCCATCTTTTTTCTAGCCTGTTAGCTCTCCCACCTGATCTGCAGAGACACCTGTGTCTGACGGGCACTCTGTAGCTTCAAATGACCCCAAAGAAGGCTTCTCTCCCAGAGAACATGACAGTTGGAGCTGCAGAGATGGCTTCGAGAATAATAATGCTTGCTGCATGAGCATGAGGACCTGAGTCCTAACCCCCAAGCACCCACATAAGAAACCAGGTCTGGTCACACACTCACCTATAATGCCAGGACTGTTACAGGATCTCTGGGGCTTGCTGCCCGCCAGCCTCGCTCTAGGCTCAGTGAGAGACTGTGTTTCAAGGAAATAGGAGGGTGACAGAGAAAGACACTTCTCCTGACCTACACAGACACACAGAGACCACACACACAGAGAGACACACAGACACACACACGCAGACACACACACATGCAGAGACCACACACACACACACAGAGACACACAGACACACAGACACACACAGACACACAGAGACAACACACACACACACACACACACACACACACACACACACACACACACACACACGAGACAGAGGCAGATACTGCAATTGACTATGCTGGAAAGTGGCAAAGGGTCACCTCACCTTGCTTGGGATGTCTTTTCTTTGGATCTCACCTGGCTCACAGTCCCGCAAGACACTCCCACCCTGGGTTACTACTGCCCCGCGAATTTGCCTGCTTGTTTTTTATGTGTTTGCCTTCCTGTGTAAACTGGGAGCCTTGCATGGGGCAGAGTTATGTGTTCAGGTTAGTCACAGGTTCTCAGGTCCTGTCTGGAAGCCAGCAAGTATTTGTAGAAACAAAGGAGAGAGGGAGGGGGAAGGAGATAAGGCAGTGTGCTTGTGTGTCAGTCACTGTTGCCAAAGATAAGTCACCTGACACACTTGGGGAATTCCCACAACAACCTGCACTGACATCAGTCTATTGCAAAACTCCTTACTCACTTAGGTACTTGGCCTTTATTACTGATGCTCCAAGGGTCAGTGACTCAGACCACCCAGTGACTTGGCTGTGGTTTCCTGTGAGTCAGACCTGCTAGACAGCCCTGGACAGAGGTGAGCAGGCAAACTAGGCCAGAGAAAAGCTGGAGAAACAGTGAAGGCTGACAACACAGGCACGCAGGAGGCCTCCGCCCCCGGCACTGGGGCCAGAAGGGCAGACAGACTGTGAGCTCCAGACAGTAGAGCCTGAGTGGGTGCCGCTGTTAAGTCAGCTTAAAGGTCACCCACCACCTTCGACTGCATTTCCTTGATGAAGGGTTCCAAGGAGGAAGCTGTCACGATATTAGTCTTCCTCACAGCCCAGCAGCTGTCTGGTCTCCACTCATCTCAGCCCGGGTCTCAGGACAGTTACCATCCAAAGCAACTGGGTGGGAGGGGGCAGCGGAGTCAGCTAAAATGCTGACTAAGGCAGCACATGCCCGTAACCCCAGCGTGGGAACCCAGGGGCCTGCTCTTTGCAGATGGTGGTCTGTCATTTCCCTCAGGCTGGGTGACCTAGTACAATTTTTTAGCTAACTCTCAGAACCTCCTGCACCACGATGGGACGGTGTGTGTGTGTGTGTGTGTGTGTGTGTGTGTGTGGTCATGATACCATCACCACGAAGGTCTAATTGGCTAATGGAGCCTCAGTGGGGTCACAGAAGGGAACCTTAGTACAGGGGTGTATGGCTTTTTCTTATAACCAGTCTGGCATCTCTAACTTCCTGCCTCCCTGGATTCTCAGGCCTAGAGAAGGGACTCTATAATTAGGCTATTCTACTGCGGAATTCCTCCAAGCCTCCTGGTCTCTGCTTTCCTCCAATTGTCTGCCCCTTCCTTTCCCACCCACAATGTGAAACTGGTGTTGTGTGTGCAGGAAATGTGTTAAATGAGCTGATGTTTGTGTTACTGCCCAGTTGCAGGAGCTCCGCTCCCTGGGGAATGTCTGAAATGTGGTCAGGCGGGACAGCCCACATTCCCACCAGCACTGTACCAGAAGATTGTCATTAGTAGAAGGTCCTGTGAGATCCTTGTGCTGCATATGGGTACAAGCTTCAGAGACACAGGTCCAGTGTGTATCCAGCAAGGCTTGTGAGTCCAGCTGAGACCTGGCTGTCAGTACAGCTCCAAATGTCAGCATACCGCTCCAAAAAAGCTTACAGGAGTTGAGTTAAAATAAGAGGAAATATTTTGAAACTTGTAGGGTAAGAGAAGGTTCCCTGCAGGAATCTCTAACACAATATGCTGCAGCTGACACACCAAATGAAAGCTATAGCTTGTTCGTAGGCCAAGTCTAGGCCACCACTTGTTTAAATGAAGTTTTATTGAGACACAGCCGTTGTTTGCACATATTCTGTGGCTGCCTTCTTGCTACAACAGACACTAGCTACAACAGGCTGCATGACTCACAAACCAAAATATTTTATATCTGGCGCTTGTAGGTTTGTTGATCACTGATTTGAAACAAAGCTTCTAAAACTTCAAGTTAATGTGATGATGCAGCAGCTCATAAAGCATAGTGCCCACGAAGGGTTTCAGAAGGCACAGCAGACAAAATTTAATTCAAAATCTAAACACACTGTGACTCCAAGGTGTGCCTGGCAGTGCTCACCCATGTACCACATCAGATCACTGCAGCCTTGAACATGTGACAGCAGCATTGCACTGTGCATGCCTTCATGCCATACCACACCAAGAATGCTGCCTGAACCACCTCAGCTCAGATTTGAGACTAATTGCATGTTGTGAACTATTGGGTGTACACATTACATACAAACTTTCCTATCTTTAGAGAAGCATAATTGTTTACATATGAAAAACAAGAACTTTTAATATTTTCTAACCATTATTCCTGAGCACATAAGCATCGGATGAGTATATCTTTAGAATGTACAGCATTAGACAAACAGGCTCCTCCATCTCATTAATACGCAAGTTTGCTTTTTTCTCCAACAAAGTTTTGATTGTATGTATGGCAACAAGTTGTTCTAAAATAAACTGCATTGTGATTTATTATCAGTAAATGTTTTATTTATATGTCTGCTTATGTGCATATTTATCTGGGATCATATAAAAATTTCTTGGGAGAAAAGAGATTGTAAGTGGGAGAAGATAAAAAGGTCTTAATCACACACACAGACACACACACACAGACACAAACACACAGACACAAACACACAGACACATACATACATAAAGACACACATATGCACAGACACACACAGACACACATGCACAGACACACACACACACACAGACACAACATACGCACTGACACACACACAGACACACACGCACAGACACACATGCACAGACACACACGCAAAGACACACACACAAAGATACACACACACACACACACACACACACACACACACACACGAGGCGCTGGGGACCATCAAGGAAGGGAGAGCAGAAGGATTGTAAAAGCCAGAAATTAGAAGGGTAGGTTGGAAACAGTACCTTCTGGTCATCACAGTATCATCATCACAATCAGGAACTCACAGGAGCTGTGATTGCCTGAACAAGATAAAGCCAGTCTATATTCTAGCATAGATGGGAAAGGGACTCACAAGTCCCCATGCTTGACTAAGGAGCTATGAACAACTGATGGCTTCTGGGGGAGTTTAGTAGGACAGGTCTTTAGGGCCAAGGAAATTGGCTCAAACTAGTTGCCAAAGCACACACCTAATGTACGTCTTCTAGAGGCAACCTGAAGTCTGCCTGAGAGCCTAGCAACAGCCATTGTCCAATGTTCCTGATTGTTCAGAATCTGCCCAGCAACAGGCATTGCCCAGAGTTCCTGACTGTGGGGAATCTATCTGCCTAGCAATAGATGCTGTCAGGTCTCCTGTTTGTGCCCAGCTAATGAGGGACAGCCATGTAATATCACCAGATTTTGACACAGCCAGGACAGCCTAGGTACTGGGAGGAGGTTATATAAGGCTCTCCCCATTGTTGTATAAAAGAATTAATCCTTTTCAATTGACTCCTGGGGTCTGTGTTGTTGACTCTGCACCTTCTGAACCCCCTGCCCCAAGGGAACTGTTATGACCCAGTAACAGGGGAGAATAATTTTTCTTTATCAATTAATTAATTAATTAACTAATTAATTAATTAATTAATATTTTTCAAGATAGAGTTTTTCCTCTCACTGCACCTGAAATTCACTAACTTGGGCTAGCTTGGTGGCCAGTGAGATCTAGGGACCCTCCTGTCTCCTCCCCAGCACTGGGATGGCAGGTACATGATGTAGGATATCTTTTATGCTGTGAATACCTTTGGGCAATAAAGGAATTGTTTTGGCTTATGGCAGAGCACCTTAGAAGCAGACTGGAAATCCAAGCATAGATACAGAGTAAAAAAGGTGGAGTCAGGAGAGATGCAATACAGCTACCCAAGAAGCAATATGTAAGGGAACTCAGATGAGCCACAGTCCATATGACAAGACAGGTTAATAGAAATGGGTTAAGACATGAGAGCTAGATAGAAATAAGCCATAGCCATAAGACAAATGGCATGCAATTAATATAAGCATTTGAGTCATTACTAGGACTAAGATGGCCTAGATTCATAGAATATTCCAGCCAGGACTTGACCATAATCCTGAATTTTCTCAGGATCCCCATAAGATTACCAGCCCCCCAAACAGCAGGAAGTAGCCTAGAGAACTACATTCACATTCTTCCAAAATGGATTATGAATGTTTGTGTTTGTTTACAGTATTGGTTATAAGTTGTTATATGTAATAGTAAAGAAAAACTATATAGAGGAGATTTGATTTGGAATTCTTGTTTTAAAAAGAAAAACAGAGAAATGCTATGAGACTATGCTTTTGTACACTGTGTATTTGTCACTGTAAATATACACTTAATAGTCATTGACAGGAAGTAGAGGTGGGGCAAACAGACTAGGAGAATTCTGGGAAGCAGAAGAGCAGAGCAGGAGTTGCTAGCCATATATAGAGGAAGTGAGATGAGATGCTGCACTGAGCAAAGAAGTATCAGGTCACGTGACTAAACATAAATAAAAATATAGGTTAACTTAAAGTATAAGAGTTAGCAAGTAATAAGCCCGAGTCATAGACCAACCACTTGTAATTAATATAAGCTTCTGTGTGATTATTTGGGACTAAATGACTGTGGAACTGTGGGCCCAAACCTCAGGCCCTACAAAGCAGAACAGAAAACTTCTGACTACGGGGCACATGATCCCAAACAACAACAAAAAAATAGGCCCCATGAAAGATGACTCACAAGTACCTGTAACTCCAGCTTCAGGAGACCCAAAACCTTCTTCTGTCTTCCATGTACTTATAGACACATGCACATACGTATACTGTATACACAGGTGCATGCATGTACACGTGTACACATATACACACTTGTACACAATACATACAGGTACACACATACACACACATACACACATGTACACAACGCACACAGGCACACACATACATACTATATATTTAAGCTTCATCCATTACATTTTGCTATATTCCTTTTCTGTTTTTCAAAGACTCTACATCTTTTATTATGGAACCAAACAATCCTTTCATTCAAAACAGTAGGAGCAAACCAGAGTCTCGATGTAAAGGTGACCAAATCTGCGGGAGGATCAGCTTCCTGTGTGGGGTGGATGAAAGGGTGTCACCATAGTGTGTATAAATTCTTGCAGATCCAGCTAGGGTCTCCTCCAGTGTTGTCTCTTGGGGTTCAGCTAACTTTATTAGCAGCTTCCACCTAACCTGTTGGAAAATGAAATGCTTTTGCTGGTATCTCCTGGCCAGAAAGTGTTGTGGGAAAACATCATCAGAGGCTGAGCCAGGCACAGCACATGAAGGCAGAGTGTAAAAAGAGAAGACATACTTTCTGGTGTTTATATTATTTTGAGTTGAAGTCCCCATATGTAGCCCTGGCAATTTTGGAACTTGCTATGTAGACAAGGCTATCCTAAACTCACAAGGGATTCACCTGCATCCACCTGCCAAGCACTGAAATCAAAGGTGTGCACCACCATGCCAGGAAGCCATGTTTCTTCTGCATCATGTCTGTCCTCATGAATAAGTGATTTTGAATAATTGTGATTTGGGTTGAGGAATTGAGGCTGGTCTCTCTCTAGCACAAGCTTAGCCTGGGTGTGCCTCAAATTCGAATCAGTCTTCCTGCCTCAACCTCCCAACTACTGGGAATACAGATGTAAGTCACTGTATCCAACTACGCTGTTTTTAAGACCACAGGCCTACCTCCCCACCCCAAACAGAATGAAGAAAGGAAACTTTGTTTCTGGAAAGTTCTCTTCATTTGCCTCCCACAGGAGTATGGCTTGTCATCTGTGTCCACGTCCTACTTTTCTTCTGATCCTTAGAGTTGCATAAAAAAGCAAGCTGTCAGGAGCCCGAACTTGTTTATTTTTATTTGTATAATGACTTGCCATTTTCCCTTGTTCTTAAAAATCATCTGAACTTGACAGGCTATTTCTGAGTTGTTGTTGTTCTTAGTATGTGGGTTTGTTAGTTTATTTTATTTTTAAATAATGCCTAAGTGGCTCAAAAGATACTCAAACTCCTCATCCTCCTGCCTCAGCTTCAAAAGTGCTGAGATTATGGGCCTTCACCCCCATAGTCAGCTATGTGTGCCCTTCCATGTATTAATGAAATCTTTTCCGCGTGGATCAGGGGGGATTATTTCACTCCCTGATTCCATTTTCCATGACTGATAGTTTTTGCCCATGATGATTTCAGCTTTATATACTTATAATCATTTTTTTTTTACATTTCCTAATACTCTGATAATTCATCAAACCACCCTCACATTCAGTGTGTTCTGACCATAGCTGCAGCCACCATTCATACTGGTCGCCATGGTTTCCTAAAATCATAGTTTCTTCAACTATGGATCGCAACCACAGGTGTCTGAATGCAGGACTCACATGCTTAGAAGGTAACATAAACAGTATGCAATCAAGGTCTGGATCCACACTATTCACATGTGCTTCTTGTAATTTCTTTTCTCAGATTCATCAGAAAATTCTCTGGAACTATTTAAGTCCTTATCACCATCTAAAGTTTTGAATAAATTAACTAATTCATTTTTTATACCAATAATAGGTCGTAAATAGGCAATATCTCCTAGCAGTCTTTGGAAATCGTTAGGAGTCCTCAATCTATCTCTCTTTAGTTGTACCTTTTGAGATCTAATTTTCTGGAGGCCTATTTTGTATCCTAAATAATTGATAGAATCTCCTCTTTGTATTTTTGGGAGGGGGCAATTTTTAGTTCCCAATCAGGCATTATTTTCTTCAGTTCTTTAAACCTTTCTAATGTATCTATATTTGGGTCTGCCAACAAGATGTCATCCATATAATGGTAAATGATAATTGTGGTAAATGTTGTGTATCACTACTAGTAGCTGTTGTACAAAATATTGGCATAAGGTGGGAGTATTCAACATTCCTTGTGGAAGGACCATCCACTGATACTTTTTTACTAGGTGAGAATTATTAAATGTGGGCACTCTGAAGGCAAGTTTTTCTTGTTCATGTAGAGATATGTCAAAAAATAACTTCAAATAAATAACTATAATAGGCCATCCCTTAGGTAACAGGAAAGGCAGGTGAATATCAGATCATAAAGAGCCCATGGGTTGAATCACTTTATTAATTGCTCTTAGATCTCTCACCATTCTCTACTTTCCAGATTTCTTCTTGACAACAAATACAGGAGAATTCCATGGACTGGTTGATTCTTCAATATGCTGAGCTTGTAACTGCTTCTGTACCAGCTGCTCTAGACCCTGAAGTTTCTCTTTCATCAGGGGCCATTGTTGAACCCAAATAGGCTTTTTTTGTCAGCCATTTCAAAGGTAGTGCTGTGAATGTCTTTATGGGTTCAGCAGCTAGTGAGCTATGCTTTTGCACAACTTGAATGGCTGGTGATTGTTTTGCATAGCACCTTAAAATGTTGTTTTAAGAAATATAATTGAGTCTCTGATTGATATCTGAGCCTGCAAGAATTTTAATCTGGGAATTCCATTGCTGTAGGAGGTCATGACCCCATAAATTCACTGGTATGTCAACCATATATGGCTTCAATCATCCTCTATGACCTTCTGGTTCTATGCATTCAAGCCATCTTATACTCTGTTTCACCTGAGATATTGTTCCAATACCTAGAAATTGAACATCAACCTCTTTTAGAGTCCATCTTGGATGCCATGATTGTGGGGTTATGATCCAAACATCTGTTCCTGTGTCAACTAAGCCTTGGATATAAATATTATCTATTGGTATTTTCAATTTTGGTCTTTGTTCATTTATGGAAGTCTGCTGGAATATTCATTTTGTGTTTTTTCTTGGAACTGTCAATTTCTCCATTAAAGTTGTTCTAGTATCCAATGCTGTGTGGTCCTCTAGTTTAGGCATTGGATTTCCTACTTGTCCTGAGGATTCTGTTCCTCCACTGTGACTGGATACGATTGAACCTTCCTTGGTTTTGAAATCTGATTTCTGGGGGCTTCCTGGGGCAAGCCATGGAAGGCATTTCCTGATGGTAAAGAGTTTCCTTCTTTGTCCCTTGTGGATCTACATTCATTGGTCCAGTGTCAGCCTTTGACACATCTTCTGCATAACCCACAAGGTAATGGCCTTCTGTTTGAATCATTCCTAAGACAGACATTATTCCCAGAAGTACCTTGCATACAATTCCTTTTTATATGGCCTGATTTACCACATTTAAAGTAAGTGATGCCTTGATTCCTTACCCTAAAATTGGCAATGGCTTGGCCTACCCAATTCTCTTTGTTGCAATGGAGAGATTCAGCATTGATTGCATACTGAATCCTTTCTTCTATGGATGCAGATCTGATCTTTAGTGGCATAAGCATTCTCTAACATCACAACTCATAGGTGCCCGAATGCAGGACTCACAAAAACATAATGTAGCAAAAGTTTTCTGGATGTGCAATGAGAATCAGATACATAATGAATCCTAAGTCCTTCATGCTGCCTGTGTTGACTCACATGTCTTCGCTGCTTTGGTTCTGAACATGTGCGCACTTTCCACTGCAAATTCTCCTCATGTCAAAGCACCAATGAAGGCTGTGGGAAACCCTTGGTTCATTCTCAAGACTAAGTCAGGCCATGAGCAGAAGTGGCTTTCTTTGTTTGTTTTGTTTTTTTTCCTAATGATACAAAGTTTTCTGCTCTTATAAAAACACAATGGTTTAATTACAGAAAAACAAAGATTTTTAAATCTTTTTCAACCATCAGTCAAGTCTGTCCTTGGATTGGATCATGTTAAAACCCTTGACTTTTAAACTTTCTGTTCAAATTTGAGTTTGCTGATTTGATTTTGTAAATAAAAAAAATTAAATGAAATTTGTCTTGAGATTATGACAAAATTTGCAACAGATTCTAAAATGACTCCAAACATACTTCCAAAATTTTGTACTATCAGGTTTATGTGAACCAGTGTTCTTGGCCTTGACAGTTATAAAATCAGAATATCAGCTCTGAGGAACACTGAAGATGTACTACATTGTGAGAGATTATGTTTTTCCATTGTGAATACTTGGCCCCACCTATGGGTTTAATAAAAAGCACTGATAGGCCAAAGGCAGACAGGAAGTGTGGGTGGGGCTACCAGACTAGGAGAACTCTTGGAACTGGAAGAACGAAACAGAATGCCAGAGAGAAGCCAGAAGAAACAGAGGACAACTATGCTGCTCTGAGAAAAGGTATCGAGCCCCATGGCTGAACAGGATAAGAGTCATGGGTTAGATAGCAAGTTATATGCCTGGGCCTTAGACTGACCAGCCTAAAACTGTTGAAAGCATCTGTGTGTCTCTGTGGGTCTGTGTGTCTAAACCTTGAGGTTAGGCCCGAAAGTCCGGGCCAGAAACCTCCTACTACACTACATCTACAGCATTCAGCCAAGACTTAATTCTTATTTAAAAATAAGCAAGACAATCTATTTTCTTAGTGCAAAAATTTGCTTTCCTCTTTAATAAATAATAAGATTACATATGTGCTAAGAATTCTTTTGAAATAAATCTGTGGCTTGTTATTGCCAAGTGTTTGACTGATATTCCTATTTTATGTCCCTATATACTTGGAGTCATGAAAATATGTCTTAGGTGAAAGGGTGATAAGTGGGGAAGCCGAGAAGCCCAGCTCTGAGAAAACCAATGGTCTGTCCTGATGTCAGAATCCTCTCTTTCTCAGACCTGTGAATACTTTTTGCAAGAGCAATCCTGAAGGAGGAAGTCCTCAAGATAAGGATTCACCCCTGGGGCCTCTTCTAGGATCTGGGGTTCTTGTGTCAAGCATGGCCACAATTGTCTCAGGAGGTAGGAGCCAGCTGAGGGGGCAGATGGTGGCAAGGCTCACACGCATGGGGTTTCTGCTTGCTGTCGTGGATTATGTTTATTGCTAATAAAAATGGATTGGCCAAAATCAGCGCAAGAAGAGATTGGGTGAGACAGCCTGACATAGAGAGGATGATGGGAAGAAGAAGGGCGGAGTCAGGAGAGTTGGGGGAGCCAGCAGCCAGCTACTGGGCAAACAGGACATGTAAAAAGTGAGGTAACAAGCCATGAGCCACATGGCAAAACATAAATAGAAATGTGGGTTAATTTTAGTATAAGAATTAGCTAGTAACAAGCCTGAGCTATTGTCCGAGCATTTATAATTAATATTCAGCCTCTGAGTCGGTTATTTGGATTGGGTAATTGGGACAGGAAATATCTACTATCTTTGGACTACTGGCAATTTCAGGCAACTCCATGTCATTAACTGGGTTGACGGAGTTCTTTGAG
This sequence comes from Phyllotis vaccarum, assembly GCA_033318265.1. Classification (NCBI taxonomy): domain Eukaryota; kingdom Metazoa; phylum Chordata; class Mammalia; order Rodentia; family Cricetidae; genus Phyllotis; species Phyllotis vaccarum. Next base: position 90,016,639 of record JARWLC010000004.1, on the reverse strand, counting down.
GGTGAGGGTGAACACTATGTAACAACCTTTCTTGTCCAACTATCTTTGGACTGCCAGCTAGCAAATAATGACCTAGAGAATTATCATTGATCATAAAATCTTGATCTTAGTTTATGCTTTTTCCTAACTAGCTCTTACAACTTAATTCACTCATATTTTTAAATCTGTTCTACCACATGGCTTGGTTACCTCTCCTTTGTACAGCACTTCTGACTTGCTCGGAGTCTGCTGGTGAAATCAAGTGTCTAGAACCCGCCCCCCCCCCCCAAGTTTCTCTCTCTCTGCCTGAAAGTTCCACCTTCTGCCTACCTATTGACAGTTCAGATTTTTATTATACCAGTCACAGCAACACATCTTCACACAGTGCACACAAATATTCCACAACAACATGGTCTGTTTCTTTATTCATTTACCCAACAACAATTTTATGAGCATCTCTGCAGCAAGCCCAGCCCTATGCATTAAGATTCAATGTTACTAAGTAAAATTCTACCTTCAGAGTGCTTTATTATAGTTGAGAGATATAAGTACAACAGGTAGCTAGTATAACATCAAGTATAAAGCCAAAAATCCATTGGGGGTCCAGAGAAAGAGGGGATGCTTTGGCAATGGCAGTCTAGAAATACTTTCTTAAAAGCATTATTAAAGAAGAAAATATGGGCCGTGCATGCTTTAAATTCCAGGCAGAGGTAGTTGGACCTCTAAGTGCACGGCCAGCCTGGTCTTCAGAGTTAGTTCCAGGACAGTAAGGGCTACACAGAGAAACCCTGTCTTGAAGTGGATTTATGATATTACATTGTAAATAATTGTACCACCTATGAGCTTAATAAAAAGCGCTGATTGGCCAAAGGCAGACAGGAAGTGTGGGTGGAGCTACCAGAGTAAGAAAACTCTGGGAACAGGAAGAATAGAGTAGAAATGCCACGGAGAAGGCAGAAGAAGCAGAGGACAACTATTCTGCTCTGAGAAAAGGTACTGAGCCCATATGGCTGAACAAGATAAGAATCATGGGTTAGTTCAATGGTAAAGAGCAAAGTATATGCTTGGCAAGTCAATCAGTGTACAATTAATATAAGTGTCTGTGTGTTTCAATGAGTCTATGGGACTGTGGTTCTAAAAGTCTGAGCCACGAGACTAGACTGGAAGGTCCAGCCAAAAACATAATACTACACTGCCTTGTCTTGGGGGTTGGGGTGCAGGGGAGACAATGTGGGAAAGGGGCCTGAGCAGAAGGGCCCATCAGTAAAAAGGCAGCTGAACTACCTGAAGGGAAGTTAAGTCAGGTAGCTAAATGGGTGTGTGTGCATATTGGTGCACAGGTACTTGTGAATGTGCATGCATAGAGGCCAGAGAATCAGCCTAGGAGCCATACTCAGGAAATCTACCCTGTCCTTTGAGACATGGTCTCTCACTGGCCTATCTCCCTAGCACCCAAAAGTCATCTGTGAAAAGGGAGTTAGGAATATTGGACCTAGACAGACCTGACCACTGAGGGACCTTTTTTAAAGGCCTTAGTCTTCTAAAAGGTTTTAGCTTTTATGCCACATGGGTGTCATTAAAAACTTGTAACTCTGATATTTGATTGGTAATAGTCTTTACAACAGTGGTCCCTTTGAAGTTGAATGAATTTTTCACAGGGGTCATCTAAAACCCATCATAAACCACAGAAATTTACATTACTATTCACAACAATATTGAAACTACAATTATGAAGTATTGACAAAAATAATTGTATGGTTGGGGGTCACCACAACGTGAACTGTAATAAAGGGTCACAGAATTAAGAAGGTTGAGAACCATGCTTTACAGGAACTTATAGCCTTTCTCCGACTAAAAAGAATATCTGGTCCATTATTCTGCTGCTATAACCAAACATCATAGACTAGGTAACTTATAAACAACAGAAGTTTATCTGTCTCACAATACTGGAAGTTGGACTGCATCTTCTGAGAACCTTTATGGCAATTAATTGTCAAATTGACATAATCTAGACTCACGTGGGAAGAGAGTCTCGATAAGAGATTTTCTAGATCAGGGTAGCCTGGGGACACGTCTTGCTCTTGTTAATTGATGTGGACCCTGATTGCAGGGAGTAAAGAATGCTAGCAGGTGTGCTTCCTCTCTGCCGTGACTGGATGGGATGCGACTGACTGAAACTTCTGTTGGGACCTGGAACCATGAGGTCAAATAAACGCTCTCTGCCTCTAGTTTTTTTCTGTTGGGCTCTTCTATCACAGTCACAGAAATAACCTTAGGAAAGCCTTCTGGCCTCATGACACCACAGATGTGAGGCCAGGAGAGCAGGAGAGAGTGAGAATCAGTTGAGCTTACTGATATAGCAAGTCCACTCACTTTCATAATGTCAATATTCACGTGCCCATGTGGGCAGAGCCCAGGAGAGCTAAGCATCTCTTAGAGACCCCACCCATTAACATGTGGGTGAGTGACAGGAACCTGCTAATGTCACATCACAGCCACCGACACGTGTGATGATTTGTGTCAATGCAGCTTTCTACGGGGACTCGTTCTGCAAGAACATGTGTGGATCAGTGACCAAAACTCTTGTGAGGCACTCTACATATTGCAGAAACTATTCCGAACTCCAAGAATGCTATCAGGTGACACACACCTGGGTAACGTAGGGCCAATATGTCACAGAAATTATCTCCTATAATCACAGTTTCCAAGTCAGTTCTTCAGGACACATCATTTCTGCAGCTCATGAATAAACTGAATGTTTGAAATGAATGCCTACCACCTCCCCATCCCCACGATGGCTGCCGTCAGGTCTCAGAGCCTCCAATGTCAAGCTACACAGTTAATGGTGTTCATTAATCATTCCATAGACTGTCTTAGAAAAGCTATCTCAATGTAATGTGGGGCCAGCCTGACAGGTGGCTTGGAGACATTCCATTCAGTTGGGACAAGCCCACTTCTAATAGACAACCTCTGACATGCTTTTACCCTAGAAAGTAGCTGATGATAAGGACACAGGGACACTGCAGTAGCTCACAGTGTTTTCAGTGACCACACTGGCCTTGTATCACCCTCCCAGTAAAGGGTCTCAACAGTCCATATTAAACCAGTCCTGCAGTGTCTGGGAAGGTAAGATCTTAAGTCAATAGACCCACCTATGCTTCAAATTCCCGGTGTGTTTTTGGAGCCCTGCCCGCTCTGGGTTATGAAAAATCTTATCTTCCCTGTTGCAAAAAGCAGCTGCTTTAACCAAGTAACTCTAGAAGATAAATTGACTCACCATGTTCTAAAATTCACAATCTAAGCAGCAATTTCTCAGGCTTCTTTCTTTGGTTGTGGAAGGGGCACAAATTATTAATATCCAACTTATGTGACAGTTGCTCACAAGCTCCAGATTCCAATGTGAAATTTCAATCTCCCAGCAAGGGCTGTCAGTGCCTGAGAGAGTCTACCTCCAGGAATCCCTCATGGTCCTTGTCTCATTCAGGGCAGGGATGGTGAGAAACAAAGTATCAATGTAAACAAAGCAGGTAGTTTCATGTCAGCATTGATTAACATTTCAGTGGGATCAGCAAGATCTGCCTTATACTTGGCTCCTTCCACAATGTGCTTGTTCATGTGCCTGAAAGTTGTTTCTTCTATCGTCCTGTGAATGTTCAGCTTTGTCATCTCCACACAGTGTAGGATCACCTGGGAAGACAGTTTCAGTGAGGAATTATCTATATTTGGATGGCATCTGAGTGTGTCTGTAGAAGACTATCTTACATCAATTTATGTAGGAAAACTTAGCCCACTGTGGGAAGCACCATTCCCTAGGCAGAGAAACTGAGCTGGGCGCACACAAGCAAGTGAGCAGGCATGCACTCATTTCATGTTCTTGACTGTGGATGTGAAGTTGAAGTTCTTTGAAGTTCCTCACAATGGTGAGCTCTAATCTGAAATTATAAGCTCAGTTAAGTGCCTTTAAATTCATTATTCCTGAATATTTTATCAAAACAACAGACACTAAACTTGCCAAGGCCCCATGGTTAATGGTCACAGAAGAGAAAGATTTTACATTGTGGTCCCTACCAGGTAGGTCCTTGACAATCAGCACCTTTTTAAAGGGAGAATCATTGCTTTGATTTGTCTTTTACAGAAGAAATTGCCCAAGACCTGGATGCAAGCAAAATTGCCTCATCTAAAATATAAGAATCAAGCAGGGAAGAAAGTATTGGCTTAGAGAAGGTTCTCTAGAATGGAGCCAATAGTGTATGTTCAAATATATTTTATATGTCATATCTAATAAATTTAATAATTATGCACACATATGGGAAATTTACTAGACTAGTCCAACAATAGTCATATGCACAATGTGAAGGCTGAGAACACTGTCGCTGTTCGCTGTTCAATCCACAAGTCTGGTTGCCTCATTAGTCCCGCCCTGGCACAGAAGACTTGAAACATTCCGAGGGAGTCTCTGGTCTTCAGGCCACGTTGGACAATGCTGGAGTCTGATGTCAGGGAAGGGAGCTTGTAACAGCCGCAGAAGTTGTAGCAGTAGACGCGTGTCCTAAGAAGCAGAGGCTGGTGGCTGAGCTGGCTCGTTCCATATCAATTTGACACAAGTTAGAGCCATCTGGAAGGAGGGAGCCTCAACTGAGAAGATGCCTCCATAAGATCTGGCTGTGGGGCATTTTCTTAATTGGTGATAGATGTGGAAGAACCCAGCCCATTGTGGGTGTGGCCAACCCTGGACTGGGTTCTGTAAAAGGACAGACCGTGGGGAGCAAACCAGTAAGCAGCACCCCCTATGGTCACTGCATCAGCTCCTGCCTCCAGGTTCCTGCCCTGCTTGAGTTCCTGTCCTGACTTTGTTCCGTGATGAACAGTGACGTGGAAGCATAAACCAAATAAACCCCTTCCTCCCATACTTTCCTTTTGCTCATGGTACTTCATCACAGCAACAGTAACCCTGGCTAAGACAGTGATGCTGCTGCTTCTTTAGAACTCTGTGCTTCTAGGCTCTAACCATCGGAAGGAGCCATGTGCTTGGAAGGTTAGTATGTTTCCCTGGAAACACCTTCGCATCTGTGCCCAGAGTTGTACCTCCTAGGTGATTCCAAAACCATCAAGTTGACACTGAAGGCTCAGTGCCACAGGAAAGGAATAAAGGAAAGTTATATCATAAAGCTAATCACCATTCTTGCCAAGTGAGTTTTAATCCCAATAAGAAACTCCTAGCCAATAAAAGATTTGGATCCAATACCAGAGAGGCGTAGAAGGGGCAACCTGCAAGGCTGCATCTTATTTACAGCTGGAGAAAATCTGGTCTGAAACAAGAGGACATGAGCAGAGCGCTTGTGGTCTGTTTCAGCAATATCCACAGCAAACGTGCCAGCCATGGCTTGTATGCAAACTTCCTGCTACCCTTAGTGTGTGTGCACTTTATGTGGGTTCTCACAAGACACCTTCTGAGACATGGGATTGTTTGTCTTAAGGACACAATTTGTTTTTGTTTCTGTTTTATATATCTTGCCAAATTGTCCTGCAGCACCCCTGCCTCATGCTGCCTGACCTGGTCTTCACCTTCCAAGAGCACAAGAGAGGAAGGTCTCCCTTATGTGTTCCCCAGACCTTAAGCTCACTCAAAGGCCATATCCTAAGGGCTTGTACCCCAAGAGCATATGTGGAAGGAAGGATATGTGTTCCCCACTACAACTAATAATCAAGAATAAAACACCTCACAGACATGCTATAGGCCACCATAACCGAGGGGATTCCTCAGCCTAGGTTTCCTCTTCTCCCGTGACTCTAGTTTTCCTTAAGTTTCCAAAAGTTGACCAAGCACACCTGTTTTGTGGAGTATTAACATTGTCCACTGTAGTTAAATGTACTGTGTCCTGTTCTTGTGTTCCACTCAGCACAAGATTTTTATATTTTAATTATATGCACACGTGTACATTTGTGTGTAGGGATGTGCATGTGTGTGCAGAAGCCCAAGGAGAGTTCAGGTTCTCCGCAAGAGCAGAACAGATGTTCATCTTCCCAGACCTGTGTTGTTTTCTTTGGTAGATTTGAAGTTAGTATTTGTCTAAAGCATGTGTCATATTCTCCCCCAAAATGTCCAGGAATAGATCCACTCACGTGCAGATGGTAAGCCTGTAATTTTTTCTAGAAGTTTTAGGTTTTTACAACTAAGACAGTGATCTGTTTTGGATTCCTTCACCTATGGTGTGAGCTATAGATCAGGGGCTTTATTAGTTTGCTTATGAGTGTTCAGTGGTCCCGACATCCTTTGCTGAGAAGACTACCAAGTTTGTTGACAACCACGTTTGGATGTGTTTCTGGACTTCCTGTTTCACTGATCTTCGTGTTTACATTTTCACAAATGCACACTAGGATTTCACCATTTCTGTCTGTCCACTCAGCTTTAGCTGACAACTTGATTCATCATAAAGTTACCTGAGAAGGGCGTCTCAGTAGGAGGGGTTGCCCAGATCAGACTGGCCTGTGGGCACTTCTGTGAGTGATTGTCTTCAGTGGTAATCGAGGCAGGAGGGACTCACCCACCCTGGACCCCAGGCAGTGGTCCTCAGCTCTGTAAGGAAGCTAGAGTCTTTGGGGGGGGGGGGGTAAGCAGTGTTCCTCCATAGTTTCTGCTTCACGCTCCTGTTTGGGTTCCTCCTTGACATGCATCGGTGATGAGCTGTGACTTGGAAGCTGACTTTCCCTCCCTGTGTCTCTCTGGTCAAAGTGTTTTTATCACAGCCATGGAGTGAAGCTAGAACAGCGTTGGATTGGGTGGACACGTTGACGAGTCTTGTTCTTTCGCAAAATCATTTTGTGTTTCTAGTCTTTACATTTAAAAACATGTTATTTTGTCAGCTGGAATTGCATTGAATGCAATTTGGAGAGAATTTTTGTGTAAATTAAATCCAGTCACCTCTGTTTGTGAACATGATATATCCATTTATTTTGGATTCTTTATTTCAGCAGTGTTTTGTAGTCCTTAGGATACATATTCTGGATATTTTCTGTATAATTCATACCTAAAATATTTTACATTTTGATATTTAAAATGCTGCTTTAATTTCAATCATGTATTACTATTGAAGATACACTTTGACCTACAATGGGCTACATTCTGAATAACCATATTTTTTTTTGCAAATATTGTAAGTTGAAATTTTATTTTTAAATATTTATTTTAATTTTATGTGTACATGTGTGTATTTGTATATGCCATATGTGTGTGCAGTGCCTGAAGTGACCTGAAGAGGGCGTCAGATCCCCTGGAGTCAGATGAAGAGGTGGTTATGAGCTGCCCAATGGAGGTACTGGGAACAGCCATCTGTAACTGCTGAACTGTTTTTCCAGCTCATAAGCTGGACACTAGTTGAATCTATTTATGTCAGCAAACAACACAGCTCAGGCTATTTATTTTCACAGGCAGCTGGGTGACGCTCCCTGCCCCACAGCCCAGCTCGTGAGTCCCCTGTGATTTACACAATATTGTATAAAAGTGGGAAGCAGACGAAGGTCTGTGCAAGCTTTCCAGAAGGACACAGTCAGAAATTCTATGTCCAAACATTGTGGTCATTTTGTACAGCAAATAATTTCAGCCTCCATCAAGACAAGGTCAGTCAGACCCACCTGTGTGCACAAGACAGAGAATTGTTTCTTGTAATAGCTCTAAGTCTGTCCCTGTTGTCATTAAAAAGAGGACCGTCTTTGCTCTTTTTGACTTCTTAATTCTCTTCAAGTTTCTCTCTGCTTCTCTCCTCCCCCTTCATCTTACCCCCTCTCTGTCAGTATGTATGTCTTTCCCCCTCTCTTTGTCTGTCCTTCTATCTACTTTCTCCTTGTCCCATTGTGTGTGTGTGTGTATGTGTGTGTGTGAGTGTGTGCATGTGCGTGTGTGTATGTGTGTATATGTGTGTGAGTATGTGTGTATGTGTGCGTGTGTGTATGTGTGTATATGTGTGTGTGTGAGTATGTGTGTATATGTGCGTGTGTGTATGTGTGCGTGTGTGTATGTGTGTATATGTGTGTGTGTATGATATACACATACAGTGCCATTTATTTCTAACACCATTTTCATACCTAATCCAATCTTTTTATATTTTCCAGAAAAGCTCAAGCAGGACTCACATCCGGAGCCCTGACTCACTGCACTGGCCCTGCTTCTGAACCTCTGCTGCACATGTCAATGCTAACTATATTGATTGGTAACCGACCTGGTGCTGTTGCCTCTTCATTAATTAAGGATCGTGCCCAGGGTGCTTCAGAAGTGACGGGAGGGACGTCCTCGGAGGGCCGCTCTGTCCCATCTTCATTTCTGCAGCAGAGGTCTCTGGTGACAGTTATCCTCAGAGGCCCTGACTAGGCAGGCTTTAATTGGTGGGCTCTCATGGCAGCAGCTCTCTACTTGGATTTTTAGAGTATTTAGCATGGATCAGACTTACAGAAAAGGAGCTCAGAGTGTCCTTGGTGATCATCAGGGGAGGTAGACAGTAATGGTGCTCAGCAATCTGCTTTAATGAGGTGGGAGGGAAGAGCTGGAACATGTCACCCAGATGATTCAGGAAGCAGGAGAGAGAGAGAGAGAGAGAGAGAGAGAGAGAGAGAGAGAGAGAGAGAGAGAGAGAGAGAGAGAGAGAGAGAGAGAGAGAGAGAGAGAGAGAGAGGACAGTGTCACACAGAGCCCCTTTTGGCCTGGGGTGAGGAACAGGTGCAGAATGCATTCCAGCCTGGGGCCAGCTGCACCTGCTATATTTGGGGTCAATCTCCTCCAGGCAAAGCCTCTGCAGGATTCACCAAGGGAATCCCTGGACATCCCACCCACTTCCTCTCCCCCGGTGGTAGCCAGTGGCTTTGGCTCTGACAGGGTTTGTGTTTGGATGGAGGCTACATCTTGACCTACCTAAGTGTATTGGAGAATTCACAATTAGTATCTCAGGGTTGGGGTGATTTTTTTCCTTCAGTGTCAGATTCTATCGTTTATTTTTTTTCTTCTAACTAATAAACGAATAAATGATAAGTAAATAATAAATCTTGACTGTTTGGAAGTGAGAAAAAAAGGGAAGGGCTGGTAAGATGGTGTAGTGCTTGAAGGCACATACTGCCAGGCCTGAAGTCCCGAGTTCAATCCCCAGGACCCACAGTTGAAAGAAGAGAAGTAAGTCCTGAACGGTTCCTCTGACCTCCATGCATGCGCTATGACATACACAAACTTCTTCCCCCAAACAAATAAAGAAGTAAAAATCATTCTTTTAGAAAGAAAAAGGGAAAGCATATAATAGGCCAGACTGGCAAGATCTTCAGAGAGAGGATGCTGTGTTCATGTCCTCTTGGGATAAGGGGAAGGAGCTGGGAAGGCATTTTTGAGGGGCCCAGGGGTTCTGAGGTTTGCCTTTCAGTCCCATCTCTAGTAACGCAGCATTGTGTGATGTTTTTTTTTTTTTTCCCAGCAGACACACTGAGTGAGTGCTTATTAACCCTCACACACAGCACAGTTAGGCCAGAGAAGCCATTTCATCTAAGGCCAGTTTGGTAGGACAGTTACTAGAATCACCTCAAAACAAGGCTGTACTGGCTGGTTTTGTGTGTCAGTTGTACACAGCTAAAGTCCATGGGATCCAGCTGTAAGACATTTTCTCATTCAGTGATCAGTGGGCAAGCATGGTGGGTGATGCTATCCCTGGGCTGGTGGTCCTGGGTTCCATAAGAAGGGAGGCTAAGGAAACCATGGGAACAAGCCAGTAATCAGCTCCCCACCATGGCCTCTGCATCAGCTCCGGCCTCCAGGATCCTGCCCTGTCTGAGTTCCCATCCTGACATCCTTCAGGGATGAACAGCAATACTGAAATGTAAGCCTAATAAATAGACTGTTTTCTTCCCAGCTTGCTCTTTGGTCATGGTGTTTCATAACAGCAATAGAATCCCTAACCAAGACAGAAATTGGTACCAGCATAGTGGCGTTCTGCTGTGACAGACAGACCTGAACATGTTTGGGGGGAACTTTGCATTAGAAGAGCCATTGAGTGTTAAGAGCTCTGTGGGGTGTTCTGTGGGAATCTGGGTGATAAAAAAAATACCAAGAGCAGCGCAGAAGATGGAGGCCTGGTTTGTGAAGTTTCAGAGGGAAGTTTAAAGACTCTACCAGGGAAGTTTGCTACTTTGAATTAAGTTCCTGTAGTTCTGGTTAGCTGGGGCTGAAGACACAGCTGTGATGAATAAAGATTCCAGAACCACTAAAGCAAAATTTTGCTTCACTGGGTTACTTGATGCTGGTCAGCTGGAGCTAAGAAATTAGCAGTGATTAATAAGAGACCAGCATCACTGATGTAAAATCCCCTGAGAAGTGTCTAAGAGCACAGAGAAGCTGTGTTCCAGGGGTGGCCCGGGTTGGTAATGTGTAAGTGTCACTAAGGTGGTCCTGGTTGTGAAGGCATGAAGGGGTCATGGAGAGCACCTGAGGCTCGGCACCATGAGAGGCAGGAGAGCCCATTAGTGAAGGTGCAGCCTCAGAGGCAGTTGAAGGCCCAGGACCTGCCAAGGATTTGAGGCACCATGAAGAGCCTATGAGAGGCTATTGGTGAAGTTCAGCACAGCAAGGGACCCCAGTGTTTTGGAGACACCAGGACTATGGGAAAACCGCCAAGAACAGCAGCGGTGCAGCGGAGCCAGCAGGAGCCTAGAACTCAAGCAGAGGGAAGAGCTGGAGAAGAGGCCTGAGCCCTTTGGAGGCGTCCAGAAGATGGTGAGTGAATCCCAGATAACTGGACAATAGGTTGTTGATTTTGCTTGGTTCAGATGGTGACGGTGCTCTGGTTCTTCCCTCTTGAAGAAAGTATTTAGTTTCGGTTTTTAAAGAAGTCCCCAAGATGAAAAACTTAAACTTTTAAAAAGAGATCAGATATCTTAAAGAGCCTGCAATTTTAATTGTGTTTGAATTTGTGAAGACTGTGGGACTTTTAAAGTTATTTAAAATCTTTGGGATGGATGAGAACGCATGGGTTGCGGCTTAATGGTGATGTGTCTGTGTGTCAAGCTGACAAGGGTCAGTTGTACTGCCTGGTTTTGTGTGTCAACTTGACATAAACTGGAGTCATCGGAGGAAGGAGCCTCAACTGAGGAAATGTCTCCATGAGATCCAACTGTAGGGCATCTTCTCATTTAGTGACCAATGGAGACGGCAGAGCTCGTGGTGGGTGGTGTCATCCCTGGGCTCCTGGTTCTGGGTTCTATAACAAAGTGGGCTGAACAAACCATGGGAAGCAAGCCAGTAAGCAGCTTCCCTCCATGGCTTCTGCATCAGCTCCGGCCTCCAGGACCCTGCTCTGTCTGAGTTCCTGTCCTGACATCCTTCAGGGATGAACAGCAATGCTGAAGTGTAAGCCTAATAAACCCTTACCTTCCCAGGAGTACTAGGCACCCTAAAAGTGACAGTGGGTGATGGGTTAATCACAGGAGCTTGGGGACACTCAGGCAGTTGTGTCACTTGAAAAACCCCCTCCCAGTCCCTCAAAAGTTCTGGAGAGCTATACTGCTGGAGAGGCTCCTCCTGCAGCTGACTTTTATTATATAATCTGCGGAACTAAAGAGGGCAGACTCCCAAGCCTCCCTCCCTTCACAGCGCTCTCTCTCCCTCTGTTATTTGAGATGGGCTCTCATGGACCTCAGACAAGATTTATACTCTCTATATAGCCAAAAATGATCTTGAACTTTGACCCTCCTGCCTCTGCCTCTGCAGTACTGGTGGGATCACAGGCATGTGCCACAGTGCTGTTTCTGGGATGCTGGCGATGGAATCTGCGACTTTATGTAGGTAAACACTCTACCATTCTGCCCTTCTAAGTATCATTTCTATCCTAGGGACACTCTTGGTTGGACATTCGTCACGACCCCACCCCCAAACCGTCACTCCCGAGTTCCTGTTAATGTGGGAGTTTATCAAAGGAGTACATTCTCCATCAAGAACACTCAGAGCCTGGGCCAATAGGGAAGAGCAGACTGTCAGATTAGAGGTGGCCCAGGCTCTGGGGCTTCCTGGGAACACAGAAAAAAGACTTCAAGAGAACAGGAATTGGGACCAGGAGTGGGCTTCTGATCTACTTACCCTGAGTGGGTTCTGTCAAGCAGCAGGAAGGGCATGACAGTGGGTGGTAGCCCAGCCTAAACCTATGGTGCAGCTTACAGGATTCTTGCATCCATGGATACAGCACTGCTCACGCTCTCTCTGCATCCCTGACTTGGGGCTTCATCTGGTGTGGAGCCTCCTGCCCAAGACAGTGGATAATCTCTCTTTTTCTCAGTTTGGGTACTTATCCATGACATGTGTGAGGATAAGGATGCTTTTGTGAAATAACACTTCAGGCTGAGAAAGTGGCTTAGTGGGGTACTTCCCAAGAGGGAGGAGCTGGAACTTTCCAGAGTGGGAAAAGCTAGAGGAGCAGGATTCCCAGGGGGAAGAGAGAGTCACTCCACATGACTACACTACTCGTGACCCGGGGCGGGGGGGGGGGGGCTTGGAGCTCTCCCGTGGATGTTTTTCTTTTATTGGCCTGTGCTTTTCCTGATTAGGACCAGAAATCGAGTAGCACTCTCTCCTTCATTTCAAACATGAAGAAGATGTTTCAGGGCCTGGGGACATGGCTCAGTGGATAACGTACTTACAGCAGAATCATGAAGGCAGGAGGTCAGATCCTAGGACTCATGTGAAAGCCAAGGGCTGTGGCAGCCTGATGCTGGAGCTGAGCAGGCAGAAGCGAGTTATCCTTGAGGACAAGCTGGGTGGCCAGACTAGCTGAGTCAGGGGAGCTCTGGGGTTCAGCAACACGACATACCTCAGCGAAGAAAGTGAGAGCGACCAAGGCAAATATTCATTATCACTCCCAACATGTATGTGTACATACATGGGCTGCCACACATGCAAACACACGTACAAACACACATGCATACCATATACACATGCCCCCAAAGGGGGTGGGGTACTCCAGAAATAACTGTTTGATTAAATTCCTGAAGAGAGGGGATGGGAAGAGGAACTAGGGGCTTCTTGGGCAGCTGAGGATTCACCTGCAACATCTTGATATGTCTCTTCACCTGGAGGCAGGTGCTCGAGGAGACTTGCATGGTGACCATGCAGACGCTCAGAGCTCCGTATTGGGAGGCTCGTCATGGGACCTACATTCCAGTTGGCACCACTTTTGGACAATTGCTGTTTAGCATAAAGAGGAAGTTTTCATTCCTTCAAGGATCCTGGGAGATTCAAGGCCCAGGGAGGCCACTAGGGAAGGGACTGTGACCCTTCACTACTTCACTTCTCATGACTTCAGGAAAAGGGATCCTATCAGTCTCCTGACCTCAGCAGGTGTGGGCAACAAGTGAGGGATCCATCAGTGTGGCATCTGTAGGAGGTACCTAGACCAGCCCCTTCCAATCAGCTTGCAGTGGGGTACAATGCTTGCCAGGTGCTCCCTCCCAGCAACCCTGTGGGCAGCCCTACTCAGGGGGTCAAAGCTCTCCCATAGATCAAGCCTTCTACCTTTCCCTGGCTGAGAACCCCTGAAGCTTTGAAGTTAAAATGGACTGTGCTTCAGCAGGGCTTGGGTGGGCCTTGGGCCCTACAGGTTTGCCAGTTGAAGCTCTGCTGGCCCCGAGAACAGGATTCCAGGAACAGGGCTGTAGGTGCTTGAGAAGTTAACATACACAAATACGTAAAGAGCAGGTGCACCTGCTGCCTTTCTACCCTGTGTCTCATCAGCCATGGCTCTTTCATCTAGGAACATTCTTACCTGTCTGCCCCAGGGAATCACAGTCTAGAATTTATAGCCAGCTGTCTGCTGGACAAACTGAGTTGTGTCTCCATCCACATGCTCTACCCCTGCTTCAGAAGAGCAGCTGCCTGCCCCTCGGCTCCCCCTCCTGATCCTGCTACCCCGGAACTCACTGGTAACATTTGATGTGAACATGAAAGAGGCAACACACCTGAGCACCTGCCCCGTTCCTCAAGCCCCACTTCCTCCACATCAATCATGCCTACCTTCTCATTGATCCAAATAAAAAGCAAGCCTACCCAGCTCCTGGGGCAACAATTTTTGCTTCCTGACTGACCTCTTCCTGGCTGGCTCTGCCCAGCCTCCCCAGAGAGGTGGTAGGGTCAAGCTGAATGGTTGTCACCCTCATCAATTCTGTGTCCAGCCAACTACTGTTGTCTTCCCAGAATTCCCAGTGTTGAACAAGGCTGGAGAGGGGACAGGAGGGTGCTGAGTACATGGGCTGTGGTCCTTCTCCTTCTGACACAAGAACTACCCAGACTCCTTGCACTAAGACCTACTGTGTTAATTAAGAGGTTAATCCCCCTGTTTTCCATGGCTCCTCTCTGCATAAGAAATGTTACAGGAATAAATTACTAGGGGCAAGGACATCTGTGCATTTCCATCATCCGCCACACTTCAAGCTTTGGGTTCTTCAGACTCAGTAAGAATTCTTCTGTCCCTGCCAGAAGTACCCTCTCTTTCAAGGACTCCAGTCACCTGTCTGCATGGCTGATAACCTTAAGGGAAGTAAAAAACTCAACCCATCTTTCTTGAGTACCTACTAAGCCTCAAGCACTGTCTCTCTAAAAACACAAGGACAATAAAATATACAGCCCCTGTTCTCTCAGAACATGCCGTCTGGTGAGCAAGGAGACATATTACTTCCCCTGACCATCACTGGCCCACGGGAAGCTGAGGTCTCTGGAAATCTGTGTAAGAAGGAAAAATAGAATATGGAATCCAAACTCATGAGTATTAATGCTTGCTATAAAATATTGCCTTTCAAATAAGACTGCCAGAATTTCAGAACTGTGAAGGGTAAGGTGCATATTTAACAGTTAATATGAAAGTCAAAATGGACTGTATTAGCAGCAGCCAGCCATCTAGTATCTCAGATGCTGTGATGTGTTGCTTGTTGCTTGTGAATGTCACTCTAGTTAACACTAGAGATGCCAGAATGGATCTTGCTCAACTCTCACTGACTCATTCAAGGGGAAGCCTGAGAGCCTGAGTGAGTGGCAGCGGAGTCCTCAGACTGGCTTAGCAAGCAGCTCTCTTAATTAGCATCAAGACTCTATTCCATCACTTTAGAAGAAAATTCAAACACGGGCTGGAGAGATGACGCATAGGTTAAGAGTACTGCTACTCTTGTCTGGATCCCAGCATGTACAGGGACTCACAACCATCTGTAACAGCTCCAGGGGATCTGACACCCTCTTGGGGCATACATGTGGTGTGATGAACGTACATATATGCAGGTGAAACAAAATCAGACATAGTAAAAAATAAACTTAATTTTTTTAAAAGTCTAAGTAGGATAAATGAAGACAAGGAAGGTGCCCTTGAAAAGTCACAAGTCCTTTATCGCAGTGACATTCTAATCAAAACTGGCTCCTTTCTCCTCAGGGGAACACACTGATGACATTTCATGGCAGTCTGACGAGTGGATGACTGTGTCTGCCTCCAGAGAAAAGAGCCCACTGGTTAGCATGTCAGAGCCTCTACCTGGTAGATAGTATATAAATATATACCTCGGTAATTTTTTACCAAACTTCCTATCTACAGAGGCAAATTGAGAGCAGCTTCCTATAACCAGGTGCCAATTTCCCCTAAGAGGTTAGAGCAGTGTGGTGGATTGAAGAATGGCCTTCATAGGCTCATATATTCGAATGCTGAGTTACCAAAGAGTGGAACTGTTTGAAAGAATTATAAGGACTGGGAGGTGTGGCCTTGTTGGAGGAAGTGTCACTGAGGATGGGCTTTGAGATTTCATGCTAGGCCCATCCCCCCCCCCCCCCCCCCCAGCCTGTGGGTATGGATGTAGCTCTCAGCTTTTCCATTACCATGCCTTCCCAAGTGCCACCATGCTCCCTCTCATGATGATAACGGATTGAGTGTTTGAATCTGAAAGCAAGCTCCCAATTAAGTCCCTTTTTTCTGTAAGAGTTGAATTGAAAGCAAAACAAAAAGAACATCTGCCTAGGGCTCTAATCAGACTGTGATGACACCTTTGACCCCAGCTCTTGGGAGGCAGAGGCAGGCAGAGCTCTGAGTTCGAGGCCAGCCTGGTCTACAGAGAAAGTTCTAGGATGACCAGGGCCACACAGAGAAACACTGTCTTGAACAAAACAAAACAAGAGTTGAGTTGGCCACAGTGTCTCTTTGCAGGAAGGAAACAGTGGCTGAGACAAACAGGTTACAGCAAGCATATGTAGTTGGGTTGTGTTACATTGTAAGTAATTGTCCTGCCTTATGCTCATGCAGGAAGCACTTTATCAGCCCAGACATCTGCCTGGCCCATATCTTATTTATGTGCTTGTCCACATGTGGTGTATGTACACATGTGTTCATGTGCGCAGTCTTTGTAAGATTTGTTTCTTAGCACTTTGGAGCATCTATGTAAGAGCTGTGCATGTGTCTCTGACAGAAGCTGAAGGCAGAGTTCACAGACAACAGAGCAGGATCCCTTGATGAAGGACAAAGGCTGAATGGAATTACAAAACACTTGGTTCAGCCGAAAGGTCCATCTTTGCCCAAACATGGCTGTGAGCAAGTTCTTTCTGTCCCTGAAGGGAGCCCCTTGGCCCAGCCCTCTTTTTGAAGCAACACAGAGATAAGAAGCCTCATCTTCCTCCGACATTGGCTGCTGTTCTGTCAAAACCCCATTATTATAGTCGCTGCCACATGGAGATGCTGTCTTCTGCTTCAGCGCAACGTCATGCCTTTTTCTCTCCTTGAAGATCAAAGCTGGATCCTTTGAAGTAAGTAATGGTTTTTGGAGAGATGACTTTTAAAATGTTACAGCCTAAATATGAATCCCGAGAGCAGCGTTCTGCATCCCTGTACCTTCTGTTACCCCAGTGCAAATGGAGAGTAGGGATGTCTTTATGATGACATTGTACGATAAGGTGTTTGAGCAGCTGGTTTATGGTTCAGGCCCCTTTAAAGCAGTTTTGAATAATGCAGTTAATCCTAAAATGTTATTAAAACATCAGATTAGCCTCTGTGATAGTCCAAGGTGACCTGGACAGTTGTTGCAGAAAATCCTGAATGAAAATAAATAAATAAATAAATTTACCGTATGCCATGTGAGGAGTCTACCGCTCTTCCCCTTTTCTCTGGGAAATGCTGATTATATTTATTTACCTATGCCATGCCCAATTACTTAAAAATGTAGTAATCTACAGAAACATGAACCCGAGTTCATATAATGTTGGAGGAACAGGCTAGAGAAGCGAGAGGTCAACCCAGAGGGAGGCTTGAAGGCCCTATTCCCTGATAGAGATTACAGGTGTAGATGCAGATGTCTCAGGACCAGTGAGAAGAGCATATCATAGCCACCCAGGGAAACCACGGGCATCACACAGAAAAATGTCAGGCAATATGAGAGGAGGCTTGACCGTGGTCTAACCTTGGGAACCCCAAGCCACACAAAGTCAGGTCAAACTGGCCATGTGGTAGAGAGAGAGAGAATTGAAATGTATAGAAGACAAAATGGTGGTGAGTGTGTACCACTCCTGTGCACCTGCTTGGTGAAAGCCCCGGCAAAAGAAAAAAATGGAAGGGATGGTTTATTTCGGCTCACATTTTGGGGATACAGTCCATTGTGATAGGGAAATCATGGCAATGAGAATGTGAGGCATATAATGATGAACACGGGTGCTCATCTAGAGTCTGGGACCCCACCCGCGGTATAGTGTCACCTACATTCAAAGTGGGGTCTTCCTTCCTCAGTTAAATCTCTCTGAAAACACTCTCACAGATGTGCCCAGACAGAGTATCTTCTAAACTCAATCAAGTTGATAGTAAATATTAGCCATTACACACGGATGTGTATGTGTGTGTTTGTGTAACGGCATAAAGATGTGGGTTAATGATAACCACAAACTACAGATAGAAATGACCTATATATAGAGGGGATAAGAGGCAGCAGGGAGGCTCCTGTGGAGACCTATCTATATCAATAATGTCATTCTGTTCTGGGTTTCAGACAGAATCTTCTCTAGCTAGGACCTGTCTATGAGTCAGAATGCATTTTATCCTGATACGGAGGTGAGGCCACTATGGAAGATTTTAGTGTTCGGGGGAGGTGAAGTGAACTGGATTAAAATGAAAGTCATAATTATTGGGAACGTTGATTGATATGTGGATTTGAGGTGAAGAGCAAGAGACCTGCACAGGGAGAGAAAGAATTGACCGAGGTTTTGGCCACAGGAGCCTCTGACACTTTGAGGAAATGTCACGACAGTGGGTTAGAGGGACGAGAGGCTGTGGTGACCAGTGGTTCCCTTTGGACTCTGGAAGACTGAGATGTCTAAAACACAAGTGCTCAGTAGACGTTTGTCCTCAAGCCATTGAACACACAAAGTCTCAAACACGCTCGTCACCGAGAATAGAGAGTTTAAGAACACTGTTTCCCATGACCACACAGTGTGTGAGGAGGTCAGCCTGCAAACATAGGTCACTGTCTTGGGTGACTGCTAAACAGGGGGCCAGGCTAGGAGGATGCTCACTTGCTGCAGAGAGGGCACGTGTCTGTCTCCTGGCTATTTTGCACCAACAATATATCCAGGTATCACTTGTATAATGTAATAACTATAAACATAAAATGAGGCTTCCAAGGGGAGAAAAGAGATTTCCCACAAGTCAACTCTTCAAGACCCATGCCAGAAACAGAATTCTCTGAGTTACCGCTATCATGGCGCCTTCCAGGCCAGACCATTACAAGCTGGTCACATTAACATTCTGTCCCCTGGCCTTTCCAGTGAAATTGTGATTTTTCCTGTTCTGCCCATGAGAACAGAAGTTACTGGCACCTCAGTGTGGGGTCACCCCCCTACTTTTCTTCCCTGTAACTGCTCCCACTTGGCCCTTTAAACTTCTGTGTTCAGACTCAAGCTGCTGTCTTGTAAAATGTGAATTTCCTCTCTGACTGCAAAACAAAGCCCTGTTTGTTGTTTTGCCTAGAACAGGGTAATGAGAGGCTGGACTGGGAGCCCCTGAGGGACTGGAGGTAGGTTTGGAGTTTCTGCAGGCGAGACTACATCTGTTCATTCATCACACTCAACTCTGAATTCAACAGTCTGCTCCTTTGTTCATGCCTGGTTTCTAGTTGGCTGACCTGTGTGCAGGACTCCTGGATTCGTTTGCTGTTGACTTGTATCTTTCCGTTCCAATGAGCTACAGCATGAAAATCTGAGTAGAGATACTATCACCTAATGCATGTGAGTGTGTGTATGTGTGTGTCTGTGTGAGAGAGTGTGAGTGCATGTGTGTATGAGTGTGTGCATATAAATGTGAGTATGTGTATAAGTGTGTGTGTGTAGTTTTTATTGTCCGTAGTTTCTTATCTTTAACAGCATAACTTTATTAGTTCTTTAAGAATTTCATGTTACATGTTTGATCATATTCACACTCCCTCCCCAGATCCAACTTCCTTCCCCTTTAACCCAGCACTGTGTGCCCTTTCACCCCCATCAAGGCCAATTTACATTGTCCAAATATTCTTGTGTGGCCTTCTCCAGAGCACGGTCGACTTATCAGGGGCTGCCTGCTTAGAAAAAATGGACACTTCCTTTCCCAGCAGCCGACACTTGCCAATAATTCTGTGTTCCCTCCCCTCCCATGCTGGGATCTGATCTGGTTTAAGCTTGCACAGGACTGTGCATGCTATCACAGCCTCTGAGAGGTCACATGAGCAGCTGCCCTGCTGTGCCCAGAAGACAGTTTTCTTGTAGTCTGTTGCCTCTGGCTCTTACACTCTATTTGCCCCATCTTCTACAATGATCTTGAGTCTTTGGAGGAGAAGGCATGTGTGTATGTTCCCACTTAGGGCTGAGAACTCTGCAGTGTCTCATCCTCATTGCCTTTAGCCTTCTGTTTCGCCCTAGAGTAGTGGCTGCAAACAGCCATAAACACAAACCCTTTAGGCTAGAGTTAATGAGATCATCAATCCGCTCGCTGTCAGCTGGTTTCTACATGAGCTTGCAGGCAATGCCATCCATTCAGGGGCTCCTCTTTGGAGGGATGAGTTTGTGACCATCCAGGTGACAGGAATGTCTCGGACAAATATCTTTCACCCTCCAGGTATCCAGCCTAAGCAGATTAACATATGGCAGCTGTTGTATAGTCTGTCTCACTGGCATGGGACTCATTCCGGTTACAGGGACAGTGTACAGGATCCCACTCCCCCAGAGTCCAGGATCAGGAGGCCTTTGAAGGTATTGAGGCAAAAACTCTGGAAATCTGAGCTGCCCGCGGAGTCTGTACTGTAACCTTCAAGACCATTTCACAGGTCCCAACTTCTTACCTAAACTGAAAGATTTTAAGACACCTGGTGGACAAAAGACACATCTGCCATTTTATATGTCATACTAGCCTTTTCTGTCCCTTAATTGATGCATTTCCCAGAGCTCTAGAAAGCCCCTCCCCATAAAGTAGGGAGAGGGGGTTGGTACTATCAGCAGTTAGTTTGTTGAGACCTATCAAGGTTTGTCAGGAGACAGGTTTGGGAACAAGAGGTACTGAATCAAGTTTCTGGTCCTTTTCCTCTATTCAGATAAGAATCACAAACAGGCCAGAGGTTCCCCAGTGACACACCTCAGCAACTTCAGTGTCCCCCAGTGTCCCCCAGCAGTGGCTGGTGGCAGAAGGCATCTGAGAGAGAGCAGCAGGAGATACTTACTGTCTAGTATCCAGGCTCTCTGGTAAGCCCCAGGTCTTGAGATCCTTAGCACAAGGAGTCAGGGCCTAAGTAACACAAGTTCCCAAATAGTGTAACTCCCGAGCCCGGGGCATCTAAGACCCTCAGCCCCAAATGCCTGCTAGCTTTCTGTGACCATGGAAGTCAATGTCTCCTCCCTGGCCCTTTATAGACTTCTCTCCTCTGTTCTTACCAAGGGATGCTGTCTTGAAATGGTCGATGTCTCTCCTTCAGCTGCCAAGCAGCGAGTTCTCTTGCTGTTTTTGCTATTTGGTCTGCTGACTGCTTAGCACCTGCTGCCAGCAGCATCCAGCTGCCTCTGAGTGTCATAAGCGAACTGTCTACCTTCCAAAGACTAGGCAAGAAAAATAGAGAAGACTTTTATCTGGCCTTATGCTACAAGACCAGGTGAGTCTAAAATTACAGTGTCTCCTGCTCACTCACCAAATGAGCTAAACAGCTGCGTATACAGCCAGAGAAAGCATAACACACACAGTGTCCCTTTTGTGAAGGTCACAGCCGTCTCTTTTAGGAAAGTGTAGACCCTCCTGTGTACATGGAAATGGTTGCCAGTCTTCTAGAGTCCACTGACACTTTAAATAGCAGAAAGTCTGGTGTCAGGAGTTTGGGACAGTCCTGATTGAGGCTTTTCTAACCTGGAGACAGATTAATCGGCTGTAACCATTGCGTGGTTTTCTCAGGGTATACGTGGAGTGTACAGAATGGCTGGTGCTAATAGAAATTAGTACAGCTGGATTTCTGGCCACCTTTTTGCTTAAGTGAGACAGAGCAGCAAGGGATAGTCCAATAGCTGCCAAATAGGACTTCAAATTTCCCCTCTTCCCTTGGCCCTTGCAAGCTTAGGGGGAAAGCCAGCAGTGGGGGCAATGCTTACAACAAACTAAGGGACTTATCAACAGCTGTGATTTTAACACCTGCCCAGTGAACCAAGAGGGGGGTGAATCCTGTTCATCTGCCTCAATGCCCAGAATATGCAGAAATGCTGTCTACAGTTGTAATTTCTGTCTTAGAAAGGTTTAGGGTTATAGGAGTTAGGGATTATGCTCCTAAGAGTTGATTTGTCACTTAGAGGATGTAATCATTAAAAAAAAAAAACAAAAAAACAAAAACAAACAAACAAGAAAACACCACAGCCGGTCCACGCTAAACCCTGTCCTGCCATTGGTGCTGTGGGCACAAAAGCACATTTAAGTTGTCCTCTGAGTACTCATGACCTAACAGGAACACCAAGGAGACAGTCTGGAAGGATGAGAAACTGAAGCATGGGAGGTGCTGGACCAGTTACCATACAGAAGAGACAACAGGGATCTGAGGTGATGCTGTTGGATGCTGTAAAGATTTTCATTATTGGTTTAATAAAATTCTGATTGACCAGTAGCTAGATAGAAAATAGAGGTGGGGCAACCAGGCTAGGAGAATTCTGGGAAGAGGAAAGGCAGAGAGCAGACACCACCCAGACACAGAGGAAGCAAGATGAGATGCTGCATTGAGAAAAAGTACCAAGCCAAGTGGCTAAACACGGATAAGAATCATGGGTTAATATAAAGTGTAAGAGTTAGCAAGTAATAAGCCTGAGTCATAGGCCAGTTTATAATTAATATAAACCTCTGTGTGTTTATTTGGGACTAAGTGGCTTCAGGACCAGCTGGACAGAGGAACATCCAACTATACAGGAGAAAGATTCTGAAGTGAAGCCAGTCATGCTGGTAGCTGCCTGCAATCCCGCCTGACTGAGGCAGGAGGACCATGCATTTGAGGTTTGCCTGGGATGCATAGTAAGACCCGTTTCAAAGAGAGTGGAAGGTAAGCAAGGGTGTGACTGACCCTCAGATGGAGTATTGCTGGTGTGTAGCTAAAAAGCTATGAAGTCTCAGGCTATGCTTGATCATACTGGCCTTCACACCAAGCATTTTAGTGTTTATCTCCAGGAGATAGGGACCCTTGGAGAAATCAAGACAAAAGGGGCATGCTGTTGTACTTTTGTGTTAAAAGTTCTCTCATTGGATGAGCACAAAGATGCCCTAGGGATCATTCTAACGGACTATGGAACTGTGGTAACTAAATCGGGAAACCCCACTGAAGAAACAGGACAAGCAGGAGAGAGACTAGCATGGCTGATAACGTGGCTTGGTGGTGAGTGTTTCTACAGATGGAAGCAAAAAGAGCCAATTTTTAGTATATGTCTTAACTGTTTCTTGTGTTACCTTTTTAGCTTAATGAATGAAGCAATGGGCTCCACTGTGGCTTTCCTACGCACACACTTTGTTCTCATTTATTTTCCTGCCCTCCTCACCCCTCCACTCTTCAGCTGACTCACTCTCTCCTCAGTCAGCCCAACAGCTGCTTTTTCCTGTGTGTATTTTGTCTCCCTTTCTTTCTTACTCCCAAGATCTCCTCCTCACAGCATATGGTCTCCTTGATGGCTCTGTGACCTACAAGCATATCACACACAGACACACAACACACACAGACACACACACACACAACACACACAGACACACAACACACAGGCACACACACAACACAAACACAGACACACACAGACATACACAGACATACACAGACACAGACACACAACACACACAGACACACAACACACACAGACATACACAGACACACACACACACAACACACACAGACACACACAAAACACACACAGACACAGACACACAACACACACAGACACACAACACACAGACATACACACACACAGACACACACACACAGACACACACACAACACACAGACACACAACACACACAGACACACACACAACACACAGACACACAACACACACAGACACACACAGAGACACACACAACACACACAGACACACACACAACACACAGACACACAACACACACAGACACATACAAAGACACACACAGACACACACAGACACACAACACACACAGACACACACAGAGACACACAGACACACAGACACAACACACACAGACACACAATACACACAGATACACACAGACACAGACACACAGACACACACACACTGGTGAGCCAACTCAGTGGGTAGAGATGCCATCACCCCTGAACTTGACCAGAACCCACAAAGTAGAAGTATAAGGAGGGCACTGACTCCTCTGACCTCCACAGGTCTGTTCTATACAAACACGATAGATACATTTTTTAAAAAAAAAATGCATACATAGAATAATTCAATAAATGTAAATTTAAAAATGCATATAATTTTAATTTAGATTCCACATGTGAGCAAAAACATGTGGTGTTTGTCTTTCCAGGTCTGGTTTATTTCATCTAACATAATAATTTCCATTTATTTTTCTTCTTTATGGCAATAAAATTTTAATTTTATTCTGGCTGGCATCTTAGTGCTCTGTCTTGCTCAGCAGATGCACTGGCTAACAAGTTCCTTCTCCTTGGTTCATGAATTGTATGTATGTACCACATTTTCATCAAATGTCTGGTGTTTTCACTTGGGCCACTGAGCAGCTGACAGTGTCCCTGGCCAGGTCAAGAGAGAAGGGGTGTTGGGACAGATCTGGACGGAACAATAAAGGCTAAAGGACACGCTGAGCATGGCCTCTGGGGAAGTCATTGAGGTGAGTGGAGAGACTCCTAGGGGATGGGGAGAAACTGAGGCACCAGTGGGATTTGTAGTTTCGGTAAAGCAGAGATGCTTGGAGATAGGCAGGAGAGGAAGGAGTTAAGAACAAAGCCCACAAACACAATGCCTGGAAAGTGAGCCACGGGAGGAGAGGCTGTGAGTGTCAGAGACAGGGTGATACTGAGCAGATAAGCCTGGAAGAGACATTGTATGAGTCTACTGAGGTCACTGATGGCGTCATGGGAGCTTCCATTGTCAGAGTTGAATGCCAGGGAGGCAAGAATGGGGGGATGGGGTCAGAAACCTGATGAAATAAATGTGACATTGGGTGGAGCTGAGCAGAGTCTAGGGAGGACATGTCGCACTTGTGCCCTTGGACCACATACATCCCAAGAGTAGCTGTAATTCAACACAGCACGCTGGTAGCTGTAGCTGGCAGTGTCGTGTTGGAAGATCAAAAGGTTGAACTCAGGTCATAGCACTGCCTTCATGGTGCTCTAAGGACTGAACTAGAGTATGTGGTAAAAAGCGCTTAGCAAAATATGGAGACTATGGTAAGGGCATGATAAATGGCAATGCTAAAGACACTAGATATTAATAATGATAAAACAAGTGTAAGCTGGGGGCGGAAGACCTGGTACAGACAAGGAATGATCGATTGGCGCAGGGAACCAGGAAGGAAAAGGGCTCAGGGTGCAGGTGGGTGGGCTAGCCGTGTAAAGAAGTGAAATCTGTGCGTTCAGTAGTGTGTGCCAAGCACACGTACTTTAGGCCTCTGTGGACCATGAGGGTTCTAAAAGCAAACAAGAGAAACCCCCTTCTAGGCCAGGAAGATGGCTACATGGACAAAAACACCTGCCACCAAACCGGATGTCCCAAGTTTGAGTTGTCTTCTACTCTCCACACATGCACTGTGACATGTACACACACACACACACACACACACACACACACACACACACACACACACACACACACACACACATTCACACATACACTCATGTACACACACATATACACTTACACATACACACATATACACTCACACATACACACATACATACACACTCATGTACACACATACACTCACACATACATACATATATACACACACATATACTCACACACATACACTCTCACACACATACACTCACACAATACACTCTCACACACACTCACACACATACATACATGTACACACACATACACTCACACATCATATATACACTCACACACACATAAACACATAAACACATACATACACTCACACCCATACACATACATACACACACATATACATACACACACATAAACACATGCATGCATATACACACACATACATACACATACACACATGCACTCACATACACACATACATATGCATACACACACATACTCACACATACACGCACACACTAAATAAAGTGTGAAATAAAATGTTTTCTGTCTTCAAGAGCCATCTCTGTGTGGGAGGGTGGATGTAAGTCAGGGTTGTATAGAAATGCAGGAGTCCTAACCAGCCTTGGCTGGCCATGAGGAAGAGATCCAGGGGCTACTTCCTGGAAGAGCTGGTGCCTAGCATTAGGTCTGATTGACAAGTGATGTAGAAATGAAGAGGAAGTGATACACACTAGGATTTCAGTAAAAGGAGAGATCATGGAGACACTGGTGCTGGGGACTTCTGTGATGTAGAAGGATTAGATGTCCTTGGGACAGCTGTGTTGGAAGGGTAGGGAGACCTGAACACAACACTCATGCTGATGTCCTGAGGGCACAGGCAGGGTTGCTGTGAGACGCTCTCAAGCACACATGACTGAAGCAGCAGACAAGGTTTTCAGGCTGCGGGCTATGGGGCTGGGCTGTTCCATAGGAGAGGAAATGCCCCCTTAGGATTGAGGAAGAAGCAAAATCACTATGTAGGCTGGCTGTTGGGGTCCTCAACCAGAGGGAAAAAATCCCAGCTGTGAATTGGGCAACACCAGAGACCAGAAAGCCTAGATGAAGGAGAGGCTTCTCAGGAAGCAGATAGAGTCAGCAGCAGCTCCAGGGATGGTGGCAATGTTCATCAAGTGTCAGAGGTCTGGAGATTGGAGTAGAAGGTCACGCTTCAGACCAAGAGCTAAATGTATTTGGAGGATTACCCAGGAGATCAGGTATTGGTGGAGAAGGGAGACCCAGTCTCTACCACTTTGAGTGTGTACATATATGTGTGTGTCTAAAGGCCATAGCACAACATTTGTCTTAGTTGGGGTTACTGTTGCTGTGACAAGAGCTTGGGGAGGAAGGGGGTTTTTTGACTTATGTTTCTACATTACTGTTCATCACTGAAGGAAGTCAGGACAGGAACTCAAACAGGACAGGAACCTGGAGGCAGGAGCTGATTACTGGCTTGTTCCCCATGGCTTGCTCAGAACCCAGGACCAGCAGCCCATGGCTGGGTCTACTCACAATGGACTGGGTACCTGCCCATCAATCACAAATTAAGAAAATGCTCTACAGGCTCACCTGATGTCTAAGGAGACATGTTCTCAGTTGAGGATAACTCCTCTCTGGCCATGCTTAGCTGGTGTCAAGTTGATGTGAAACTAGCTGGTACAATGTTCCTTAGGTGCCATCCATGGAGACAGTCTTTACTGCCTGAAGCCCACCAATTAAGCTGGTTAAACACCAAGCTCCAGGGTCCACCTTTGTCTACATCCTCAATGCTAGGATTGCAAGTGCACATTACTAGACTTGGCTATTTTTCTAAAAAGTGAATTCTGGAAATCAAACTCAGGTCTTCATGCTTCCGAGGCAAGCACTTTGCTGACTGAGCCATCTATCTCTTCATATTCCTCCATCACTTTCTACAAATGTGGAGGTGGAGCCGGAGTTGATGCAGGACAGCTATGGGGCTAGAGGGTTAGGCACGCCTCGTCTAATGACAGAGGACGCCATCCTAGATTTATCACTGTTGTCTCCCACACTTCCTGAGGGGCTGTAGAGATTTGTGCTGACTTTTTAATTAAAAAAATATAACCTACAAACAGGAAGGGTGACCTATTTTCTCGCATGTCCAAATTACTTCCTCATGTTCTCTCTCGGGCTATGGCTCTGTTGCCAAGTGGGCAAGGCCAGAAAGTACAAATTCACCACTTGCTGAGGTTCCATGACTACTCCATGCCCAGAGGCTTTCCTTCACTATCATTATATATCAAGTTCATAGGCAACTAACAAACTATATATGAAATGTGGCTGGGATCTTCAGGGACACAGGGCAGGGTTTCCCACCTGGGCTTCTGGGTATTGTAAGAGGTTTCTGGTACTCAAAGGAAAGGTAGACCTCTCTCATTTCCCTCACCTCCTGACCCCATTGGAAACACATACAAGACATGAACCATGTCAAAGCAGAGCCAGGCAAGAGAGGAACCTTCAGGAAAAGCCATTTCCCCCATGCTCCTTGGTAAAGCCAAGAACAGGATACTGGTCTTCATTTGGATTCATAAAGGAAGCCATTTATCAAAAGCTTGAAAGAGACATCCCTGGACTCCTAGTGAGCATCCAATTTTGAGATGGGAGACAATGACCACATCAAAGGAGGAGAAGGCTATGAGAATTCCTGCTAGCAGAGGCCCCAAAGAAGCTGCCATTCTACCTCAGATGACACATCCTCCCATCTCCCACCTTCAGGCTGAGTTCTCTTTAGATGGGCCTGCCTCGCTTCTTGGTCTCTCTCTCTTGGGCCTGGGTTTCCAAGGAAACAGAGCCCTTCACAAGTCAAGCATTGACTAGAGAGTTGTGCTTCCTTGACTAATGTAAAGCATAGAAGAAAATGTAACTGCAGGCCAATCAGATGGTTACCTGGGGCCTCAGAGGCCCTTGTAGACAGGGCCTTGCTGCCCAGAGACCTAGTGACAAGCAAAGACTGGTGACTTGTCAAAAGTGTGCACCTGAATATAGATAAAAGGAAAGGACTTGAGATCCTATGCTTGCTTGGTTTTCCTGGGACCACATGTTAAAGCGTGAGCTGGTGAGGGGTCCTGACACCCAATTGTGATCTGTTTTCACAGACTTGACATTAGCACTTTAGCTAATCAAAGTTCAGCTAGGCAAACAGAGGTCAAAGAAAGGCCTAAGAGACACTGGGTCAGGACCTTCTGAGAATGCAGGTAGCAGATGTCAAGAGTTGAAGTATGACCAAGCAGAGTCGGAGGCCCAGCAGAGGAAGGCTGACCTGAAGGTCAGAGAACCCTCATGCACCTGGACTTCTAGGATGTAGGAAGCTCAGAGTTAGCATGGTCTTTTAGAAGTGCGCGCCGCTGCGGGCAGACATATCTAGACATTCATATGCCAGCCACCTTTGATATCTGACTAGGGGGCACCCAAAAAAAGCACAGAGGTACCAAGAACAAGGTAGTGACTTTGAAAACCTCTGAAGCAAGAGATGTCAGCCTCTATACTTCTGCAGAAGTATGCATGTGTGGTGGGGGGTGCACAGTGCCTCTTGAGTATGATTTGCCTAGGCGTGTGAATTCATAATGAGACTATTTGGAGCCAGGCATTCCTCTTCCTGGGTACCCTAGGGAAGCCCCGATAAGGGACTGGGGTAGAAGGAAGAAACAGGACTTCATCAAGTGTGGAATGAGGTCAGAAAATACTGCCAGACATCCTTCAGGACACAGGGCGAAGCCACTGACAAACTGTCAGAATGGGCAGAGAGTCCTTTAAATTCCCTTCTTCACTGAAAAGCCTGCCAGAGACTCTGGGCCTGGAGGCGGAAGATGGATGCCCCAATGTTAAAAAGGAACTTTGGGTGACTGATCAGGTAGATAGGTGTCATCTCTGTCCTTTATAAATTTTGGAGGTTGCTTGCACTTCCTGTTTACTTGGGTAATATTATATCCTTCTGTGGTCTTTGATATAGTTGGAGATTAGATAGTTAAAGGTATAGTTTTTATTAGTGATTTTAGATATGAAACTTTAGACTCATAAGGATAAGGTAGATGATAAGAGTATTTTCTTTAGTTTTGCTAAATACAAATAGATGAGATATTGCAACTATAATTTTTGCTTGATAGCTATTTTGTTATACGTAATTTTACTATGTGGAAATTGAAACCTTCCTTTTTGATTAATCAGAAAAGGGGAAATGATGTAGGCTTGTCTTTATGCTGTGAATAAAGGACTGTTTTGGCCTATGTCAGGCATCTTAGAAGTAGGCAGACAAATCAAAGCATAGATAAGGGAAGGAGGGTGGAGTCAGGAAAGATGTGATCCAGCTGCCCAAGAAGCAACATGTAATGAAATAAGTGAGCCACAGACCACGTGGCAGACAGATTAATGGAAATGGGTTGAATTAAGATGAAAGAGCTAGCTAGCAATGTGCCTGAGCCATAGGAACAACAACATTAAATTAATATAAGCATCTGAGTCATTTGGGGGGGGGGGCTAAGCGGTGGCGGGCAGGTCCAAACTGTGAGGCTAGTCTGGACCAGAAACCTCCTACTACAACCAATGATGATGAGTGTCACACTGGTTATGACAGCAAGATGAAAACAACAGGCGCATGTCTATCAGACCAGATTGGCAGTGACCACACTAT
Organism: Phyllotis vaccarum; assembly: GCA_033318265.1. Taxonomy (NCBI): domain Eukaryota; kingdom Metazoa; phylum Chordata; class Mammalia; order Rodentia; family Cricetidae; genus Phyllotis; species Phyllotis vaccarum. The sequence continues at coordinate 89,986,748 of JARWLC010000004.1, read as the reverse complement.
TCATAACACAAAGAGGAAAGCAAATAGCCATGTCTGTTAGGAAGAGAATGGTCATTCCATCATAACAACTCCATTCTCCTCACTAAGAAAAAGATGCATGTCCCATAAAGGGATTCTGAGACGCAGGAGACAGCCATGGAGACTTACCGCTCAGCCATCAGAAGTGCAGGAAGCTGATATCTCTTGTTTCGTAGCTTTTTGAAGTCACTAATTTTGTGAGTCGCATGTGTAACTGTCCTCTCCCTGGGAGTTCCAAGTCTAACGCTAAAGGTGGCTGGCATAGAAACATCTAGATGTTTCTGCCCAAGGAGGCAAACACTCCTGCATAAGGCTGTGTTCACTCTGGGCTCAGCAGGGCTGTGAGGAATCTTGGATGGGAGCTCTTCCCACCCTTCCCTCTCACCAGTTGATCACTCAGTTGTTAACCTCTCAGAACCTGACCTCTCTCCGTATCTGCTTCCCGGAGGCAAGGCACACACTGACCCTCAGTGACAACTGAAAACAGCAAGACACATTCAGCACGGACGACACAGACACTACAATGCCTTTGTGCAAATCACCAAGCACAACCCTGACTTAAAGAAAGGTTTTTAAGGTAGGGAAAGTAAAAAGTTAGTGGGAGGAGGGGCCAGAGGAGAGGTAAAGAGGGGTAGGAGGAGGGGGAATTGGGCAAGAGAGACAGGGAAGATGATGAGCTCAGGAGTCTAGGAAACACTTGCTCTTTCCACACATTTACATGCACAGGTAGGAATGCCGTGGAAGTTCTGGAAAAACCCTCCAGCGGCCACAGCTATTTCCTGAGGAGGCTCTGCAGTGGTGTGCACGGGACTGTAATGCTTTGCTTCAATTTCATCCTCATAAGGAGAATGCATTCGACCGCTTCTTATATAACTAAACATTTTAAAACCACACACCAGCTACTGGAAAACCAGGTCCCCTGAGCCATGACTAAGTGGATATCAAGATGATCCCAGAGTCTCTGCTTGAGTGAGGGGCCCTAGGCCACCCAGAAAGGTTGTGTTCGATAGGAATCTGCCAGCACAGTATCACCCCCACCAGTCTATTCCTGTCCCCTGCTTCTGTTGGACTAGCCAACTGCAACTTGATTCATCAAGGTGTCCGGAAAGATGCACGATATTTTACTAGCCCTGGCCACAGGGGGCGGTGCTGCTGTGACTCCTGGGCACAGAATTCTCAGAATCACACTTGTAAATCTCACCCATGTGACACAGGGGTGCGTGGAGACTGCTTCTAGATGATTCTAGAGCTACAGTCCTTCAGGAGGGAGCAACGCTTGACTGTCTATGACCTCTTTCCCTCTGGAGTTCTCAGGGTCTGCTATCCCTCCTTCCTTCCCTCCCTGACTCTCCCTTCTCTCTCTCCTGGATTCCTCACCTCTTCTTCCCTCGGTGTCTTCCCCAATCCTGGAGGGAAAGGCTGTGTAGAAGAGGAATCCCAGGAATAGGCTGGCCAAGCTAGATGCTCCCTCCTTTGGTTGCTGGCTTCTCTTCCGATTTCGCTCTAGCATGGGGAGACTGATGTTGGATCTCCCACCTGGATTGTTGGGAATGCTTTTCCATAGCACACCCTGAGGAAAACTTAAGCAGGTTGTATCAAGGCTCACATTCAGGAAATTTCTCTTATTTTTATTTTTAGATATCAATAAAAATGACAGGTGAGGTCAAGAGAGATAAACGGTCAGTGTAGAAGGAACTAGAAGTGTGAATTGTGGCTCTGGAGCTTCAGCCAAGAGTGAGGGCTGGGGGGCTGCCGGGGAGAGTCTGAGGATGGGTGAGGCCTCTTCTTAGGAAGCAAGTTAGAAGCAGAAATCCTGAGAGGCCAAGTATGGTCACCTTTGAAACCACGAATTCTTGACCAGACCCTCTCAAGGTAGACATCTTCCAGGTACAGCATGCTCTGGCCTGCTCCTCGCGCACCAAATATAATGGCTTCATGGGAGGGAGCTATCACCTCCACTCAGCTGAGCAGGATGAGCCACATACCTATGATCCCCTGACGGGTTTCAGGGCTCTGGTGGCACAAGGCTCTGTGGGAATCATGCTGACCCTTCATCAGCTCTCAGTACCAAGGTCTTACACGCAATGAGTTCCACACTCCAGTCAGATCTTCAGGGACACACATTTCAGAAATGAACTGTGGGAAGAAATGAAGGATCGAGGGCCGATGTCAATCACAACAAATACAGGCAGCATCAATTTTGTGACTGGCTGAGGAAGTAGGGTGGGAGAGGAACAAATGTCCCTGGAGCTTCTTGGGTGACATGGACGCTTTGCTTCCTGTACTTTTTTTTTTTTAATTAATAAAAATTCACATTTCCTTTGTTCCGATTTCCTGTCCCGGGTCCCACCCAGAATATGTTTTGTCTCCTCAGGTTCCTCTTGACTGTGATAGCTTCTTAGACTGTCCTTGTTTTTGATTCTTTGGCACTTGAGAGGAAGGCTGTCTCTCTCCTCTACACTTGCTCTTGGAGCAAGCCTCCTAGAAGCTGGGAATTCTCACAGCTTCCACAGAGCTGAACTCCACAAGCCCAGAGTGGCTGTGATATGATGACAGAGGCTTCAGATCCATTCATTTGGGCCAGAAAGTTGGTTCATTGTATAAAGGTACTTTGTGGGCAAGCCTGATGACCTGAATTCAGTTCTTTGAAGACTGTGGAAGGGGAAGACCAGCTCCTGTAGGGTGTATGTAGCATGATGTGCTGTAGGTATGCCCGCCCCTCGCACACACCACCCATACAGGTCAACAAATGTTTACAACCACCCATTTCTCAGCCAGCAAGATACTCTTCATAGGAGACACAGAGGGTGCAGGGACCCAGGCCAGTCTGAAGGCTGCGGCAGTGCTGCTGCTGCTGGGATGCTCAGCACAATTTTTAAAATTGTATTACATTTACTTATTCGTTTATGGAGAATGGGCGCATGTGCCTTTGTGCCCATGTGGAGGACAGAGGATAATTTGCAAGGATCGGTTTCTCCTTCCGCTATGGGGCCCTAGATATCAAGGTTTTATAGTGGGCTGGGCTTGGCAGCAAGTACCTTTACCCACTGAGCCAACTTTGTATACAAAGCACACAGAGAGATAGATTACTTTGGTAGGTCATACTTTGCCAAAGTCTTTGTAGTGTGTGTGCATATTTTATTATATTTCTGTGATTTTTTTGAGTATGTGTGCATGTGTCTTAGTTGAGTTTCTATTGTTATCATAAAACACCATAGCCAAAAAACAGGTTGGGGAGGAAAGGGTTTATTATACTTCCCATATTGAAGGAAGTCAAAGCAGAGACTCAAGCAGAACAGACACCCAGAGGCAGAGCTGATGCAGAGGCCACGGAAGGTGCTGCTTACTCATGTTTCCTGTGGCTCTCTCAGCCTGTTTTCTTATGGAACCCAGGACCACCTGATCAGGGCTGGCACCATCCAGAGTGGACTCAGCTCTTCCCATCAACCACTGAGAAGATGCCCTCCAGTCCTCCCTGCCTGCAGCTCGATTTTCAGGAGCCATTGTCCTAACTGAGGTTTTTTTCTCTCAGATGACTTTAGGTGTGTCAGGTTGACATAAAACCATCCAGTAGAGTGTGTGTGTGTGCATGTGTATCTGTGTGTATGTGCATGCATGCATATGTGTGTGTCTGTGCATGTATGTGCGTGTGTGTGTGCATGTGTATGTGTGTGCATGTATGTATGTGTGTGTATGTATATGTGTGTGTATGTGTGTGCAGGTATGTATGTGTGTATATGTGTGTTTGTGTGTGTGTGCATGTGCTCTCACATGCGTGTACACAGGTTCTGTGAACACATGTAGAAGGACAGTTGTAGAAACCAGTTCTGTTCTTCTACCCTGTGAATCTCTAGGATCAAGTTCTCTTCAGGTTTGGTGGCAAGTGCCTTTACCCACTGAACCATGTCTGGTCCTGTTTTGCCAAATGATGTAAATTCTTCAGAATACAACACATTTTTGACAAAGCAAAAAGTACAGTATTCGCCCTACAGGGTCTAGGATTGAGCCTGTCTTTGGGGACAACACTTCATAATCTTGGTGGGTTTGGGAAGTTTGGTCAGAACGTTGGCGCTTCACTGGGTTCTAAGGACCTTGGGAGTTTCCTTCTGTCGGTGAAATAACTCCCAGGTGGTAGTCAGGCTGAAAGTGGAGAGGACATGGAGTCTCACAGGGAAACAGAGATAAGGGCTGAAATATGACAAGCGGCAAAGAGTGAGAGACACAGAGAATGAGCACTGTCTCCAGTCACCCAAGGAAAGATCCCAGGTTGTCCCTAAAGACCCTTCCGTGAGGTGCCAATGCCTCCTAGGATGGGGCATGGCTACAGCACAGAGCATTCTGCCCAAGGCTGGGCTGCCTCACGGATCAGAGCCACCAGGAGGAGGGCAGCTTGGGAAATCTCTGTCACACTCCCCAAGTTGTGAAATCACTTGCTGCTGCTCTGCTAAATCTCAGGTCAGCCCTTACCTGACTGACAGCATCTAACCCTGCCCGTCCAGTTACATACTAGTAAAAACAGGATTTTCTTTATTCTGTCAACAAACCCCGGGTCCTGGCTTCACAGAGTCACTGGGCTAATATCAAGGTTCAAGCATATTTTAGATTCAGTTAGATACTAGAATTCAAATCTCTTTCCAGCTCTTGGCTCTCCTCACCAACACTAACTTGCTCTTGTTGTGGGCATTTTAGAAGGTGGTAGCCACCAAATGAGTGTTCAGAACAGTGTGCATGGTAACTTTAATCAGCACCTTGATAGAATAAAGAATCACCTAGAACAAGTCTCTCGACGAGAGGGTGTTTAGATCAGGTTAGCCTGTGTTGTGTAGATCAGGCTGGCCTGTGGATGTATCTGAAGGCAGGTCTTGATGGTATTAACTGAAATGGAAGACCTGCCCATTGTGGGCAGCACCATCCCTAGGTTTGGTGGCGGAGCTAACCCAAGAAGGCAGACTGCTTTTGTTGTCTGCTCCTGACTGCAGGTTCAACCAGCTGCTTCAAGGTCCTGCTCGACTTCCCTGCAGTGATGAACTGTAACCTGGAATCAGCTGCGGGCGGCTAAGGGATCTGGGGCTGCAGGTCTGTGGGTCTGGACCTCTGGCCACTGAGGGACCAGAAACCTCACTGTAACACAAGTCTTTCCTTCTTAACACGACTTCTTCCAGGATATTTTAATCACAGCAGCAGAAACAAAATTCTGATGGCGTGGAAGGGGGCGGAGAAAGGCAGTGTTCTGACTGGTGCTGGGTTCCCAGTGTGGGGCCAGGAGTGTTGGTGGATCTGTGCTGTATCACAGTAGCAGCCAGCCACACAGCCGTTTAAATTTCTACTTTAAATTAGTTACAAACTTGAAACACTTAAAATGCAGTCCTTCAACTGCACCATTAGCCACATTTCAGGTCCCCAGAAATCATGCTCTACTAAGGAATGCTGTACTGGACAGCTAGAGAACAGCACAGTAATTTCCACTAGACAAGCCTATACAGTCTTCCTTTCTCCATGGTCCCCATGACAGTCCTAGTATACTAGTTAAAGACTGACCACCCCTAACAGAAAATTCAGCTCAATATGATAACCTTGTCATAACATTTTAGTGAGTCATATCCATTCATGGCTGGAAGTCCAGATAAGGCTGGTACTGGGCACAGTGTGGTCCGAGAGGTTGGAAAGCTCCCAGCATCCTTTGGTTTTCATGTATGTTATTCTCACTAGTGGGCAGCCGTCAAGCCCATGTGACTCAAGGCATTTGGAACACTGTGCTCTCGTACTTTTCCTCCAATCTGATTGGGACAACTGGGACCGCAGCCCTTCCCTGGCCCAATGACAGGTGCCAGAGACATCCTCAAACTGTTCAGTGTGGATCAAAATTCTCTATGAAAGGAGCAGATTAGAAAAATGATTAGGTACTGGGAAGATAGCTCAGTCAGGAAAGCGCTTGACTTGGGAACATGACAACCAGAGTTATATTCCCAGAACCCGCATAGAAAAAGCCTGGCGTAATTGCAGCTCCAGGGAGGCAGAGACAGGCAGATCCCCAGGCTCATGGGCTTAGCTTGGTTGTCCAGCTCCAGGACAGTGAGAGATATTGTCTCTAAAATACAAGGTGGATGGTACCTGGGGAATGACACATGGGATTGTCCCCTGACCTCACACGCACATACACATATGTGCAGGAGAGCACTTGCATTAAAATGTACACATATGCACATGTGTCTGCCTACGCGCGCGCGCACACACACACACACACACACACACACACACACACACACACACACACACACAGAAAAGAAGCCTTAACAAAAGTCGCACTTCTATTGGACAGGAGAAAGAGGAAGACAGATGAGGGATAAGTTGGCAGTAACATCAACCATGGGGAAAACTGTAAATCTTCATGCCACAAATAAGAAATTGAATCGGATGGGGAAGGTCACAGGTAGAGTTAAGTAAATCACCCCAATCACAGTACACCCTCAGAACAGAACAGAGGCCCAGAGGGATCTTATCACCTACGATCTGTAGCCACATGTGCCAGGTGTGTTTTGTCACTGAGAGCCACTGAAGTGGTCACCACCTTGGTCCTGGTGCCCGAAGTGAGCTTATTACTAATCAAATGGCCTCACTCTGACCCCTATTCCAGGTAAGCCCTTTGGGCGATCTGCTGGACAGGATCCACTATGCTGCCTCCCTCCACCCCCTTTTAGGATAAATATATGATTTTCATCCCTAGAGGGGGATTAGCTCAGAGCAGAATTGGCAAGGTTAAACACTATCTATAAAACACATTCGACTGGGCCATGAAATGAATTGCATATCAGTCATCTACCTGGCTCTAAAGGAAAAAAAAAACCTGAAAAATGCATTTCTGTTAGGTATGGGTGAGTATTTTATATTTCCTCCTTCCCAGGAAGGTAGAAATGACCTTGGTTCTTAAGAAGTGAAGACAGATTGGGCCGGCTCGGATCTCAGCACAGTTCCATTCCACTTAGTCTCCACTAAAATCGCCAAGGAGTGAAAATGGAGATTGAATTTATTTTACTATATATTGCCTCATTTGAACTTTAGTAAGGCATTAGCTTCTAAAGAAAACCCTCCCCCCTCCATAATCTCTTATTGATGGGGTGTTAAGGAAATTGCCTTGACGTTATTGATTCTGAGCTATGAGGTACAGCGTACCCCGTGTGTTAACTGAGAAAAGTGGACTGAATGGGGCCAGTTGCTTCTGCAGGGATGGAATTCGCTGACTGTGCAGTACCTTGGGCCTGCCCAACACGCATGGCTGTTTTCCCAAAAGAGCAAATTAATAAAATGTCTATTGGGCGCAGCAGAGCCTTGGAGCCACAACCTTGCTTGAGACGAATAAGCAACAGAAGGACCTTGGGAAAAACCAGAAGGCCAATGCCCCTCGTAACTCCAGCTTCCTGGAATGCAGAATCCCCCTTAAGAAACTTCACTCCAAGAAGAGAGAGAGAGGCTCAGTGGTCAAGAAAGTTTTGCAGTTGGTGAACTCCAATTCCGGTAGATCCAATGCCCTCTTCTGGCCTCCGTGAGCATGATACCAGCGTGTATCTACAACCTCCCCCCACACATATATAGATTAAATAAATAAATAAATAAATAAATAAATAAATAAATAAATAAATAAATAAATAAATAAATAAATGGATAAATAAATGGATAAATAAATGGATAAATAATAAATAAATAAATAAATAAATAAATAAATAAATAAATAAATAAATAAATAAATAAATAAATAAATAAATAATGGTGTTAGAGATCTCCACAAATAAACAGCCCAGAAGCTCTGTCTAGAAAAGATGCTCCATCTTTTAGAGCCCAAGTCTTCATCTGCAAGTTGTTGCAATGGGATATGAAAAAGCTGTCATTTTGGCTGACAACAATATCCTCCATATTTTTTCCCTGGGAAATAACTCTGGTGGAACTCTGGCTAATGAAGGTAGAAGGCTCAGGGAATGGTCCATAATAATATAGAAATAAGTGGTAGTTAGTATTATCAGGGAGGAACAGTTGGGGAAATGGCTGGATCCATAAAATGTATGCTATGCAAACATGAGCACCCAGCTTCGATCTTCAGAACCCACAGGAGAGAGGCAGATGGTATATACTTGTTATTCCAACCCTGGGGAGAGACACACATGAGTCTACAGGGCTCACTGGCTATCCAGCCTGATCTACTGAGCCCCGTTATCGTGGGAGATCTTATAGTAGCTTGAATGAGATGTCCTCCATAGTCTCAGACATTTGAGTGCTGGGTACCCTGTGGTGATATTTGTATATTTAATAAAAAATAGTCTGGAATGTCAGAAGACAGAGCGGCCCACAGAGACAAGCCATGAAGATCAGGGAGTGGTGACCTGCACCTTTAATCTCGGCACTTGGGAGGCAGAGATTCCTCTGGATCTCTGTGAGTTCAAAGCCAGGCAGTGGTGGCCCCCACGTTTAATCCTAGCTCTAGAAGAACTGAACCAGGAAGTGAGACAGCTGGGCTGAGGGAGAGAAGGGAGAGGTTCAGCTTTCCCAGCCTCTTCCCTTTGGGGCTGAAGATGGAGAAGCTTGCAGTGGAGGATTTGTGGAAACAGGCCTGAGGAGTTGGCCGGGTGAGAACTGGCTGTGGTTTGTGTCTCTGTCTCTCTGATATTTCAGCTTCCCCCCAATATCTGGCTCTGGGTTTTTATTATAATACCAAATAGAATTCCTGCAATAGTACTCAGTTGGTGGCACCATTTGGGGAAGCTCAGGAGGTGTGGCCTTGTTAGAGGAAGTATGTCACTGGGGGTGGGCTTTGAGAGTTTAAAAGACTCCCACCATTTTCCATCTGCTCTTCTGGCTTGCAGTTCAAGATACCTCATCTCCTCCCCTCAAGTACCAAGGGGCCTTTAGATTCCTGTGACTACACCAAGTCCTTCAGGCTTTGGGCTTCGGACCAAGAATTACAGTGTGAGTACAGAGTTTTGAGGCCTCCAGTCCAGACTGGACACCAGTTTGCAGACAACCCATTGTGATTTTAAGACACCATAATAATGTTAGCAAGTCCCCTAATGAGCCTTCCCTCCCTGATAGAATGATGGGTGGTTTTAGAGATAAATATGTAGGTAGATAGATAGATAGAGATAGATTCTATACAGATGATACATAGATAAATATGTGACAGATATGATACATATAATAAATAGGTAGATGATGAATGGGTGGATGATTAAAAAGCATGTGATCGATAGTAGATAGATGATAGATCAGTGATAGATGGATAAACAAATGATAGACTGGTAGATGATAGTTAAACAGATGAATAGATAAGTAAATTATTGATACATTGATAGAGAATAAATGATAGATGATGGATAATAGATAAAACTAGGTGGGTAAATGATGGCTAAATGTTGAGTAAACAGATTGACAGATAAAAGCTAGCTGGTGATATAGTTACTTGGTTCTGTCTCTATGGAAAAACCGATCAATATAGTTTCTATGGGAAGTCAGACCCCAGTGGGTGCCCCTCAGGAGCTGGCTTCAGAAATGAGAAGCCAGAGATAAAGGTTATTTTGGGGTGGGGATGCCTTGTACTTTTCACATCTAGGGCAAACATATTTATTTTCCTCACTATCCCATCTCTTTCCACACACATATACTCTACCAGCCCCACCATACCTCTCTTTTTGTTCATTCTTTCCCTAGCATCTACACCTTACTTGTCCAATTGACCCAGTGGTCCTCAGGTGGGGATATATTTACCTTTGCAAAAATGAACACGGCATAGTGGGACAATTATCTTCCACAGTTGAGAGAAGGGTAGAGCCACATGTTTTAAATTGACAGTGTAGACTGACCTCTGTCTACTGACCAACCTGTCCTCTCTAGACAAACCAGGAAGGCTCTCACCTGTTACCTGCCTGTGTCCTCAGCCAACCCAGTGCCTGGAACAGATAGACAAGTTCACAGATGTCAACTGTCTAAGAAATCCAAAACTAGAGATAACCCCAAAGCACAGATCAAAACTTCCCAAGGGACACTTGAAGGTGATAGTAAGCTGCTCTCTTGGGTGAGAGAAGGAAGATATCAGTTTAACAAAGGAAATGATTGACAGGGCTGTTCTCTGGGTACCACATGATCTGGCCATTTCCCCCATCTCAGTGAAGAGCAAAAGAGGCTGGGGATGTGGTGGGAGGGTGATAACGGTCAAGGAGCACAGAGGGTAACACGGGCAGTTTGAATGGCCCTGAGCCTGAAGTGACACTAGGTCATTGTCACCCAATGACCCAGATACCTCCATGTGGAAATATGTGAACCAGCCAGATGGATAAGAAGACCCTGCTCCCAGGAGACTTTCTTTCTACAGTCCACAGCCTCTCCTCAACTCCAGACTGTTACCACCAAGCAGACATGTGGGTCTCTTGGGGTGTCCTGTTTCTATTTTCTCTCAAGGAAAGCTAGGGATGTAGATTTTCTTCACGGGAAAAAAATTATTTTGAAATGTTGGAAAACAGTTCAAAAATGCTTCTAGCAGTATGTCAGTCAAAACACAGCTCAAGGCTGGGTCTAGTCCCCGGTTATTATAAAATTTTGGTCTTCAAACTTGAGTAGACACCCAGAGATCAGCAGAACTTAGGAACACAGAGCATTGGCTTCCCTGGGGGAGGGTCCAGGGCTTTGTTTATTTGACTTTCTAAAACAAAGTCCTCTGTAGCCCAGGATGACCAAGCAGCCAAAGATGCCTTTGTATTCTGGATCTTCCTGCATCTACCTCCTGACTGCAGGGATTATAATAGTTGTGCCTCACTATGCCCGTATAGTGTTGGAATCAAACCCAAGATTTGCATGCTTTACTGGCTGAGCCACATGCCCAGCCTGGAAAGTACATTTCTGATGAGTTTCTTAGAGGCGGAGGCAGGCTTGGTCCTAGGGACACATCCTGAGATTCACTGCCTCTAGTGACCATGAGGGTCTTCCAGACTTTCTTTCTGTCCCAGTGATGTCCTGCTGGCTTGAGAAGGAAGGTTCTTCTCCCCTCTCCAACGTCTCTTTGAACACTTGTTTGTGTGTTCTTCCACTGTCTGAGGTCTGCCTTCCGCTCCTGCATTTAAAATAGGAGCCATGGGTGATAATTTGGGGGCTCTTTCATTTCCTGAGTATATATTCTTGTCAAAGTCTGGACTCAAATCATCACCATGTGTGTGCTCTTTAGCTCCTAAGCTAAAGCCTTTCTGCTAAAGTCAGGTGCCCCTGACCTGAGGTGCTCCAGAGCATAGCTAACATTCCAGAAGATCCATGCAAGTCCCCTGGCTGTCAGGGTTTCTGTGAGGTTCCTTGAATTGCCTGAAGTTTGAAATACTTCTTCTGCCTTCTTAGAATAAGGTTCAGCCAAGCTGAGGGAAATGTGTGAGCTTATGGGCACTCATGAGGGCCTGAGAGTTCAGCTTCTGATAGCACAGAATGGTGAGAAAGTTGCAAGAGCAGGATTCCCACTGTTGGTTTTCCTTAATGCTTTTATTACCATGTGTGTAATAATAAGTTTCTGGACCAGACTTTCCGGCCTAGTCCAAAGGTTCGAAGCCATCTGCAACCCCACTGAGCCTCAAATAATCACACAAAGACTTATATTAATTTTATGCTGATTGACCTGTCAGGGCCCAGGCATATTACTTACTAATGCTTTACCCTTAAACTAACCCATGACTCTTATCCTGTTCAGCCATGAGGCTCGGTGCCTTTTCTCAGAGCAGCATTTCAACTTCTTTCCTCTGCTTCTTCTGGCTTCTCTCTGGCTTCTCTGCTCTGTTCTTCCTGTTCCCAGAGTTTTCTTTGTCTGGTATCCCCACCCATACTTCCTGTCTGCCTTCAGCCAATCAGCATTTTTATTAAATCAGTAGGTGGGACAATTATTTACAATGTAACAGAACATAATCCCACAATGTGTGTGTGTGTGTGTGTGTGTGTGTGTGTGTGTGTGTGTGTGTGTGTCTGCATGTGTGTGTATAAAACAATGTGTTCACCTGTGCATACACATGTAGAAGCCAGGATGTCTTTTTCTGTCAATCTCTGCTTCATTTTTGAGGCAGGGTCTCTCACTGAACCTGGAGCTTGCAGTTTAGTTATATTGACTGGCCAGTGCACCCCAGGATCTTCCTGTCTCTACCTTCTACTCCCCAGTGTTGGAGTTCCAAACATACACTAGCACATTTGGCTCTTATGTGGGTACTGGGAATCCAAACTCAGATCCTCATGGTTGTACTTCATATAGTTTACCAATTAAATCACATCACTAGCCTCTTGTCTTTTTTAAAAAATTTATTTGTTTTATGTGCATGAGTGTTTTGCCTGCATATATGTCTAAATTCCACATGATACCTGATGTCTGCAGAGGCCAAAAGAGGGCATCAGATCCCTGGAACTTGAGTTGCACATGGTTATAAGCTGCCATGTGGGTGCTGGGAATTGAACCTGGACCCTCTGGAAGAGCAGCCAATGCTCTTAACCACTGAACCTATCTCTGCAGCCCCTTTAATCAATTTTTAATTGACACGTGAAAATTAGATATATTTATGGAGTGCAAATGATGTTTTAATGACATATACACTGTGTAATGTTCCAGTAAGGCTAACCCTGGCTCTTTAAACATGTCATCACTCTGCAATGGAGACATTTTGGGTCCTGTCTTCAAACTTGCTCTCTACAGCTGCTGTTCTGTGCAATAAAAGGTCAGAACCCATTTTGCCTGTCTACACATAGCTTTGTAATCATGGGCCAATCTTCCTTGTCCTCTCCACACCTCTTTTCCCAAGAGCTTCTGTGTGGTTTGTGTCTTTTCAACCCAGAGTCACAGGGCTGATTGGATCTCTAGTCTCCAAAACGGAAGCCCTGACTGGAACACAAACCTCTTAGTTCTCTATTTTCTACAGAAAGAGGTGCCGGGCTGACACACCTATAGAGCAGCCCCAAAAGCTAGAGAGAGGGGAAGGAAGGCAGCTACCTCAGTTCCTCACCCTGTAGCTGTGACAGAAGCCCTGACAGCAGCAACTTGGGAAGATTTGTATGAGCTCACTTGAAGGTACACAGGCTAGCATGGGGGAGGGGATGGATGGGGTTGAGGAACACTGGCCTAGCATGGGGGTGCTGTGTGATTATACTCTTGTACATTGTAGGTATTTGTCCCTTATACTGGTTGAATAAAACACTGATTGGCCAGATGACAGACAGGAAGTATGGGTGGGGCTACCAGACTAAGAAAATTCTGGGAAGAGGAAGAACAGAGTGGAGATGCCAGGCAGATGCAGAGGAAAAATGAAATGCTGCTCTGAGAAAAGGTACTGAGCCACTTGACTAATCATGGGTTAGTTTAAGAGTTAAGAGTTAGCAAGTAATATGCCTGAGCCATAGGCCAAACAGCATAAAATTAATAGAAAACTTTGTGTGATTATTTGGAGCCAAGTAGCTGTGGGCAGTCTATTTGAGACAGCTGGCCTGGATCTTGTATTTAGTTCAGGCCAGAAACTTCCTACTACACAGCGGAGATGATGGCATAGATTAAAGGGACACAGTCCAGTGTGGGGGAGGGGATGGCTAGGAGAGGGTGAGGTGGCCAGTCAAAGACACCTGCAGTTAGGAAGAAGCAGAGACAAATACTGGTGTTCAGCTCACTTTCTCCCTTTTACTCAGCCCACAGAGTCAGGGTAGATCCTCCTTCCTCATCAACCTCTCTGGAAATGCTCCTCCTAACACAAATCCAGGGCTGTGCCTTCTCGCTTCTTGGAAATACAGTCAAGTTGACAATGAAGAGTCTGTCACCATCTCTACAACTCTTCTAAAAGACCCGCCACTAAGGCCCAGAATTTCTCACGAGGCTGAATCTAAAAATGTAATCCCAAAGGTTCCAACATGCTCCTACTTCCAACTGTCTTCATATCCTTAAAAAAAAAAAATCCACCATCACTTCCTAGGATATAAAAACAGGATGCTAGCAGGCTAGTCTTCCGTAAGCATCTGGGGAAGCCGTCACCCAGAAGGATGTCACTGTCTGGGCAAGTAAACACAAGCAACTGTAAAGAAGGCGACATGGAAAAAGTTTCTGAGACTGATGGGTTCCACAGACACTGTCAGAGCTGTAAGGTCTGTAAGACTGTAAGGTCTCCAGAGTGGAGCATCACATACAGAACTAAATAGGGAGACCAGCCTCTGCCTGACCCCCCCCCCCCCATTGCTGCATTTGGAAGGCTGATGCAAATGCCCAGGCTTCCTGACTGACTCCCCACTCACCACCACACAGGCCCCACACACTCTCTCGTAACCCCTCTAGTGGGGAATTAGTGGACTTGCTCACCTTCCATTGTCCTGTTCTTTCCCTCACTGCTGTGTTCCTGCTGTGGCATGAATCCCACACCTTTGCCCAAAGTCAAGGAATCATGCACCTCCCAGACCCGCAAAGGGACCAGGTACCTCTTTAAAATATACACAATGAGGTTCTAAGAGGATGGTTCAGGTGATAAGGTGCTTGCCACACAAGCATAAGGACCAAATTCCATTCCCAGGAACTGGTGTTAAAACCAGGCATGGTGACTCATATCTTTGATGCCAGTATTGGAGAAGTAGAGACAAGCAGACACCTGCGGCATATGGACCAGGCAACTTTGTCCATCTAAGTTGAATGAGAGACCCTGTCTCAAATGATAAAGTGGAATTCATTTAAGGAAGATACACAGCACCAACCTCCAGCCCTTATATGCACCCAGGTACATACATGTCCACACCCCCCCCACCCCCACACACCACACCCCCCCCACACACACACATGCAATACCAGAAGATAAAGTTGAACATGGCTACCCATGTGCTCATGAACAACTCTTATTGCGCAAATTCTAATGGGTGTTATAATAAAAACACAATATATTACCACACTCTCTTAGGCTTGTTTTGCCTAAACGTCCTTTAGAATCTAGCCTAGGACCCCAGGCTCCATCCTGTCTTGTGAAAATGTGTCCAGAGAACTAAAGTTAAGGGGTTGGATATGGATGAAATGCCTTTGCAAAAAAGAACTTCTCTACTGGGTTGAGGACTCTAGACGCGCTCATCATGCCTCTCCTTGGAACCTCTGCAAGCCCGGAGTTCTGGTGTTATTTGTGACCTGTGAGCAGGACCATAGAGAAGCCACCTCCATGGCCTCTCACTCTCTCTTGCTCATGCAGGGGGCTCCCACAGGCAAGTCCTGAGGCACGTGCCTGGCACTGTGTAAACAGTGTGTAAACCAGTGAGGAGGTCCTGGCACAGGCTGGACCGAGGATCCCCTGAACACACATACAAGTCCTGACCCAGCCATTTGTCACCTATCTGTGCCTAACCATTGACTTCTTGGCCCCTAATTTATTCTCCTGGGAAATGGGATGACAGTGCCCATTCCATTCTGTCTTATTGAGGACCCATAGCTTACCTGTGGATCGATCTGGGAACTTTAAGTTCAAGTAAGGTTCCCACCAGCAAAGTCTGCAACAAGAAATTTGAGTATTTGCAGTTGCTTTGGGGAGTGCCCTTCAGAACGGAATGATTAGCCAAGGAAGAGGGCCTTAGACTGGAGCCCGGATTACAATAGACATGCCTCCCAAAGGCCAAAGGCAAACACTATTCCAGACCATCCCTGGGAGGGAAAACAGGAGTCACAAGACAGCCCACTGGGAGGGTCAGCTCCTATTCTGCTGAGGTAACTCCTCAGAGACAGCACTTCATGACTGACATTTAGACATCGGTTAGGAACCCATTCTGTGAAAAGAGGGCAGCCCCTGTGCTCACCCTCCTTCTTCTGACACCATAAATCACTTCTCTTATCTGTGATTTCAGGTACCCATGGTCAACCAGGGTCTCAACAGTGAATCACAACATGATGGAGGGGCAGTGAATACAGAGTATTGAGGCAGCAAGAGAAAGCAAGTGTAATGTCCATTTGTGTGCATTGTGTTTCTACTTATTGTATTGTTACTATGATTCATCTCTCGCTGTGTACTTGAGTCACAAATGGGACTTTAATCATAGGTAAGTACACGGGTATAAAAACTCAGTAAAAACATAGTTGTCAGTATCATCTACTTCAAGCATCTAAAAAAGGACTTAGAACATATTCCTGGCTTGGGAATGTTGTGTATGGGGGGGAGGGATTACAATTCTAGCAATAAACCATCTTGCTCAGTTGGCAGAGACATGTCTTCAACCTGGAGCTAATTTGAGACAATCACAAAATACTAATGCCTGCCTCACACCCACATCCTAATCCCGAGTACCAAATTCAGACCTTACAAGATGTGGCCAGGCAGAGATGGCTTTGCCAGGAACAGTGACAGAATCCCCTGACAAGCCACGCCCTCCTCTAATTAACCACCCTGACCAGGTGGCTCTTCTCAAAAGGCCAAGAATGGCCCATCTACGATGGTGCGACACAGCTTTGCACCTCCAGGAAAGTGACACAGAGTGGCAGATGGAGCTGGCAGGCAGCTCAGCCCTCTGGGGAATCCTTAGGGATGCAGGCTGGAGCCCAGGAGACCTGCTGTGTTGGTGTGTTTCCTGTTGCTATGACAAATACCTCAGTCAATGAACGTATACCATGGAGAGGTTTGTCTTGCTTCTTTGGGTTTCGGTCTATGATGAACTGGCCTCATTGCTTCGGTGGCCTGCCACAGCAGGATCAAACTGCTTACACGCCCAGGGCTGGAGAGAGGAAGGAAGAACTCATGTCCTATCGTATCAAGGGTTCACTGACTGGAAGGTCCCGCACCAGATCTCCCCTCCTAAGGCGTCCATCGGCTCCTGCTAGCACCGTGGGCTAAGGATGAAGCCTCCAGTACACAAACACAGAGAATATTCCAGACCCAAATCGTGCCATTTGCTCATGCACACTGAAGCGTGAGCTTTCAGGGCTGCCACGGTCTTTGCTGTCCCACGCACACCGATGGCCTGGCTCGTGCACACAGAAGCGTGGGCTTTCAGGGCTGCCACGGTCTTTGCTGTCCCGCGCACACCGATGGCCTGCGCTTTACCCTTGCTGTGACTTGTCCACTTCCTTTTTTGTGTCCAAGCGAAGAGTGTGAACCTGAAGGCATCATCAAGTCCAGAGATGCATGGCCCAGATAGGAAAGCCAGTTTGGATCAACTGGTCGGGAGCTCCAGGCAAACCTTCCCCACTCTCTGGGTATATTTAGCAATGGTATCACAAGACAAAGTATTGAAAGTCCCCAACACTGTGCCATGCACACAAGAGACATGCAAAAATACGTCCCCAGAGCCCAGCTTGGTGCTATGCATGTGCCGACATTTACGAAACGTAGCTGAGGCCATCAAATTAAAGCTGTTGGGTTTTCAGGCTCTCGGGAGACTCTGATCTCACTGTCTGCCAGCTGTCCTCTTGTCCTTGATGGCTTTTACAGCATGTCATTGGCTGTCTACACATGGGAAGATATGCCCTGTTCATGCAAAGCCTCTGCTGTGCAACATTGAGCAGGATGGATGGGTAGATAGGCACGTGGATGGATGAATAGACAGGGTATGGATGGATAGATGATCAGATGGATGAATAGATGGGCAGATGGCTGGGTAGATGGACAGTTGGATACATAGACGAGTGGATAGATAGTTGGATGGGTGGATGGATGGATGGTGGGTAGGTGGGTGGGTGGATGGATGGATGGGTGGATGGATGGGTGGGTGGATGGGTGGATGGATGGTGGGTATGTGGGTGGGTGGATGGGTGGATGGATGGGTGGGTGGATGGGTGGATGGATGGATAGGTGGAAGGGTGGTTGGGTGAGTGGATGGATCAGTGATGGATAGATAGATGAGTGGATAGATGCCAGAAGCCACATGGCCTTGGCACTTGCTTGGCACACGCAGGCTACAGCCCTCCAGACTCATAGCAAATATAATGAACTGACTTTGTGTCAGAGTCAGCTTGCCGGCCAGCTCTCTTGTTTGGCCTATAGAGATTTTAATTTTCTTTTAATTACCTGAAAACATTTAACAATCAAGAGGATCCTGGTAAGAGGAGTATCTGGACTTCTGGCTTCACTTTAAAAGTGACATCACTCAAACCCCTTATTGCCTGGCATCCATTGGCTAGACCCCAAAACATAGCCTGTCTTTGGCAGGGACCACACTGTCCATTTTGCCACAAGCCATGCCATGCCCTCTTGTCCAGCTTCTGGGCCTGTCTGGCCACAGCCCACTGCCCTTTCACCTCTCCTTGACCGACACCTCATGTAGGAGATGATCTCCTCTCCAGATCTGATATTTATACTTTCTCATTGAATTCTTACAGCAAGCAGAGTGTCTACATGACTCCCATGTTACATGCTTACAATGATCCCCCAAGGTAGATGCCGTAAGTCCTATTCTATGGGATAGCAAAGGGATATTCAGAGGTTCACGTGTTTCCCATGATCACAGGAGACCCGTGGCAGAGTTAGGGCTGAAACATGGAACCAGCCAAGCCAAGTGTTCCAAGCCCTTAGGCAGAGGCTTAGCTTCACATGTGCCTATCAGCAGATAAATGACCAGAGAAAAGATCGATGGAGCCAGAGGTTGGGAGGATGGAAGAAACAGTATCCTCTGAATGTGGTGGTACAGGGTCTGTGCAGCACCCAGTCAGCGTGTGGTGTGATAACCACCTATTGCTCTGTCACCAATGTTCTCTCCAGCATGGACTGTATCCTCAAACTCCCTCCTTCTGCCATAGCATGGAGAAAAGTAACTGAATCAGCTGCCATCCCTACCCAGAACTCACTCTTATTGGCTCCAAATGGGTCACGTGATTATCTCTGACACAGTCACCACAGCCAGAGGGTTGGGATATGGAGCTAGAGTCAGTGTGTGTGTGTGTGTGCATCTATAACAAAAGACTCAGGAATGGGTGGGTTCTCTAGTGGGGATGAAGGGCAGTGTGGGATGGAAAAGTGGGGGATGGGGATGGGGAGGAACCTGCAAATGTGTCCTGTAAGTTTTCTGCTTTGTTGGTACTAGTTGAAAAAAAAGCTCCTGCTGTGGCCAAGCAGGCCAGTGGCCTCTAGGACAGTGTTGTAGCACAGGATTTCATTCCCTTCAGTACTATGGCCAAACGATTCTATGCATCTTTTCAAAGTCTTCCCTAAGGTGAACAGCTAGTGGGAAGCCTTCTTACTCCTTAAACAAGACCCTGTGGATGACATAAACACCGTTCTGAATTGAACCTGAGTCCAGAAACAATGAGACAATCTCAGACAGGGATCCCCCAATCCTAGGATCTTCTACCACCAGGATTCCAGCTGTGACATTGCCTTCCAACAGGATCCCCAACCCTGGGACAGCGGATATGTATATGGTATATGAGTGATTTAAAAAAAATAGATTATTGAATTTACTTTAATCAAAAAACAGCTGTTAATCTCAAAATATTTTAAATTGGTATGGATTTTGGTTTATTGATACAAATTTAAGGTCAATTTTGTTATGCTGTATATATTTTTCTACTCTTGTTTAGGGTATGATGTTTATGTAATACATTTAAAATTGTAATGTATAATTAAGAAATGCAGATTATTAGTCATCTATGATAACCAAACTTATAGCAGTGTTAGTTTTATTTTTAGGTATACAAAGATATATTTCAATTAGATAGGTAATCTTCAAACACTTCTAAGACCTACAGAACATGGTATTTAAAATGTTTTAAGAAGTTAGACTTTTCTGGACAGTGAGACAGATCTGGTCCTGGCAGCACCAATTTACTTCGAGAGAAAAGTGGGCATCCAAGAAACTCCATATGAAGTTTACTTTCTTTGTAGCAGTGGTCAGCCACTGGACAAGAACCTGTTCTTGTATTGACTGTTTGACAGTATACTGTTCAAACTGGACATGCAGGTTCCATAGGAAAGTGACCTCTGAACTTTGACAGAACAAGCTGAGATGGTTCTTCAGGTTCCTGCTTTTCAGAGAAAGCTGTCAGATATTCTTCAGGACTCAAGGAGAAGTGACTGATGAACTATACCAGAATGGGTAGAGCAGATTTCCTGCTTCATTGAAATGAAAGGAGACTCTGGGCCTGTAGGCTGAAGATGGATGCCCCAACTTTGTAAAGGAACTTTGGGTGACTGTCCAGGCAGATAGGTGTCATCTCTGTCATTTCTAGATTTTGAAAGTTGCTTGCACTTCTGGTTTACTTGGGTAAATATTATTTCCTTCTTGGGTCTCTGATGTAGTTGAAGGTTACATAGTTATA
Organism: Phyllotis vaccarum; assembly: GCA_033318265.1. Lineage (NCBI taxonomy): Eukaryota > Metazoa > Chordata > Mammalia > Rodentia > Cricetidae > Phyllotis > Phyllotis vaccarum. The sequence continues at coordinate 89,966,488 of JARWLC010000004.1, read as the reverse complement.
GGTACAGTCATTCTTAGTTATATTAAAAGGTATATTAGATATAAAACTTTATATTCACAAAGGTAGATGATAGAATATTTTCTTTAATTTTTTAAATACAAATAGACTAGATATTATAACTATAATTCTTGCTTTTTTGTTATATGTAATTTTGCTATGTTGAAATTAAAACCTTCCTTTGTGATTAGACAGAAGTGGGGAGGTGATGTGGGAATGTCTTTCTGTATGCTGTGAATATCAATCTTTAAATAAAGGAGCTGTTTTGGCCCATGACAGGCACCGTAGAAGAAGTAGGTGGGGAATCAGAATAGGTAGGAAAAGAAGGTCAGAGTCAGAGGCAGATTGAGCCAGACACCCAAAGAAGAAACATGTAAGGAACACAGGTGAGCCATGGGCCACGTGGCAGACAAATTAATGGAAATGGGTTGAGTTAAGATGTGAGAACTAGCTAGCAATGTGCCTGAGCCACAGGCCAAACAGCAGAAGTTAATATAAGCATCTGAGTCATTTTGGGGGCCTGAGCAGCAGTGGGAGGCTAAGCAGTCTGGGGCTGCAGGTCTGTGGGTCTGGACCTCTGGCCGCCTGGGGCCATGAAACCTTATTGTAATACACGAGAGAGTTTGTAGGTCAGGTAAACTGAGGTGGAAAGTTTCATCATTCTGTGACAGCACTCTGTTCCGTTCCGTTGCGGTGATAAAACACTCTCCTCTTAAGTTAATTAGGGAGAGAAAGGAATCCCGGCTTACAGTTCCAGAGAGGCACAGAGGGGGAACATGGCAGCAGAAGGAAGCCAGCTCATCACATTTTCATCTACACGTAGAAAGCAGAAAGTAGGGTGAAGCTGTAAAACCTCAAAGGCCACACCCAGTGACACACTTCCTCCAGTGAGGCTCCACCTCCTAAAGGTTTCACAACCCTTCCAAACCGTGCCACCAACAGGGGACCAAGTTTTTAAATGCATGAACTTGAAGGAGACAGTCCTCATTCAAAGCACCACAACTGAGATTTCAGACTGTATTAGGAGGAAGAGGAAGGAGAGAGGTGAGCAAACAGGAAGTTAGCTGAGCCTAGCACTGCTTTCTCCTCGTCTGTAGATATGATGTGACCAGCTGTCTCAGATCCCTGCCACCACACCTTCCTCACCACAATGCTCCTTGAACTGTGAACCAAATAAACACACTACTTTCTATGTGTTGCTTCTTATCACACAGTTTGTCCCAGAGATGAGAAAAAACGAATACAAACTTTGAAAACCAGAAGTTGTTTGTGATCAGAACAACACATCCTGACCTGACCCCTGTCGTTCTAGGGTGGCTGCTAACTTCAGGCTGTGGCTAGACACATTGACTGCTCCTAAGTGTGAATGCCCACTGAAGACTTACATATGATGGGGGTCCATGTACCAATTACCCTTCTGAAATACGTTCTGAATTCTGGGGTGTCTCTGGCCCGAGAATCTTAAATGAAGGATTGAGGGTCCTCTTAGGATACTGAGGATCTGGGGCAAGTGACAATGAGTGGCCTTTGTCCTCCATACTTGAGGAGGCAAAACTGAAGCCAGAGAAAAGGGCCACTGACCTTTAACTCTGAAGTCACCGAAATGCCAGCAGACACAGTGGCATCTCTTCTCCCAAAAAGGAACAAAACCCCCTACTTCCTGGAATCCACACCCATGAATTCAGCAGTAGCTTGAACCCCATGACCAAAACATGATCTAGATAATACCTCATGTCTTTGTCCTGCTCTGTCCCTTCCTCTCCTTCCCGTTGCCATGATACCCTCCGAGCTCTTTCATCTTCTACCCTTAAGAGAACACATCAGACTTTTTGGGTACATCCTGGTTCAGATACAGCAGTTTGGTGAGCTGACATGGGGTATCCCTAGAACTCCACAGTGTTCACCTCATCCTGCATGGAAACTCTCTCAGACACACTACTGGGAATTATGGGACATTCCCAGAATCCTCAGGTAAGCATTTATCTGTTCCATATCAGATGGTGGAAACTAGGTGTCTTCTCACCATGCCAGAAGTCCAAGCTCTGTGAAATGAACTTCAGAGTTGAGTGTGGGGTCTTGTGCCAGATGAATACTACAGAGGAGATAGAAAAATGAGAAAGCAAGAATTGTCTGGCTTCCTGTACATTTCCCCCTTTCGGTTGGCTATTGCCCCCAACCTACAATGACAGGGTGGTGAGGGTGGGGCAGGATCCAGTTGTTACTGACAACTGTAGATGCACGGGTGTAAGAGTTATACGAATCTGAATGAAGGCAGTGGCAATCTACAGAAAATCCAACTGAAGATTTGCAGGAAAGTCGAAGCAGGCATGCAGCCTCCTGCCGGTGAGGAAGCCAGTCCTATTAGCTTTGGGCATTGGGTTTCTTAAGATAAACCCCTGGGATATGAATATTTCCTTCTGGGTAAAGGAATTTTCCCAGACTGTCAAAATCAATAGGTTGTTCTACAGACCAACACCAGCCATTATTGGTAATTCTTTGGTTGTGATTGAAAATCAACAATTCAGTAAAATCAGGTCTATCAAGTAATCCCTTAGGGACCTCTCCGTGTCAGGAAGCCAAAGGGTCCCACATGTCACAGCAGCAGTGTAGCCAAGCTACTCTGGGTCCCACAGTTTTAAATCCTGTGCATTGCATTTATGTACACAGGAGTGTGGAGCCATTAAGGGCCAGAAGATGACATCAGATTCCCTGGAACTGGAGTTTCATGTGGTTGTGAACCACGTGCGGATGCTGGGAATTAAGCTCTGATCCTCTGCAAGAGCAGACAGAACTCTTAATCACAGGTCAATGGTTCTTAATTGAGGTGAAACGTGCCCCCACAAATGTTAACAGAAAATTTCAGTTTCTGGGTTAAGTTTCAATTTTAGAATATATGTGCACATGTATTCTAAATTCTATGTTATATATTTTAAAATATATAATTACATATAATGTATAATTACATAATTAATTTATGGATAATTATTCCTTATATAGGAATTATGATGGTGAGGAGGAGAAAGCCAGGCTCTATCTCTAAACTACACCCTCAGGGCTCCAACAATAGACAAAATTTTAGTAAAATGTGTCTCAAATATCATTATAGACACAGTTTATAGTTTAAAAAACCCAATTATTAGTTATATGAAATTCTGATTTAAGTAATTTATTTTGGTAAATCTATCAATCATATCTCCAGGAGATATTTGGCACAGCACAGTTTGTGGGTGGGGGTTGTTACTGACATAAGGCAGGTAGAGCTAGACAGGCTGCTTAATGTCCCAGAATGCACCAGTGCGGTGCGTGTGATCGCTATACAGCAAAGAATTATGTGGCCTGAGCTGTCAATGACTGCTGAGGTTGAGGAAACCTGCCCTGTGTGAGTTATATCAGCTGGACAACCATGAAGCCTCATTGTCCCCTGGAAAATACTGAGAGACCTTGTGACTTCCCTGTGTCACACACACACACACACACACAGAGAGAGAGAGAGAGAGAGAGAGAGAGAGAGAGATGTAATGTACATTCCTGACTTTTAATGCCCTTAGTCAGAATCAATAGCCACCCACTTAAGGAGGACCTAGCAAGCAAGGCATGCTGGGGGAACAGAACAAGGCAGGGTTCCCTGATGCATCAGTGCAGGGGAAAGTGGAGTTAGGGGGGTCTCTAGGAGCCTTTATTTCCCCACACACTGGGGAGACTGCATCCCTGAAGCCTGTCCTTGGCTTTGACAGGAGTCTCAGAATGTCTTTATTGTTTCATACACACTGGTACTGACTGAGCCGGGGCATTTCCTGAAGGAAACAGTAGCAGCAGGGATTTTGTGTAACTCTGGAATAAGGGGAGCTTTATCCACCCAGAAACACATCCTTCCTCCTTGCTGCCTACTCTCCCACAGCTCAGGGCCACAGAAGAGCTTTGTGCTCCTCTCTCCCCCTCCCTCTCCCTCTCTCCCTCTCTCCCTCTCTCCCTCTCTCTCTCTTCCCCTCTGCCCCCCCCCCCTCTGTTCATACCAAGCAACAAGCAAAGGGAGGCAACTGCTGTAGTCCACAGGCAGCCTCACCAGCTTGAAGAGGTGGAGAAAAAGAATTTTGGTGGAATAAATTACAAGTTGATTCTGTGCCTGTTCTCTAGGGTGTGAACTGTGCGATGTTGCCCTGGATCTCTCTTGAGAAGACCAGAGACTATGGCTTCCCTCTGCGTTACAGAGAAGTGGGAATCGGTGCTCATGGGACAGAGTGCCAGCTGGGGAAATCAGATGGCGCTAGAGATGCTCTGTACTTGTGATGAGTGACAATGTGCTTGCATTTGATAATTAAGACTGTGCCCATGAAAGTGTCTCAGTGGTAGTTAACGTTGTTTAACTCGTGTGTGTGTGTGTGTGTGTGTGTGTGTGTTTTACAAATGGACTTAGCATGGTTCTCATGTTGGCATGGTAATGCTTGAGGACCCCTGATTTACCCAAGGTTGACATGAGTCTGCTTACATATTTCCTCAAATAAATTGGCCAGTGGCTTCATCCTTAGAGTTGCATGGATTTTGCTTGTGTTTTCCAACTCTTGGTTCTTGGTACAAGCTACAAATATAGTCTCTGTGTCTTCCTGTAAAGCTGCTAATCCTATCACAGAGGACTCATCTTTATGACTGTGTGTAACCCCAAATACCTCACACTAAGTTCCTAAATGCCCACTTCTAAAAATCAATGTGTGAGTTTGGGGGTTAAGTGTTTGATACATGAACTTTTAAAGAATTAGTTTTCATTTTACTGTGTCTTGTTTTTAGATTAGTGTGCAAAGAAATGGGTTTGTTATGGAATTTTTACAGTCTTTGCTGGTGTTCCCGCTCCTCTGCCTGCCCTAAGCCCCTCCCATCTCGGTTCCTCTAGGAGCTTCCTTCTTCTTCCAGTCATGTCTATTCTGCCTACTCCATCCACTTCCTTCTCCTGTCCTTTCTCCTCTCCCTCATTATCCTCCCTTCTCAACCATCTGCCTTAAAGCTTTATCTCCCCATAGTCTCAGTATAAGTCTCATGAGCATCCAACACAGACAGACACACAGACACACACAGACACACGGACACACCCAGAGACACACAGACACAGATACACACAGACACACAGACACACACACAGACATACACACACAAAGACAGAGAGAGACATTTACACAGAGATAGATAGACAAAGACACACACATTTACATACAGAGATAGACATACACAGAGAGAAAGAGAGAGATTTACATAGAGACACACACACATACATAGACAGAGACACACAGACAGATGCATGCACAGAGATACACAGAGAGACACAGAAATGATCACCGACAGGCACACAGAGAAAGACACAGACATATTTACATATAAATGAGCACAGATATACACGAAGAAAAACATACAGACACATTCATACAGAGACACACACACATGCATACATGCCCCTAATGAACTTTTTAAGAACACAACGGAATCAAAGAAAAACAAGGAGAGGTAGGTGGCAGGTCCTGGTGAGCAGGACACTATTGCATGGCTCCCTCTCGACCCCTGTGTCTGGGAAATCTTAGTTTGGCGCCCACCGTCAAGTCAGGTTCTGTGTTACCTGCCGCAGAAAGAGCCACTGTCCCTGGGAAACCATGTGAATAAGGCTGGGAGTCTCTTCCCTCTGCATGTCCGTGGGAACAGAGGGTTCCCAAGGTTCCTGCTTTAGTAACATTTGCCAAAGTGAGGTATTCTAACCCCAGTCCAACAAATATATACACTCTGCTGTCCCCTAAGGCTGGGTGCACCCACAAACACTTGGGACCTGGCCAAAATAGAGGGGTTGGGTTGCTCCTTCAGATGGACGAGGAAGGACAGGGTTCATGATTACACTGGACTTTGCTAAGTCATGCTGAATGCCTCTGAGTTTATTGTTCACCAACATAGCTGAGTCATCTGGCACTGTGTCCTTACGAGAACTGCATTATCTGTCTGCCTTACCTACTCTTGTAGTGTCTTCTGGAACAGTCTCTCAAGTAAATTCAGGCATTGGCTTCAATCTCAAAGCCCTGCTTTTCTTACTTATTCTTATTCCCCACCTACTTCTTCTATGGTGCTCACCAAGGGCCAAAACAGCTCCTTTATTTAAATATTGATATTCACAGCATACAGAAAGACGTTCCCACATCACTCATGCGTGCCTACACCCAGGGTTTGCTCTTCTGCAAACCTAGATCTTCTCAGGGTGACAATCAGTATTAACCACCACAGAGCTGTTGAGTCTTGAGATTGTGAATAAAAGACTGTGACCCTAAAGAGGCATATTTCCCCATCAATATATTAAGCATTTGGAATGAGAGTAAATGCTAGCCCTCACCCCAGCTCTCATCATTCCCCCTTTATAAGAGTAAAGATAGGTTGAGCACAGCTTCAGGAACCCAAAGAAAGAGCCTAAGACTGGCTATGAGGTCATAGGAAGGATAGCCTTTGTGAAGCCTAAAACTGCTAGAAGCCGGGCATCAGCTGGAGCAGCCAGCAAGGAAGACCCAGCACAGCTCCCAAGGAGCGAAGTCAGTGGTTGGATCTTAGGCACAGATCTGAGGCCAGAAGACTGGAGGTTCAACCAGGGAAGGGAAGAGTAAGCAGACAGGCCAATCAGACAGCAATGGGTCTGCAAGATTAAATGGATGCATCCAGGTTGGAGTGGGCTGGCCTTCAAGGTGCCCATGAAAGGCACATTCGTCATCTGTTCTCAAATGTTAGAGGTCTTGGTCACCAGCTCGGCTGAGGGCCATTTCCTCCTCCTGAACTCCTTTGAGTGGGTGCGCAGGACGTGCACTTTCCATATGCTGCAGCCTCTTCCATTGGTTACTCAAAGCTAAGTGACTTAGGTCGGCTTGTCTCCGCCAGCAGAGTGACATTAGAAAGCAGACAGGCGAGGCTGGCTTAGTCCACATTCAGAGTTAAACCTTAGTTCCTACATACTTTGGGGAGATCTGTCAAGGCAAGGTGTAGACAGGAGGACCTCTGTGATGGGACACAGAGACTCAGGACAGGGCCCCGTTATCTGACAGTCCCCCAAATCAGGGCATATGCCCATTGGAGGGGAGTAAAAGATTTGCATTAGCAGGACACAGTTGCCATGCAGAACTCAAGCCCCTCCGACTGTGCACAGAGTTCCAGAGCAGTATTGCCTATGGCACAAAAGTCACACAAACAACACCAGCAAACAGAGAGTTCCCAGGCAGACACTGCCCAACACAGAGCACTCCGCCTTACTGTAACAACCGCATGATGGAGTTTGGTGCTATTCCATGGCTTACTCCACCTTACTGTAACAACCACATGATGGAGTTTGCTGCTATTCCATGGCTTTGGACCATCGTTGACTTCAATCCACTTGTGATGGAGAGCTTCTTCCTTGGACAATAATTCTTGTGGTTGGTTGTTTCTCTCTGCTTTGGGGACTCCAGCTCAGTCCTGTGACGGGCAAGGCAAGTAAGCAGCCCATTCCCTCATCCCCACATAAATTCCCATGGGAATGGGAGCTGTGGGTAAATGGTCCTGTGTCTGTCTGGACCCATCTTGGAGGTTCAGAACTAGCGATGGGGTCCCCACCGCCAGCAGCAATAACTTACAATACATCAGTGTTTACCTCCTTCCCCATCCATCCTTCCTGCACACCGACTTCTGCTTCCCAGGATCACTTTCCAAACAATTCTGCAACCAAAGCTGTGCCCTGAGGGGATCCAGACACAGCTCATCCCCCTGCTTACTCAACTTACAGCTAACTGTCCAATGGTGATGACTTGATGTTCAATCCGAAGTTGAAACGGAAGGAAAATAATATAAGCCAATTAAACTTTTAGTGTCCTGAACTGGGGAGATGGCTTAGATATTAAGAACACCTGCTGCACAATCAAGAAGACGTGGGTTCAAATTCCCAGCACCCACATAAAAAGCTGGGCATGGCCACATCTCAGGGGAGCGAGAGGGAAAGAAAGAAGGAATCCAATCTCCTTCTCTGGCCTTGTGTGCGTGCTCACACACAATCCCACTCACAAACACACACACACACACACACACACACACACACCTATACACACACATACAGAAAATGCTCATACACATACGCACACACACCTATACACACACATACACAAAATGCTCATACACACCTATACACACATACATACATAAAATGCTCATACACACATGCACACACACACCTATACACACACATACACAAAATGCTCATACACACACACCTATACACACACATACACAAAATGCTCATACACACACACACACATGCATACACAGATACACACACACTCTAAAGAAAAAGACAGAGGGAGAGAAAAGGGGAGGGAGAAAAGGAAGGAAGGAAGAGGGAGGGAGGGTGTTTTGTGGGAGATTGTGTTGTTATATTGTAAATAATTGTCCCACCCACTGGTTTAATAAAAAGCGCTGATTGCCCAAAGGCAGGCAGGAAGTGTAGGCGGGGCTACCAGACTAAGAAAACTCTGAGAACAGGAAGCACAGAGCAGAACACCAGAGAGAAGCCAGAGAAGCAGAGGACAACTATGCTGCTGTGAGAAAAGGTACCGAGCCACATGGCTGAACAGGAAGAGTCATGGGTTAGATGAGGGTAGAGAGCTAGCAAGTGATATGCCTGGGCCTTAGGCAGATCAGCCTAAAATTATTGAAAGCATCTGTGTGTCTCTGTGGGACTGCAGGACTGCAGGACTGTGGGTCTGCAGGACTGTGGGACTGTGGGTCTGCAGGTCAAAACCTTGAGGTTAGGCCCGAAAGTCTGGGCCAGAAACCACCTACTACAATGTTTTCTTAAAAGAAAGCAGAGGAGAAAGGATGACATGGCTGGCTGTTTCTATCCCCTAGCCCTGGAGGCATCTAACATCCCTACACGGGGAAGACATGGCTGTGGCTTCCCAGTGCACCGGAGACCTTCCTTTCACATGTTGCCAAGTAAACAAAACGTCTCTGCTCACAGGGCCCACACACTGGGGTTTCCTTCATCCCAAGGATCCAAGATCTACAGCTTGAAGGCTAGGTGATGGGCCAATTCATCTCAGAAGGTCTCAGGCCTCGCTGGCAAAGACCATGTGCCACAAATGACTTCCTTAGGAGGTCAAGTGGAGCTACAGGAGACTGCCCACCCACAGGAGTGTCCACCGTGGAGCTTCCCACCATGGCCATCAGCACCTGTAGCAGACCTGCGGTATTCACAGCAAGATGACAATGGGGTCACCAGTAGCCTGGTCTGTCTCATAAGCCTGTATGGGCTGTTCTTGGAGACATCCAAAAATACTTTGCAATAGAATTCTCAAGTCATGGTGACAGTCCACGTGATCTCATTTGTCTGTACACGGTGAGGACCAGGGAGATCTGGTTACAATATTCTAAATTTTAAAAATATACCCAGTGTCTTGGCTCCTCTGCCTGTTGCTGTGACAAAATGCATGAGCACATGTAAGGGAGGGAGGGAGGGAGGGAGGGAGGGAGGGAGGGAGGGAGGGAGGGAGGGAGGGAAGGAGAGAGGGAAGGAGGGAGGGTTTATCTGGGGTCGGAGTTTGAGATACAGTTCCCCACGGTGGGGAAGTCATGGCAGCGGGTTTGTGAGGTGGCTGGTCACATGGTGTTCACAGTCAGGAAAGCAGAGAGATGAATGCAGCATTTAGCTAGCTCTGCCTCATCTATTCCTCCAGGATCTCTGCTCACAGGTTAGTGCCAACTTACGTGCAGAGTGGGTCCTTCCCACCTCAGTTAGACCACCAGAAACTCCCTCCCATGCACGCCCACAGGTGTGTCTTTGGACAGTCCTAGGTCTTGTCTGGTTGACTCTCAGCCTCCTCATCATCAATGTGTCACCACAGTCTCAAAAGTCAGGCTACCGGAGCTCATATCTCTGCCCTGCTGTCCTTGGACTGTGACGTGGCTGTGTGTGATGTAGTCACCTCATTGTAAAGAGGCAGAAAGCTGGAGTATTTGCCCAGAGGTTTTAATAAGACACTTTTCTGTAGTCTCATCACAGACAGTAAGGGTTTGAACCCTGAGAGACGACATGTCCTTACTTTGGCACCCCACCCCCAGCTCCTCAGTTCTCAGCTGAGAATACTGTAGCGTACGCTGACCACAATATCTGGCCACTCACTATCTGAATGGCCCTTTCTACTTGCAAAGCTCTGTATTTTATTTATTTTTTAAAACAAGTTATGTCTTCAATTTGTTTAAATTTTTCTTCATTTTATTTTAAATGTAAGAGTGTTTACCTGAAAGTATGCTTGTGAACCTCATGTGTACCAGAAGAAGGTGTCAGATTCCCTGGAGTTACAGTTGGTTGTGAGTGCTGGGAACTGAACCCATGTGCTCTGGAAGGGCAGGGAGTGCTCTTAACCACTGAGTCACCTCTCCCATCCAAGTTTTATATTTTATAGACCCTTAATCGGTTTTGGTGCCTCCTGCTATTGAAGACCCCTAAGCGGCAGGATCTGACTTCCCAGAAGCCTTTGCAACCTGGGCACAGACTGAAGTTGGACCTACCAACTCTGAGCCACACCAGCTATGGTCTGTATACAGTTATAGACTTCATGGAGCCCCAGCCCCTCTTCTCATATTCAAATTCATGTCACAGAGGCAGTGGCAGTGATGCCCAGGGTTCAATGACTAAGCAGTGGAGGTTTCTCCAGACCCCTTTATCATGTGACTCAGGGTCTTGCTCCTGGATGCCTGTTACCAACCTCACCTACTCTTTCCGGCCACCTACATCCTTTCCCTCAGGCCTTTTACTGTGTCAGTCCGTTTGTGCTGACTTCTTATGCTGTTGACTAAGAGCCATAGCAAATACAGCTACATTGCCATCGGCTGTATTGTCATGCCCGTGAACCACAGCCTGAAGCTCACAAACTTCTACCCTGAAGCCTCCAGAAAACCCACACTTCTAAATTTGAGGCCAGGGCAAGCTGTGGGTCAGGAAACTCTTCACGGCTTCTTGTTTGCTTCTCCCAGACACAGTCCTTCAGTTCAGTCTTCATGCTACATCATTGCTTTGAGGACACAACCCCTCCCTCATCAGCTCCTTAGAGCCTCCAAAACAAGAAAGGTAGGTTAGGGAGACAGCACCGTAGGCAAATCGCCTACTTTGGAAATGTGAGGAACTGCCTTCAGATGCTCAGAATGGATGATCATGTTAAACCAGATTTACATCTTAAATTTTAGTGTTCCCTCTGTAAGATCCGGAAAGGACCAGAGGCAGGAGAGCCCCAAGAAGCTCACAGGCCAGCTAGCCTGGCATACACAGTGAATGAAGGAGAGACCCTGTCTTGACACCTGAAGTTGTCCTTGGGCTACTCCATACATACTGTGACATATACAAATATGATCAGGCACACATGCACATACACACAAAGATCTAAAAAAGTAGCATAAAGGGAATTAAATACGACCCTTACCTGTCCTGACTGCCTCTCAGCCCTGGTACTTGTCTCTACCCAGCCATCATCTCTAATACACAAATGCCCACGTGTACAGATAGACCAAATCAGACTGCTTGTAGCTGGCTAGATGTGCTGACTACTGGGGTCTACTTACCCATCTGCCAAGACTCAGAGTTAGAATTTTGTTCTAGCCTCGAAGCCATGCCCTGCCCTGAGTTCTGATGTCAAACCCTATTTAAGAAGAATTCCCACCACCCCACATCTCTCTCTCCTCTCTCTCTATATATATTATAATAATAAAGTCCTTCTACATAGAAGCAGTTTGAGTGTCTCCTGCCCACCACCACCTCTCATCCATCGTCATGCGTCCATGGGCACGAAGCCTCTCCATTCACAGACATCCGCCAGCTAATGAGGTAAAGCGTTATCATATCAAACCAGATCAAAGATGACCCCAGCACTCAGGTCACTTCTTCCAGAAAGATTTCCCTTCTCCAAAAGAAGAACTCGGAGTTCTTTGGTCACATGTTCATCAACAAAAAAAATTTAATTGCTAATTAATATGAGTCCTTGTAGATCTGTCCCTTGGTTCTCTGGTGCTGGGAGCTACCTTTTTAGCCACTCAACCAAAGTCTGGGCTCAGTGTCTGCAGGATTGCTGAATCAGGGGTAAAGTGATGATTGGGTTTTGTTTTTGACACTAGCTGGAGTCATCTCAGAAGAGGAGCCAGAGCTGATGAATTGCCTTCATCAGATGGGAAAGCCTATGGGTTATTTTCTTGATTGGTGATTGATGTAGGAAAGCTGAACCCATTGTGGGTGGTGCCACCCTGGGCTGCTGGTCCTGGGTTCTATAAGAAAGCAGGAGAGCAAGCTGGTAAGCAGCACCCTCCGTGGCCTCTGCATCAGCTCTAGCCCTGGCTACCCTCGATGATTGTGAACTGGAAGCCAAATAAACCCTCTTCTCCCCCAGGCAGCTTTGGTTAGAGTAGCCTGATTGGCAATGGAATCCAAACTAATGCATGCTGTTACCTCCTTCCTGTCCCCTCCACGCCCCCCCTTTATCAAAACTGTGTCTTCCCAGCATCTTTTGTTGTTGCGTTCTTTATGATAGCCGTTCTGATGGGATCTTAATGTAGTTTAAAATTGTATTCTCTCGTTGCTAAGGACGCTAAATGTATCTCCATATGTTCACTGGCCATTTGTACCTCATCTTTTGTGAACTGTCTGTTCATTTCATTATCTCATCTACTGATTGGGTTGTTTGCTCCTTTGGTGCATAGGATTTTGTTTATTTGTTTGTTCTTTATATGATTTAGTTATTACTCTTCTATTAGACATAAAGCTTGTAAAGATTTTCTCCCATTCTGTAATCTGTCCCATTCAGCTGTTTCTTTGGCTATATGCAAGCTTTTTAATTTTATGAGATCCTCTTTATCAGTTCTTGCCGTTATTTTCTGAGCTGAAAGAAAGTCCTTGCCAATGCTCGTGTCTCGAAATGTTTGCTCTATGCACAAGGGGCGAGCTAGGCTGTAGCTTCATCCTTCTGCCATTTGTGGATGAGACTGCCATGTCTTCATGGTTTGTTTTTGGTATTGTCTAGTTTCCTTTTGCTACTGTGATAGAAACAACCTTGGGGAGAAAAGGGTTTATCTGGCTTACAGGTCACAGTCCATCATGAAAGGAAGCCAGGGCAGGACCTCAAATAGGGCAGGAATCTGGAGGCAGGAGCTGATGCAGAAGCCATGGAGGGTGCTGTAATAAGTTTCTGGCCTGGACTTTCCGACCTAGCCCCGAGGTTCGGACTCACTCACAACCCCGCTGCTGCTTAATCCCAAATAATCACACAAAGGATTATATTAATTTCATGCTGTTTGACCTAACTCTTAACTCTTTAACTAAGCCTTGATTATCCAAGTGGCTCAGTACCTTGTCTCAGAGCGCCATTTTGACTTCTTTCCTCTGTATCTGCTGGTGTCTCTTCTGACTCTTCCTTTTCCCAGAGTTTTCTTAGTCTGGTAGCCCCACCCACACTTCCTGTCTGCCTTCTGCCCAATCAGTGTTTTATTAAAACAGTAGGAAAAACAAATCTTTACAATGTACCAGAACATAATCCCACAGTAGAGCGCTGCTTACTGGCTTGTTCCCCATGGCTTGCTCAGCCTGCTTTCTTATAGAACCCAGGACCACCAGCCCAGGAATGGCACCATCTACAGTAAACATCAGTCACTGGCCAATCTGATAGAATCAATTCTTCAACTCAGGCTCCTTCTCAAATGACTCAAGCTTGGGTCAAATTGGTAAAACCTAACCAGCACAGGCATCTTTGTAAAAAACCAGGTGGCCATACTCCACGGGTGTCTATGTACATCCTCTATTCTATTCCATCCATCTAGATGTCTGTTTTGGTGCTGAAGTGCAGTCAGATTCAGTACCTCTCTGACTTGAGGGCTTGGCCTCTGGGCCAGCACTGGTTTGGGTTCACCTATGAACTTTGAAGCTGTAGCCTTAAGGCATGGCCAAAATCAGCTTAAAGTTCTGTGCCATGAAGACAGACAGTGCTTCTCCATGGCCCGGAGAAAGAATCTTCCTTCCAGGTCATGGAGAAGCAGAGAATGTCCTCATAGCACATAACTTTAAGCTGGTTTTGGCCATGCCTTAAGGCTACAGCTTCAAAGGTCACTGGACAATTCCAAACCTGCGCTGGCCCTAAGATCACACCCTCAGGTCAGGGAGGTGGAAATCCCACTACCCTGGTGTTATGTTGCTTTTTCACAATAGCTCTGCAATCTGACTTGAGACAACGCTCGGCATGTCTCTGGCTGTATTCTTTTTCCTTCGGATTCTTTTGGCATCTTGGGTCTTTTGTAGTTCTACATGAATTTAAGATTTTTTGTGTGTTGATAATGTGTTTGGGATCTTGATAGGGATTGTGGTGAACCTCTGGATCTCTTTTGGAAATATGGCCATTCCACCTTTGAGCAGAGTGATTCATGACTGTGGGTTGTGAAGCGTGATCCTAAAATTAGTTTTATCAATAAAAACCAGGGGTCAAATATCAGGGTAAAAGCTGAAAGATCAGAGAAGCAGAGCAGTAGCCACCAGAAACTTCTTACCTTTACAAATCGTCCCTCCAAAAGGGGGCCGAGATCCTGTCTCCAGCTTCTGAGCACTGGGATCAAAGGCCTCTGCCACCATTCCCTGGCCTCTATGGTTAACTAGTGGCTAGCTCTGCCCTCTGATCTCCAGGAAGCTTTATTTGTCAGAACACAAACTCAATAACATACTACAGGGTTCGTTCTACCTGAGCTGACAAGGTGAGTTGGGAGCCTGTATTACTCATGTTCATCACATGAAAGACTATCAAAGCACTTTGTGGATTCTCCTCCTACATCCAATGTGAATGACCCTGGCATCCCAGCTTGGGATGCTCACCATCTTTAGTGAGTCAGAGTGGTACCAAACTTCTCCACAGTTCTCAAGAGAGGCCAGGTGTGCATTTGGTGGGGCTGAACTTCCCAGAGGGCAGCGCCCAGGCTCTGGGCATCCCCACTGTAGCAGCTCAGACTGACCGGTTTATTTTCTAGGGGTTCCTGGCCCAGCATGTCTCCAGATACAAATCCACCTCTGTCATTTCTAAGGAAAACAGTTTAACTAGAAAAAGACACAAGCAACCAGCTCCCAGAACCCTGAAGGGTGTGTGTAGAAGAGGTGGTCTCCTGTCGGCGGCTAGTGTTTTTGCTCTGAAGAAGCTTTAGATAAACTGTTCCTTTCCTTATTAACCTGCCCCTCTTACTGCATCAAAGACACCGTTATCCCCATATGCAAGTCCCAGTGTCCCCCTTTTCCCCGCTTGGGGAAAGTTCTACTTCCGATCCCTCTGCCTGCCTCTCCCCAGGGCTCTCTTGTAGGAAGTGAAGTACAGAAGAAGGCATGAGATTGGGCCTTCTTTCCGTCACAAGACAGGCCCCAGAAGCCTCAGTTTATTCATGGGATCCGTGGTATTTATTTTATAAAGAGAATAATGAGGTGACCATCCAGGCACTATAAACTACATCCCATGAAAAGCAACTTTGACCCTGGAAATCCATCAGCCTAAGGCTCACAGTCTTGGCAGTAGCCCTGGAGGGTGAGCATTAGTGATGGAGGAAAGAAAGGAGTGGTGGATAGGTAAAAATGTCAGGAATGAGAAGCAATTGAGTTGTTAACTGCAGCAATAATTCTCCCAGGCTTGGAGAAGAGTCCCTGGGCCACACCTGTCATAAAGCATAAAGAAACGATCGGCTGGCATCCAGGCAGCCAATCCCTTCCTTGCTGAGTGTTTCTATCATAAACAAGATCAATACTGGACTCTGAATGTTGCAGCTACCCTTTGTCCAGAGTCTCCCGGGGCAGGGGAGAGTGAGTGCAAAACATCCAGTTCACACTGACTCCTCCAGGAGTGCAGTGGTGTTCTAGGCATTGAGGACCAAACTATGTATCTGAGAATCACATCCTCATTAATAATGCGTCCTCTTGGTGATGCCGTATACCCCAAACCACAGACTCCATTTGTAATGGAGTTAGTGTCCACATGTAAGCCTGCGCTCGGGAGGAACATGTAGAGGGAGCACTGATTTGATGCCAGGCTGGCCTACACAGTGAGCCGGACACTCAGTAAATCTCAAGCATCTAGCTGTTCAAACCACCTTCAAATGAGACAGACGGGCTGGAGCATCGGCAGTGTGAGCCATTCGGGTCTACACGACTGCCTGACCTAGGCTTACAAACAAAGCTAATTAAGGTGTGCTGAACTAAATTTGCTGTTGTTCATCTTCTGCACCCTAAACCCAATGTTCCTGTTTCTCCAACATTCTCCACATAGACTCATCTGCATGTTTAACCTCCTTTCTTTCCCGTGCCGTTTTTACAGCCTGACTTATCTTCCCTCACCTCCTTGGGGAAACTCGTGCTCATGTCAAGGGAAAATTCTAGGCTCTTTATACATCTCCTCAAAAGACAGTGGGCTTGGGGAGTACATGGGAACTAAAGATAGCTTTTCATGTAACAAAAAAGATTAAATCTCTAGCCCTTCTAGAAGCTGGTGGCCAGATGGGACCACACTCCTTCTGTTCAGAGTTAAACTGGAAATTGTTCTGCCCAGGAAAAAGAGGAGAGCTCTGAATAAATACTCTCTGGACATTAGAAGACAAATGTCCAGTGATGAGAATCAATTTATTGTGCCTGTTCTCTCTCTCTCTCTCTCTCTCTCTCTCTCTCTCTCTCTCTCTCTCTCTCTCTCTCTCTCTCTCTCTCCTCTTTTTCTTCCTTTCACATTTTGGCCTCTACATCAGTTCCTATCTCCGGGGAACATCTTGGATGTCTGAGTTGGGACAACAGTTGCCATTAGAAGCAGGGCCCTCTCCAAAGTGAAGCTCTGAACTGAAAAAGGTTACTTCCCTACATATCCGTGCCATAAAAATATTCTCATCACCTGAGGTAAGCCATCCCAGCACTGCAGAAGGAGGAAGAAGAGGAGGAGGAAGATGATTTCTGGGTGTGGCAGAGCATGCCCATCAGTCCCAGCACTAAGAGACAGGTAGATCTTAAGATCCAGGATAGCCTGGGCTACAGTGATGGAATGAATAAGGGACTCTGCAGAACTGTCATCATCCACAGATGGACTTCCATTACATCTGGAATTAAGACAGATGCTTAATGTGTGAAGCTGTTATCAGTGGGCATGGCTTATCTGGGACACTCCCATTCCCAACTGATTAATTGGTCTATAAAGTTGAGTCTAGTTTCTACCACAGGTCATGCTGAGAGCCTTGCCTCTGATGCTGACTCCCAATTCTGGCCTCCCTGGACACCAGGGAAAGCACACAGGAAGATTCCAGGAACGAGATAACTTGTTGTACTGGCTGGTTTTGTGCGACAACTTGACACAAGCTGGAGTCATCAGAGGAAGGAGCCTCAGGTGAGCAAAGGCCTCCATGAGATCTGCTGTAAGGCATTGTCTCAATTAGTGACGAGTGAGGGAAGGCCCAGCCCATGTGGATGGTCCTGTCCCTGGGTTGGTGGTCCTAGGTTCTATAAGAAAGCAGGCTGAGCAAGCCAGGGGAAGCAAGCCAGTTAGCAGCTCCCCACTATGGCCTGTACATCAGTTCCTGTCTCCTTGTTTGAGTTCCTGTCCTGACTTCCTTCAGTGATGAACAGCAATGTGAAAATATAAGCCAAATAAATCCTCTTCTCTACAAATTGATTTTTGGTTGTGATATTTCATCGCAGCAGTAGAAACCCTAATTAAGACACTTGTCATAAGTTCAAATAAATATTCTTGATCCCTGACTTCAATATTTACTCAGAGGAGATGAGTCATGAATGCAGGAACCGGAGACTTATATCTTTTAATTCATTATGGAAGTGCCACCATGCAGTCAGCCACAAGCCTGCATGTCTCAGCCATTTTGATCTGGTGCCGAAGGCTGGAGAGCGCCTAGAAAGCCACCAGTCTCCAGTCAATGATGGAAAACCAAAGGAGCTGGAGTCTGATGTCAGTGAAAGATGGATGCTGTGGAAGCAGCGTACAGTAGATGCACTCACCAGCAGAGAGTTAAGGTCAGCAGGCAAAGCAGCCCTGCTTTCCCCTCTGACTCCTTATATCTGAGCAGTCAGAAGGTACACCCTGGAGCAGTATTCCCTCCTCAGCTAATCCTTCCTGGAAATATTCTCACAGGCCTGCCCAGAGCTATGTCTGTTAGCTGAATCCAGATCCAACCCAGTTGACAAATTAACCAGCACACCTATGGATAGAAAGTTGCATGTGTCACGAATACTGGGTGAGTCTTTTGCAAGAGGAACATGAATTCTTACAGGCACCCATAGTGCCCCAGAATCTTCCATTATGCTCACTCATGCCCTTGTGTCCACCTGAGGATAATCATGGTATTAGCTTTGCCAGATGTGATCATCTTGGCTGGTCTTTGGGTTGATTTATTCTTTATGAATTCAGCCAGATACCATGCATTCTTTTGCATCTGGCTCTTTTTGCTGGCATCAAGTGAGGCTCTCACCTAAATAGATGCAGGTACTTGATGATGGTTCACTTCATGATGGTTGCATCTCATGCTCTAAATGCCCCACAATTCTCTCCCCTGTCAGTGCTGGGCTCTTGGAAAAAATCCAGTCCTTGCTGCTATGAGTAGGGATGCTATGAGAAAAATCTAGAAATATCCTTTGGTGAGCATATGTTGATATTTCTGTTGGGATGATATAGATGCACAGAAATAGAGAAGGAGTCAGAGACAGAACACGTGGGGTCTCAGGAAGCATATGCTTATCATAAGTAGATGCTGGCATCTCTGTGCCAAGTCAAACTCTACTATCAGAAATGGCAAGCAGGTGTGGCGGCTCATGCTTGCGATCCCAGCATCCAGGAAGTTGAGGCAGATGTCAGGAACACCCTGGAATATATAACAAGTTCTAGACCTACCAGAGGTAGTGTGAGACTGTCTCAGAGAAATACCAGCTGCTTTAGTCCCCAACATGGTATTGTGTGTATGTATATATGTAAGTATGTGTATGTATGTGTGTATATATTATATATGTATGTATGTAAGTATGTATGTATATATGTAAGTCTGTATGTATATGTGTATGTATGTGTGAATGTATTGTGTATGTATGTATGTAGGTATGTATGTATATATGTAAGTATGTATTGTGTATGTATGTATGCATGTATGTATTATGTATGTATGTATGTAGGTATATGTATGTGTGTATGTATGTATGTGTGTATGTATGTATGTATTATGTATGTGTGTATGTATGTATGTATCTAAATATGTATGTATCTTTGTCTGTGTGTCTGTGTGGGGGGTGGGGGTCAAGGGATAATTTGTGGGAGTCAGTTCTCTTCTTCTACTGTGTAAGAACCATGTACTGAACTCAAGTCAATGGCCTTGGCAGTAAGTGCCTTACTGGATGAGCCGTGTTGGGCCCAACAGGGTATTCTTTGGGATTTTGTTTGTTCATGTGCCCCCCCCCATACCTACGTCCTCCACTCCTCCATCCCCAGATGACTTTCAAGATTTTTACTTTCTGGAGTTCTGGGAGCTGTGATTTTCATGATCGTGTTTTCTTTTATGGGTACTGCAGTGCTCTGCAGGAGCAATGTGCCCCACTGTGGCCCGTGAGCCCAGTCCTTTCTTTTTTTCAAATATATTTTTATTATTTTTAGTGTGTGTGTGTGTGTGTGTGTGTGTGTGTGTGTGTGTGTGTGTGTGTGTGTGTGTGTACAGGTGCCTGTGTGGGCCAAAAGTGCCATAATCCTTTGGGGCTGGAATTAGAGGTAGTTGCAAACTGCCTATGTGGGTGCTGGGAATCGAACTCAGATCTTCTGGCAGAATAGCACATGTTCTAAACCACCAAACTAACTCTCTAGCCTGCCCCTTCCTTTCTTATACAACTCTAGAAAAGCAGTTCTTTCATGAAACCAGCTCATGCTTCCTTCAGGCACACTCTAATCTCTTCTGCACGTAGAGGAAAAACGTGATTATCAGCGGAATGAACAAGAGTCAGCCCCAGCTGTTTGACCTGAAGCATCAAGATCCTCAAGTCTTCCCTGATGAGTAAAGTTCTGGGAATGCCACCTACCTACCCACCCACCATGTGGTCCCTCCATGTCACGCTCTTGGGGAGGGGAATCCAATCCCTTTGCCTTAGACCCCGTACATACACACGGGTCCTGCTTCACCATCACAGCCCTGCTTCCTGTTTCCACACTTCACACATCACCGTGTCACCAAAGGCATTAGAGTTCCCAGACATAAACAAGCAGGGCCTTCATGAGGACAGCCATCACTGGGTGGGTGTTCCTTGCCCTGTCTTCTTGGTTTCCACCTTCTCCTAGGATGCTCTGTCTGAGCAATAAGGGCACACAAAATTTCAGTCCTTCCTGGCTGAGGATGGACTGGGTGTTGATACTACACAGGAAAGTTGAGAGCTTGAAATGGACAGGCGTGGGTCGGATTCTAGCTCACATAATTGTCCTCATCCAAATCTCCAGCTCATTTGCCTTCTAAAGTTTGTGCTGTGATCAGCAAAAGTCTGTGGCTCAGAGGAGCTCAAGGCAGGAACCAAGTACATGCTAAATTCTCCCTCTTCCCTTAAGATTCAGCCCAAACCTCTCCCAGCACCTACTCCAGGGAAAAGGTCCCTTGGGCCCATCCTCGATGGGCTGTTGTGCATGATTCCTCATTAACAGATGTGAAGAGCTCAGAATAAAAAAGGCTGGAAAAGGTCCACAGGGTAGAGCTGCCTCTTCTGTCCCCCCCTTCTGTTGTCCCTCATTGAGCACAGCAGCATGGACAGGAGAAAGATCACCGTAATGGTGACCCCGTAGACTGCCCTCCCCAAGATGCTTGAGACAGCACAGCTTTTGGTAGCTTTTAGCTTTTAAATCAAAGCTAAGATTGCTCCAAAAAAAAAAAATCACATAGCAAAAGAAGCCAAAAGAATGTTGGTGGCTGTCCCCAGAAGCCACATATGTCTATTTTCAGCTCCCAGTAAGACCAGTACACTGTAATTAACATAATAACATGCTCCCTTCCATAAAGGCAGGTGACACAGTTGACCCTCAGTCCCCATCTGGGCACACACAGTACATGTGCTGTGAGTTGTTTGCTCAGCTGTGGCCTTACGACTCTCCACCAGGACCCTGTCATCTTGTGTGGATTGGAGCCAGGCATTTGCAGGAAGATTGAAAAAAAAAAAAAAATAAAGCAAGGGGTCAGCTAGGTCTCCAGGGAAGGACTGATGGATGGGAAGTCTGAAGACATCTTGGGGGGAGTCAGGATAGAATTTACTCATCTGTGTGTGTGTGTGTGTGTGTGTGTGCCTGTGTGTGTGTGCCTGTGTGTGCATGTGTGCACAGGTGTACAGACAAGTAGAAACAGGCATGTAACCATAATGAAAGCCACCAGAACGTACACTTATGAAGACCTTAGTTGTGAGCACTGTAGCATTTGCACATCCTAATAAATTTACCAAAGATGGAGCAGGTCTTGCTGCTCATACCCAGATCTTTTGACATCAGGCCAGAGTTCTCTTCACATCTCTGACCCCCACAGGGAACCCCTGGCAACCAGAGCCACTAGGAGACTGTATGCCTTACAAGAGGTGGTGGGAACAGCTTCCCACTTCTGTGATGCTGCACTTAGTGTCAGGCTCTGTACTAGGCTAACCTGAACGTGAGTCTTGCCTCAGATGTTTAGTATCTTTGTACTTTATGGTTGTGGGGAAGGGGGGAGAGCATTGTGTGTGTATATGAGAGAGAGAGGGATTGCATGTGTGTGAGAAAGAATGAGAGGAAGTACGTGTGTGTGAGAGAGAGAAGGGGGTGTGCATATGTGTGCATATATGTGTGTGTCCATGTGTATGTATGTGTATATATGTGTGTCCATATGTGTGTGTCCGTGTGTGTCCGTGTCCGTGTGTGTGTGTGTGTGTGTGTGTGTGTGTGTGTGTGTGTGTGCGCGCGCACGCGCGCGCGTGTCGGCCAGAGGTCAACATCAGTTGTCTCCCTCAGTCACTTTCCTCCTTGGCTTTCGAGACAAGTTCTCTGATCCATCCGGCCTAGCTGGCCAGCAGCCCCGATGATCTGCCTGTCTCTGCTTCCTCAGTGCTATACTCACAGGCGTCTGCTGCTGCACCCAGCTTTTTACGTGGGTGCTGATGATCCAAACTCCAGTCATCACGCTTGCACACCAAGCCCTTATATCTCTACAACAACAGTTCTCAACATGTGGCTGAGACTCCTTTGGAAGACAAATGACCTTTTCACAGGGATCAAGTATCAGATGTCGTGTATATCAGATACTTACATTATGGCTCATAACAGTAGCAAAATTACAGTTATGAAGTAACAGTGAAAATAATTTTATGTCGGGGGGGTCACTACAACATGAGGGACAGTATTAAAGGGTCACAGCATTTGGATCATTGAGAACTGCTGCTCCAGGATGAGAAGATAAATCATATTTACATCAGTATGGAGTTTAGCCATAAAATTGCCTAACACAGAGCAATCAAATTGTACTACTGTTTAAATTAATTCTGTACAATACTTTTTATTACTCTCTTGACATATTTCTTGCCCCGCTTGTACAGAAAATTCTGATTTTTGATATCCAGGAAAAATGCCACTCCTAATGAAAAGCTTTGGTTGACAGCGAAGCTAGATTGCCAGGGTCAGAATGACAATAATGTACTTAGAGGGAAGAGCAGTACCACCTCTTGTAAACTCTGTGGTCTTCTACATGGTTGGATTCAGGCGATTTATATGCAGCCAACACAGAAAAAATGATGTGTTGGTACATACTACCCAAAAAGAATGGCTCACAATTTTCTTTAAAGAAGCCACAATCCCATAAAGGGCCAAAAATAACAACACCTAACAATAGCAAGAATCTTGGCTTTCAACACAGGACACACTTCCTGCTCAGAACACTTGAAAAATCCATCTAGAAACGGCATTTAGCAAAAGTGGAGTCAGCTGAAGCCACCTTCCCTGCCAGAAGCCTGGAGTCGGAAGGCTGAATGTCCCCTTCTACATCTCAGGTTCCAGCTGTTGCCCAAACCTGGGTCCTGTGGGAACGTTCTCCCATGCACAGAAGAAATAAGGTTGGGGGCCGTGACAGCTGATTTTCATTGTCACCTTGACTAGATCTGGAACTAACTTCAGAAACTGTGAGAATACTTCCAGGAAGTACCAAGAGAGACCTTCTCAGTTAACGATGAGTGGAGGACTCTTCCATAGGTGCCCCAATATAGAGAGATCTGGGGACAAGGCAGTTGGCCAGCTGACTGCCTGACTTTGCCACCCTCTGCCCTTGGGAGCCTTGATTGCCATTGTTACTGGGCTACCACCCTCGACTTCTTCATCCTCCCTATGAGGATCGATGACCACTGTCTCTCTGGGAATCTGCCAGAGCTGTGGAGACACTTGTTCTCATAGGCTCATCAGCTTCTCGGCCTCTCCAAGACCCACACAGTCCCTTCACCTCAATCCTTTCTGAGCTGAATGTGGACTGTCACTCTATGTCACTGTTTGTGGAGCAGGACTTCACACTTACTGTGACTTGTCAAGTTCATCATCCAAACAAGCGCAACCCTGGGAGCAAAAGATCGTAAGTTAACATCACTCCAGTGCCTGAGACTGTCCAAGGCTAGCCTGGACACAAGGTCATACTTCAACCTGTGTAAGTCCTTCCTTCCTTCCTTCCTCCTTCCTTCCTTCCTTTCTAGCACTAATTTATTAATTTATTTTTATTTGAAATTTTTTTCTCCAAAGGCACAAAATATCTATAGCATACAAAATAGTTCCAAATAATTGAGGATTTTTCTGACCTAAAATGGCTAAAATTTCTCCACTGAGAAGTATTGCTGTATGGGGTGATGGAATTATAAATAATAATATAAAACTCGGGAAGATGACCTCAGATTCTTCTACAATCAGTTTAAGTTTGCAAAGAACAATATTTGTCAAGTTCAAAGTCAAGTCTTTAAAACCCTGACATGCAGCCGAGAGGTAATGGCACATGCCTTTAATCTCAGCACTTGGGAGACAGAGGTATGCAGATCTCTGTGAGTTCAAGGCCAGTCCGGTCTACAAAGCAAGTTCCAGGACAACCAGGGCTACAAAGTGAAGCCCTGTCTCAAAAAACAAAATAAAACACTGACATGCATATCCTCTTGTGTTGGCCTTGGCTATTGACCTCTAGAACATGGCCCTCGTGTGTGTGTGTGTGTGTGTGTGTGTGTGTGTGTGTGTGTGTGTGTGTGTGTGTGTGTGTGTACAAAACACATAGAAGAATATGGAGTACAATTTGGGGTGAGTAAAATGAGGAGATGGCCCAAAGCTTATGTGTCCCCTTCAAGCTTCCTCTAGCCATGAGGAGACAGGCAGCTTGAGCAAGTGCTGCAAACTTCAGCCCCCTAGGAATGGTCTAAGAAAAGAAACAGCCAGCCACAACTCTCTGATCTGTGCCTGTGACTGTCATGGAGTCCCCGATGATTGCCTCAACCTTCAATCAGACCCAGAGTGGATGTCTTCCCTTACCCTGGGCTCAGTGTGCAGATTCCGCAGGAATTGCTGAGGGGTGGAGTGTGGACTGGGTGGGAACAGGAGGAAACTAGATGAAGAGCAAACCATTCTCCACTCACATGTTCTTCTGAGAGGGAAGCATGTGCTCTGGCTGCCAAGACAATCATTTCTGGGCTCAAAAACAGGAAGAAGTCCGCTAAACACCACACCACAGCGCAAGGCAGCTTTGCCAAGAATGTCGCCCTGGCTTGACTGGGTTATTGAATAAGTCTTCAGAGGCAAGACCCACAGCAAGGTTCATGAGGTATGGGGGGGGGGGGAGCTAGTTTGTTATTGGACTCTTCAGATGGCTCACAAACCACCTCAATTTAGAATTGCAGCCCCCATTTGTGTGGGAAGATAGACACGTATATTAAGCTCCTTGACTATACCAAGGCACACACCTCCATCATACCCACTCTCTTCATGATAATCCCTCCAGGAGCTGGGCTCCTTAAAATTACATTTGATCCTAAAAGACATTATGAGGCAAAAATTAGCATACCTATTTCACTAATGCAGAGATTGAGGCTTGGACTTAGGAAATATTTCAGTTAGTAAAGTGCTTGCCAGGCAAGCATGATACTGAGTTCAGACTCCAGAACCATATAGAAAAAGTCAGGTTGGTGGCACATATTTGTCACCCCAGCATTGAGGAGGTAAAGACATGCGTGTTCTTGGGGCTCACAGGACAGCCTAGTCCAAGGAGTGAATTCCCATGAAGGACCTTGTGTCAAAAAGAAAGCAAGACCATGCCTAATGAACAACTCTCCAGAATGTTCTCTGTCCTCTATACATGCACACACACACACACACACACACACACACACACACACACACACACACACACACACACGTGAGAGGTTAACTCCCACAGGTGGCCAGTGTCAGGTTTAATCTAGGTCTCTTAGAGTTTGCTTACTCAGCACTGAGCATCTCCCCAGAATGACAGATGATGAGATGGCCCTGAGTAACATGGCAGCTGAAACTCTATGAGGCTCAGATCCAAAGGCCCAAGAGACCCTGGAATTGATCCTTGAACACAAGGTGTAGAGGTGGCCAGTCTGATTTATCAGCTGTACCACAGATTGCCTATTAGAAATGTATTCCTGATTTAAAAAAAAAAAATGAAGTTAAAATGGCAGTTACATCTGTTTTGAGGCGAGGGATATCCTTCTCTGACTCGAGTTTAGTCAAAGGATAGCATTAGTCAGTAGCTTTCTGTTGCTGCATGACCCCAAGCCAAGCAGGCTGCGAGTCCCACTGTTAGTTAGGTTATATCACCGTGAATTGGCAGTTGGGTGGGGCTGCCTGGTGGTCCTTCCTTCTGTCCTTGGCTAGGCTCCTGCTTGCATCTGCCGTCAATCACATATCAGCTGTGGCTTCTCTCTGGTCCCTGAGCTCTCTCAGTTCTGAAGCCTGCCCTGGACAACTGGGCACAGCTATTCCTGCTCTATTTGGTTTTCTGATTCCAGGTTCTGCACCTCAGCCTGACAAACAGACCAAGTTTTAAGGGGGGAGGAAAGCCCACAGGGCTTCTTGAGGTCTTGATTCAGGGATGATGCATTATATTTCTGAGACTTTCTATCAGGCAATGCATGTTATAAAGCCAACCCAAGTTCAGGAGTGGGAAATGAGACTGCTGTCCCTGATATAAGAAATGTGCAGCCATCCTGCAGAGAGGCAGAGTCACATCACCTTCATGCAAAGGACATATCACTGACTTTCACTTCATGCTTCAGACAAGATGCCACTCACTGCTGACTCCCAGCCTAGCTTAGCAACAGGGTGGATATTGAATCCCCATCCCCCATCATCTCTACCCCATTGCCTATACCTAATAGGCTCCTTCCTATTCTTGGGATGATTTTAATTGTGACCTTGACCAGAATTAGAGTCATCTAGGAGACACAGCTCTAAATCTGTCTGTGAGAGTGTTTTCAGAGAAGTTTAATGGAGGAGGAAGATCCACCTGAGTGTGGGTGGCACCATCACCCAGAATAGGGTCCTACATGGGATAAAAGAGTCAAGGAGTCACACACCGCATTCATCTCTCTCTGCTTCCTGATTGTAGGTATAGCCTTATGAGCTGCTTCATCTTCTCATCTCCCACTACACAAAATCCACCATGTCTTTGCCTCCGTGCCTTCTCAGGCTGTGGACCAAGAAGAATAAGCCCTCCTTCCCTTAATTTTGTTAGGCATTCTGTCATAACAATAGGAAAAGTAACTAACTCAAGAATTCTACAAATTTTTGCCTGAAGAGATACAATACACACATACACACACCACACACACATGTACACACATACACACATACATACACACATACAGACATGTACACACACATGCACACATACATACACACACACATAGCTAGTCAAATGGGGACAGTTCATTACCTCTTCTTTGGGGCAGACATTACCTAATCAATTTTTCCATACACTCATTTATTTAATAAAGCATTCATGAGCCTCTAGCATGTGCCTATTGCTGTATGAGGTGAGGTTCTTGATATGGAGCACACAGTCTTGTGGGAAACAGACACAAGCAAATGCTATTTTACATGTAGTTGTGAACACAGAGATAGTCTGCTGAGGGTTGCAGTCCAGCAGGGCCACTAGGTAGAAGGGAGTTAAGGTATGCCTTGCACATGAGATACACCAGAACCCACTTTAAGAGTTTTTTAAGGAAGGGAGAAAGGGTATGGGCAGGCCTTTGAGAAGAGCATGTAGGGAGAAAGGATTTGGGAACAGGTGGAATCCACTTTTAAGGGTACTTTGTAGAGGGATTATGTTGTTCCATTGTAAATAATTGTACCACCCACTGGTTTAATAAAAAGCATTGATTGGCCAAAGGCAGACAGGAAGTGTGGGCAGGGCTACCAGACTATGAAGACTCTAGGAATGGAACAGAGCAGAATGCCAGAGAGAAGCCTGAAGAAGCAGAGGACAACTATGCTGCTCTGAGAAAAGGTACCGAGCCACATGGCTGAACAGGATAAGAGTCATGGGTTAGTTTAAGGGTAAAGAGTTAGCAAGTTATGTGCCTGTGCCTGGGCCTTAGGCCGATCAGCCTAAAACTATTGTAAGCATCTGTGTGTCTCTGTGGGTCTGTGGGTCTGCGGGTCTAAACCTTGAGGCTAGGCCCAAAAGTCTGGGCCAGAAACCTCTTACTACAGTACTTGGTATATGCATAAGGGGGCTTACATAGTCATGCTGCGGATGCATATGGATGTGGTGCCACACTTCAAATGTGCAAGATGAAAGGCTCTGGGATGACCAGGCATTTTTTCTGGCTGCTGGGGTACGTGTGCAGCATAGGACTCAGGAAGTGGCTATGAGATGCCTGCGCCTGGGGTGACTGCCTGAGTGCTGGCTGGCACTTAGGATTCCAGAAGTGGCTGGGAAGTGTTGGAAATCCTAACAAAGATGACAATTGATAGGAAAGTGTTACATGGAGACACACACTCAGGAGCGACAGTGGGAAGGGGCATGGGCTGGGTGGGAAAGTGCACAAGAGCACAGGAGAGACAACTCTGAAGTTGGGCTCACGGGCTTTGTGAGCTTTGTGCTCAAGCTTTGAGCTTTGGGTCAAGACGAACGATGGTGAATGGCGATGGTGTTTACTTTCTTTATGGTATTTATGACACATTCTGGCTATGTGTCACTTAGGTGGTAGTTTTGTCATGAGTGGTGTCTTAGGTAGGGTTTTTAATTGCTGTGAAGAGACACCATGACCATGGCAATCCTTATAAGGAAAAGAGGGGGCTCACTTATAGTTTCAGAGGTCACGGCAGGAAGCATGGTGGCTGCACACAGACTTGGTGCTGTGGGAATAGCTGAGGGTCCTACATCTTACAGGTAACAGAAAATTGACTAAGACACTGGGAGGTACTCTGAGCATAGGAAGTCTCAAAACCCGTCCCCACAATGACACACTTCTCCAACAAGGCCACACCTCCTAATAGTTTCTCTCCCTATGACCTTATGGGGGCCAATTACATTTAAACTACCCCAAGTGAGGTGGCCTGGACTTGGGCAATGGCACGGAGCACACTTGGTGTTATTTCTGATAGGTTCCTTCGTAGTAACAGTTGTCAGCATTTGCAGATTGGTTGGCTATGGAGGCAGAAGGAGGTTGACATTCCAGTGTGGGTGACTGGGTCTACGTGAGTCTACTCTCCAATCACAGGCTGTCACAGATGCTGATCAGTGTGGCCCAGGTGAGCTTGGGTGCCTACACAATGTCCAGGTGGAAGTCTCGAGGAAGTAGCAGGAATATCCTAGAAGGAAGCTTAAGAGGAATATCCGGTTCCCTTGCTTCTACTGAATACATTGTCCTAGCCTTCAACGTGGTCCTTTGGGGAAATCTTGCAGCTTCTCCCAAGCGCCAGGGAACCTAGCTTCTTAAAGCATAAGAAAGTGTATGTTGGCTCACTGGAAGTATTCACCCAGCACGCCAATTTATACTCACTGTGATTGGGGGATTATTTACAGCATTCCCAGGGGAGCAGCAGCAGCTGGAGTTAGGCTTCATAATGGTTTCCCACCTTATTCTTAGCAATTACATTCAGGCTGTTGCTACATAGACCTGTATAAATTGTTCACCGATAAACATGTCCCTTAGGAGACTTATTTATCTTCTGGAAGCTTCATGAAATAACCATACAGGTTCATCATGCCATCTTCTGCCCTTGGGTTTTATAGGGGATTCCTCATTAGCTTTAATGGGAATGTTGTTAAGTGTCTCCTCACTGCACCCTTGTAGATCAAGATTAGTGCATGACCAATAAAAGATGTAGTCTTCAAAAGATCTGCTGGTCATTTCCACCCACCTCTGCAGTGCCTTGAGTGGTTCTAGTGCTCAGGTGAATCCCTGTGGCTTTCCTTTCTCATTTGATCTGAGGCTGTCCTGTTGGTGGGTTTTCTCAGGAATTGTTTCTACTTTAGGTGGAAAGATGGTTGAGTCGCTATAGTGAAAGGATTCCCAAGAAACTTTAAAGCGATGACGTTTTTCTCTTTCATATGACATTCCTGGGTTTGGAGGAAGGCCACTCCACATGTCCATCCCAGGACCCCAGTGTTCTCCATTATGTTGCACCATAAGCATCATCATTAGTGTGGCCAAAGACAGGCTGTAGGTAACTCTGGAGTCTGGGTTTTGAGTACTTGGTATGAAAAAAAAAAAAAAAAAAAGAATTCCATCAAAATAGCTTTTCTTTCTTATAACAAATGCCTGGTGGTATGTGGTTATATATTATATAGTTAATAAAAATAGTCTGGAATATCAGGAGACAGAGCCACCCACAGAGCCAAGCCGTGAAGGTCAGGTAGTGGTGACCCACACCTTTAATTCCATCTCTCAGGAGACAGAGATCCCCATTAGCTCACCTTATTGGGACCCACGCTTGGTCCCAGAGCTGCATGGAAAGAAGAGGGGGTGCTGATAAGTATGCCATTCCTTCGAAAATTGTTCTTGGTTAGCACCCCGTGAACTGCGCTTCTGAGCATAATATAAGATTGAGAGGTTAATCTTGTGGGGCCAGAAAGATGGCTCAATGGTTAAGAGCACTGATGTCTCTTGCAGAGAACTTTGAATCCATTCCTAACACCCACATAGCGGCTCACAACTGTCTGTAACATCAGTTCCAGTGAATCTGGCTTCTTCTGACTCACAGGCACCACACACACATGTCACACGACATACAAATAGAGGGTAGAGGAGGGGTTATTCTGGTTACAATTTGAGAGTGTAGTCCATCACAGTGGGGAAGGCAATGGTTCACATTGTATCCACATCCACAACCAGAGAGTGAACAGGAAGTGATGCCGAGCTGTGAGACTTCTGTGTATACCTCTGGGGAACGACTTTCGCCAGTAATCTCCACTCTGTAAGGGTTCCGTTTCCCCAAACAGCACTATCATTTGGAGAACAAGTGTTCAAACCAGAACAAAGGCCTTCGCAGATGGGGGTCACCTATGATTCTCACACACAGCAAGTCTGACTGACCAAAAAACACTGTGGTCTTCTTCCCTAGCTGTTCAGAGGCTCACCATGCCCACCACCCACCCAAGCAATGATCCAGCCTTTCCGAGGTCACCCTCCAATGCCTGCGGTTTTTCTCTTCTACAGTTCTGTTTCAAGATGCTCAGAGTGATTCCCGTAAAACACCAGCGTCCAGTGCATCTCGGTCAACAATCCCCAGGGCCTGAGTGTCAAGAGCCAAATGCAGAAATCTGCAATGGCCTGTGAGCCCTACATCTGACTTTGCCTATCAGAGTCCTCTGCTGCCTCTGCCTCTGTCTCATCTGGTCTAGTTTGTTTAGCTGTGATAAAATGTCCTGGCCAAAAGCAACTTTGAGAAGGAGCAGCTTTTTGTGGCTTGTGATTCCAGGTCAAGTCCCCCACTGAGGGACCCACTGAGAGACATCAAGGCCGAAACTTGAAAGCAGGCCTGCTTACAATTTCACACAACATTATCTCTGACCGAGAAACTCACTTCCTGGGTGATATTCTATCAAAGCAGATACACTGTCATGGTATTAACCTCTGGCTCTTACAGAAACCTTCTGTTTTAGTTGCTTTGGGAGAGCAGGAACTCACCACAGACTGGAGGGCATGACCACCCCCAGGCTGAGGGTATTCAGAGAGGATTGGAACCTGAAGATTCCCCCGTGGTCTTTTCTTCACTTGTACGCATCAGGGTGACATGAGTCTGTGGCATCTGGCTAGAGTAGAGCAATCATCTAAAAAAAAATTGTCTTACTAATCTATAATTTTCTGGTCTAAAGAATGTTGTGGAATAATCATTTTTTACTGTGAAGATGTGTCTTTGCCAAAGTGCCTTCTATTTGGTTTAATAAAGCACTGAATGGCCAATATCTTGATGGGAAGAGGTTAAACAGGACTTCCGGGAAGAGAGGAAGGAAGAAATGAATCTTGACACAGAGGGAGATGCCAGAGGAGGTGGAGATAAGAGGTAAAAGCTACGAGCCACGTGGCAGCATGTAGTTTAAAATAAATGGATTAATTTAAGTTACAAGGGTTAGTAATAGTTTCTGTGTTGTTATTTGGGAGTTGGTTCTATAGGAAAAAACTTGGAACAAAAGAGTTCTATGGGGATTGGCTGTTAGGTCCTTCAGCTCCTGACATATACGAAGCAAAATCAAAACTAGAAAACCCACTGACATGCCCGTCCATGAGTTCACAGTTTGATCCGCCATCCTCTATCTTCATTTGTCCACAGTGAGATGATCAGAGCTTTTAGCCACGTTCAACGGGAAGATGAAGTATTTCCTCTTCCCAGAAACCAGGGGCCAAGGGACACATTTCCTTCTATCTGATTTCTGTGCACTTTTAAACACTTGAGAATGTTCCCTATATGAAAATCTGATTACTAAAAAACACCATTATAATGTAAACATTTCTTTAATGGCTAGAGAGTACCCTATCACAATTATATCAAATAATTTCTCAGTCATTTCTCTATAGACTCTTGAATTATTTCTAGTATTTTATTGGATTGCTCTTTCGGCCCATCTTTTCATAAATTTGTGGCCTATTTCCAAAGGGCTGCTAATGTAAATACTACTGTAATCAGCATCTTTGTACATTTCTGTATTTGAAAGTATCATTTCTAGATATGGAGCTGCTGAGGTCAAAGCTAAAAAACATTATATTAATTGAGCACTGTTTGAAAGAAGGTTTGGAATATGTTTACAGGAAGCATCGATAGAAACTTCTCTGTAGTATTTGGAGGCTTGGGTGTCTCTACCCCCAATTGAGAACCTCACAAGCTCAATTTCAATAGATGCGACTTCATGGGTCTCTGGCAGGGATCTGTCACCAACCTGTAAGCCAGACCTCATGTGGTGGAGGGCACATCATCTCCCAGAAATGTCCAACAAATTCTTTACTACTCAGAACCATGGTTTCTAGCCTCATTAGAACATATAGAGCTGATGGAAGTATGGAGTTTCATGATCTGCCAGGATAAAAAGCCAAGTGAGGCATCTTGGCCATTTCTATTCCGTATGCTGTAGACTGGCTGATTATTGTAGACCATTTGTGTGTGCTATAGTTAAAAATTTCAGAGTCTCTCTAAGTGCCTGTGAAATGATGGCTACACCTGTGCTAGTCACTATTTTGTATTTTTTTACTCAGCTGTGTGTGTTCACACATGTGCTTCCTTGCCCACGCAGACACATGTGGAGACCAGAGGTTGACAGTAGGTATCTTTCCTCAGTCAGTCCCCCATCTTATTTTTTTTTTTTTTGAAGCAAGGTCTTTCTCAGAACTGGAAACTGTTTTAGCTACATTGGCTTGACCAACAAGCAAGATCCCAGGACCCCTGCCTCCATTCCTCAGGCATGTACCACTGTGCCCCAATTCTAATGGGTTATAGGGATCCAAATGCAGGTCCTCATTCTGCACAGTAACCCCTTTACCTACTGAGGCTGCCCTAGCTCTGCCTGTACTGTTCAGTCAGTAGCCACAGCCTATGCCTCATCATCTTGAACATGCCCATCTCATCAAATCAATAGACACCAGCTACATGTAACTATCTAAATTTAAATTAACTCAAATTAGAAGGCCACATTCTCATTTTAACTTGCTGCCTCTCAAGTCCTCTGTGGCCCTGTGAGCCCCATGGTCATTGTGTTCAACACTGAGGAACAGATATTTTCCACCATGGCAGAAAGTTCGATTGGACCATGTGAGCAGAATGATTCCTCTCGAGACCCAGCTGTCACCAGGAACCTTTGTTCTGTAATTACCTTTCCACAAATCAATTCAAGTCTGAAATGAAGTACATTCTTCTATTCATGGAAGACACAAAAGGGGCATCCCACCTAAAAAGGCTGACAGTAATTATAGTCATGAACGACCTTTGAGGATATCGCATGTAGGTGCTGGCCCACAGCTAAAACCAGCTGCTTTCTCATAACCTCAAGGCCCAGGTCCTGTATTAGACAGAGTGAGGAATAGTTATTTCTATTTCTCACTAGAAATAACTTGTTGGGAAGAAATGCTCTAATATGATGCTCAAACTTAGGAATAGGAAGCCAAGGTCATGTCCAAGGAGTAAAAATACTCCCACCAAATTTCTCTGTAACAATTTATTTTGCTGGACAGATTTATACCTGTGGTCTCAGAATTCAGGAGGCTGAGGCAATAGAGTTGTTACATGTTTGAGGTAAACCTGAGCTACAGAGTAAGACTCTGACACACACTTGACACATATCCCATACACACACACAACACGCACACACAACACACACACCCTCACATACACATATCCCCCCCTTCATACAGTGTATGAAAGCCCTCTCTACACAGACTTACGGACAGGAGTGGAGCAAAGAAAGGTGATGGTGTGGCCTGGTTTTGTCCACTTTGGAGTTGGTAATGTTTCAGCACAGGGCTGAAGCATCCTTTTTGCTGAGGAGGCTGCTTGAGCCATAGCACGCTGATGATTGCCTTGTAGAGATGAATCGCTAATGTGGATGTTTGCTTGAGGCTGAATTTGGAAGCAGAGATGGCTTGTCACTGGTACTGCCTTCCAGGTCCCTCACGGCCCGACTGAAGCGGGTATCACGCTCCACTGCCAAGTAGCATAGAGCTACAGGGCATCAAGGAGGGGCCTGCCTGGGCTCCCCCACAGGAAGACCAGTGCCAGAAGCTAACTCGGGGATTTGGGACAGGCAGCCATCAGAGCTTGGGTGCTCCCCAGATCTTGCTCCAGGGCCTCCGAGTGTGGGAGCTGATGGAAGTATGGAGTTTCATGATCTGCCAGGATAAAAAGCCAAGTGAGGCATCTTGGCCATTTCTATTCCGTATGCTGTATAGTGGGAGCCCAGCACTCCCCAAGACATGAGGCTCTAAACCTGTCACAGTAAGTACTCGGGAATTAATACAGCAACTCCCAGCTCTGGCACTGTAATTTGCTATCTAAATTGTTACCTTCCCCGGAACGGTACATAAACAAGATGTGCAGGTCACAGGGACTTTTCAACAGGCATGGTACTTGTGGAGTCCGCTCTTCACATAGCCCCTCCTTTTCTGAGCAGGGAGACAGCTCCTAGCAGGGTTTGCTTCTCTGACCTTCACAGAATTGCCATTCACCAGGATGAAGTTCAAAGTTATTGACCCAAGGTCACTGAACTTCTGGGCTCATTAGGTACCTTGAGCTGCAGTGTTTCTGATCACTAAATTGGATCTTGAAAGAATTCCAGAGCTGAGGGATGGCTCTGTCATTTGTCTTGAAAGCACAGTGTGAGATTGAGTCTCAGAACCCACATAAGAAGTGGTGGTTTGGGCTTCTAAAACCAGCAATGAGAAGCCCCAGGCAGGAAGCATCTCTGGGCCTTGCTAGCCGGCCTCCTTAGCCTGCTGGGCCAGTTCCAGAGCCTGGTGAGAGGCCCTGTCTCAAAAACAAGATGAATGCCTCTAGACTTGTAGTGGGATTATATTCTGTTACATTGTAAATAATTGTCCTGCCTACTGGTATAATAAAAAGCTGATTGGCCAGAAGGCAGACAGGAAGTGTGGGTGGGGCTACCAGACTAACAAAACTCTGAGAATAGGGAGAGCAAAGCAGAGGTGCCAGCAGAGACACCAGCAGATGCAGAAGAAAGAAGACAATTGTGATGCTCTGAGAAAAGGTACTTAGACACATGACTAAGAGATTAATGGAAATAGATTGAGTTAAGATGAGAGAGCCAGCTGGCAATATGTCTGAGCCATAGGTCAATCAGTATGAAATTAATATACACTTTTGTGTGATCATTTGGGGCTGGCTGCAAGTGGGTCTGAACCTCTGGGCTAGTCCGGGAAGACCGGGCCAGAAACTTATTACAGGACTCTGTGCACACGCACACACCATATACACCCATCTACACATATGTACTTTTACACACACTAACACATGAATGTGCATGTGTGCATGCACAGAGAGAGAGAGAGAGAGAGAGAGAGAGAGAGAGAGAGAGTCGTAGGAGGAAAGAGTCATCAGGAGGAAGCTGTAGTATAGAGAAATGTCCTATGGACAGAGCTCTGCCCAGCCCCAGGCACCCCTTTTCCCTTTCTATGCACCCCTGAGACTTCATTCCCAGAACCCCACATGATTTTATCATCAGGAAAACCAGCTTTCTTAGAGGGCTCCCACCACACTGCTCACAGGAGCAGTAGTCTAGAACTACCTGACACCATCTCCCCTTAGCTTAGGACTCACTGGAGAACATGTGAGCCCTGACATATGGCCATGGTTCTGGACAAATTCTGAGGTGTGGCATAGAGTACCCCATAGGACCAAGCCAGCCCCAAAACCACGCCTTGGATCACACTCTTGCTGTATTCCCCTTTATATCTGCCTTCTTTCTTCACTCCGTCCTCAATTCCTTCTGGAAGCATCTCTCTGGCCCATCTCAGCTATTCAGCAGAGCCCTTGCAAAGGCAGTTCCATTATGAAGAGCAGTAGGTTTGTAGCTGAGACAGATTCATTTCGGTGCCTCAGGTCCCTTCTCCTTCACGAAGAAGTAGCTGGAGGCTAAGGCTTGTCTCTCCATGCCTAGCGTATGACTCTCTTCCCTGCTAATAAAATGTGTGGATTAACATTTATACCAAAATAGAAACTTAGACTCTTAGTTACTTTTCTCAGGACAGAAGTAACGTATGACAGGAAGGATGTGTTATTGGGCTGTATACTAATGCAGTCTGTTACGGCATCGAGGCTGTGGTGGCAAGAAGATGAAAGTGCTTGTTTGAATCTCTGGATCAGCAATCAGAGTCAGACAGGAAGTGGAGCTGGATGCAAGGACTATGCCTGGAGATTTACTTCTCCCGGTTAGACCCCACAGCTAAGGACCAAGTGGGAGACCCTTCACATTTAAACCACAACAGCAGATGTTTACAGTTTTATTCAGAAAGGTGTTAATCCTGCCCACACATGACAAACAAGTCTTTGATATTACTGATGAAGTCCCTTTGCTCAGCTTGGGTGTAAACCAGGGATTGCTTCTGCTTCAACATTTAATTCTGTCCTTAT
The DNA here is from genome assembly GCA_033318265.1 of Phyllotis vaccarum. NCBI lineage: Eukaryota > Metazoa > Chordata > Mammalia > Rodentia > Cricetidae > Phyllotis > Phyllotis vaccarum. The sequence goes on along the minus strand of JARWLC010000004.1, from coordinate 89,929,880 downwards.
CTGGAAAGGAAGTCCTCCTCTGGACCATCTCTACCCTCATCTCTCAGTGTGTCTGTTTTACTTATGAGTCTGCTTTTAGGGCTGGAGTAACGGCTTGGTGTTTAAGAGCATTTGGCTGATTTTGCAGAGGTCCAGAGTTTAGTTCCCAGCGTCCACATTTGGCTCACAATTGGCTGTTAATCCAGCGCCAGAGGATCTATCACCCTCTTCTGGCCTCTTTGAGCATGTGTGTGTGTGTGTGTGTGTGTGTGTGTGTGTGTGTGTGTGTGTGTTTGTGCTTTCATGTGGACACACATACAAATAGACCCATTTTTAAAGGAGCAGCCTACCCTCTACTTCTACTACAGCTTCTGTGGCTGCCCTATTAAAAACCGGTCACACAGAATTTTATGGCATGTAGTGAGCTGTCCTGACACACAGGCTACTGTTCTCACACACAGCCCAGTGATTACAGGATACAGGCAGTCATGGTATCTACAACTTCCACAGACACACAGGGCAGCCTCCCCTGCACAGGCCTCTGTGTGCTGCCTTCATTCTCTGTCAGTTTCACAGTTTTCACAGATGAGGAAACATGGCTTACATTTCTGCCTTGTCCTGTGAAGCAAACACTGGTCTTTCTGATTGGAAATGATGCCACTTACTACTCTGCTTCACCTTCTAGGGCTGGGAAAGAAATACTAGAATGTTATTTTTCAAAAAGAAAACTCGGCCACAGCAAGGAAGTCACTACTCTCACACAGGGACATCCTTCTTATGCAGTCACCACAAATGCCCAAGGGAACTCCCTAGAGATCAGCCATAGCACTAGGCCCTGAGAAGGGAGTCACTGCTAATTTGGTTCCCCAGGTCACATGAGAATGGAGGTGGGTCACACAGGGGAGTGAGCTGGTCTTTTCTTTCTGCTCACAAGGTTGAAGCCCATTTTACATTTCCCAAAGGCCATAATTATTTCCTGGAGAAGAAATTCAAATGACCCAGATAGTTAATTCAGTGAGATTGGCCCAAAAAGTATTTACCTAAAAGACAGATTTTTTTTTTTTTTCAGAAATAACATCTCATGGCTTCTGATGCCTGAAAAATGCAACTGAGGGATCCAAAGCGGAGGCCTAATCTAACTAGAGAGGGCACTGGGACTTTGGATGTCAAAGGGAAGAAGTAAAGGAGTGGAAGATAGGGAGAGAGGGAGAGGAGACAGGAGAAAGCCTGAGAGGGGTCTCAGTAGAAAAAAAGGTAATAGACCACCAAGGTGGATTTTCTACCTTTCCAAGGAACATCAACATCCACCCTCAACCTGTGAAGCCATGATAGCTCTCCAAGACAACAGGATCTGATGCCCATGGAGTCACAGAGACCACATATGGAGTGATTCACCATTAGTCAGTAGTGTGGCATTGACTCCATCCTCAGACTAGGGGCTTTCTCCATGGAATAAGCTGTGCAGCTCCTCACCTTGTATATACTTTCTCCTGATTGGGTGAGGCTGGAAGGGGATACTGAGAAGTCCTCAAGTAGACCCTTGTCCTCCCTCTCCCAAGAGGTAGGGCCAGTCTCCACATGTGGATCCTGTGGTGCTCCAGAGAGGCCTGGTTAGGAGCTCAGCCTGCCTCATCAGGGGCTGCAGCATCATCGTGTATCTAATTCACTGCACTGGTTCAGATGTAGTATCCCACGGGTAAGTCAGTGGTTTAGAATGTCAGTGAGAGCGAGGCATGCTGGGTATCACTGGTTCAGATGCAATATCCCAAGGGTAAGTCATTGGTTTAGAATGTCAATGAGAGCAAGACATGCTGGGTATCAGGCACACTGATTCAGATGTAGTATCCCACGGGTAAGTCAGTGGTTTAGAATGTCAGTGAGAGCGAGGCACGCCGGGTATCAGGCGCTCTAGGATCCCAACAGGAAACATGAAATTATGACAATCTAGAGCAGAAAAGATTCATAGCTCAGCAATAAAAGCAAGAACTGACCGGTGAGAATGCATGAAATTAAAAGCTGCATGGCAAAGCTGAACAACAGAGTTGGGGAGGCAGCTACAGAACGGGAGAGAATTATTTGCCAGCTATACATTTGACAGGTCAATTTTTCCACTCATTCATCCCTGTCCAATGAATACCAGGCAGCTACTGACAAATCAAATCCACCTTCTGCTCATGAACCTGTCTCCAAGACAGCTGGGCCTAAGGTACATGGAGTTATTACAGAAGCTGTGTCTGTGGAGTGACTCCATATGTAGAATGTATAAAGAACTCCAAAAATTAAACACCAAATAGACAAGTGACCCATTCATTAGGTGGACAGATGGAACAGACAGACACTTCTCAGAGGATGAAGAGCAAATAGTCAGCAAACCTGAAAACTGGGGCTGGCCAAACAGCTGGGCGGGAAAAGCACTTGCTTTTGTAATGTCCTGAGCTAAGATCCCTGGAACACACATATAACAGATACAGTGGTGTGTGTCTGTAACCCCATATTCTTACTGCAAGACAGATGGTGGGGACAGGAGGAGCCCCAGAAGCCCACAGGCCGACTATCTGGGAGCACAAAGCCTCCCCCTGTAAGACTCTATGTCTCAAGGAAGAAGATTATCATCCCAGGTTGTCCTATGCCCTCCGCTCTTGCACTGTGGTATGCACACACCTGCATGCATGCACGCACACACACACACACACACTCCCCAGCTCCCACAGACTCCAAGAACACATGCTGACCCCTTCTACACAACACAAGCAAGCATTGAGAGCTTAGTTGGGGTTCTCAGGACACACCTCACTTCCCGCTTCCTGCATATCAACTACTCTTTCCATTTCATGTAAGTTTCTTGCTTCACACAGGGCATCTGTATGCCCCCACAGTCCTGGGCACCGAGCTGGCTGGCACACGGCAGACCCTCGATAAATATTTGCAGATCGTCTGCTGGGAATGAGGCCTGACTTCGGCCAGCTACATCACACATCTCCTGCCATCTCCTGACTGTGGCTGTTTGGCAGACTTCTGTGACACAAACAGAAGCTGATTTCTACCGACTTTGAATAAAAGAACCTTTTTCCTCAGTTCTTAAACAGGAGAAAACACCAAACTGGGTAAGGGCAGAAAGCTGAGGAACCCACAGGGCAAGCTTTGTGTGAAATTCCCCTGCTTGGTGTTTCTGGTGACGCAGGGAAAGGCCAGGTAATAGGACACTTTCCTGGCTGACTGGGACATTGCCACCTGGGATGTCTGCAACAGGGTCATCAGGAGAAAGGATGTCTGGGAGGTCAGGAAGTCACTGTACAGAAATGCAGTGCCCTGGTCCAGCTGGCCACCCAGCAGCTCCAGCAGGGAACAACATGCTTTTGTGGTCTGTCCTGGCTAGCTGCCAGGGCTCAACAAGGGCCTTGTGATATGCACTTTTGAAATGTGTTGGTGGCAGGATGGCATGTCTAACGCGTGTTTAATGCCCATCAGCATTTATGTCTCTTTCTCACGCCCACGGAGGCAGACTGACTGGGGCAGCCTGACTGTGTGACGGGAGTTGTCAGGACACACTACTTTTTCCCATAATCCTTGTCTCTGTAAGGTTTAAGAGTGAGACCTCGGAGGACAGAGACCAAGGGAAGATATTCCTGTTATCAATCCCCTTTTACACATTGTGTCACTTCTGATCATCATATAGTTCTACAGACAGTTGTAGCCTTCTCTTTACAGGTAGGAAACTGAAGCTCAGAAAAGTTAAATCATATGTGGCTCAGAATAACACACTTAGAATGTCCTAAAGATTTAATCCCAGCCTGTCTCCTTCAACAATTAGACTCTTCCAAACTCTCTTAAGACGCCAGGGTTGGAACTGGTGCAATGGCTCATTGGGTAAAGATGCTACCAAGTCTTATGACCTGAACTTGATCCCTGAGCCCCACATGGTGGAGAGACCCGAGTTCTAAAAGTTGTCCTAGGACCTCCACGCGTGTCCCAAGGCACATCCTCAACCACACACATCAATTAATCAATTCATTAATTTAGTGTGATTTTTTTAAAAAGACCCCACGGTCCCTCCTTGGGAATGGAGTGAGCCATCCATCTACATTCCCACCATCTATATTCCATCTTGTGGATGACTATGACCACTTAGAGTTTGAGAAGACAGGACAAGTCATGTCACCCCACATTTGTGGTCTGCTTTAAGGGTTCTCTACTTGGTTAGGGCTGTTAATTCACGCAATGTATCCTTAAAGTACAAAAAGTGGGTCCCCCAAAATTGTTTTCCTGTTGCTTATGAGTGGCAGCTTCTATGGTTCCTCTCTGGATGGTCCCTATGAAACCCACAGCAGAATGGCCACCCACCCTACCAGTGTGGATGGCTCCGCATAACTGAAGGGCTTCATACAGTAGAGACACCTCCTAGAAACTGATAAGAGAGCTGTTCTGAGCACGGCCCTTTTGGGCTTGCCCCCACCTCTGAAATAACATTTCAAGGCATGTAATCTATTTGGAAGGTAATCTCAGAAAGTTCTAGAATAGTTGGAAAAGATGAAGACAGTACTTTGAAGTGAACAGTTGGTTCTCCTCAGTGGACAACTGGAGTTTAATCTCATCAGGCCTTTCTGGGACCATGCACAGAGCATGCCTGGGAGCGGGGCCACCACAGGGCTAGGACACTGGGGCCTCATCCACCTGCTCCAAGACACACCAAACACTCAAACAACACATGGGGTAGAAGGGTTCTTAGACCGGTGCTTCTCAACCACCCTAGAGCTTAATACAGTTCTTCAGGTTGTGGTAACCCCCACAACGACAGGATTATTTTCATTGCTACTTATAACCGTAATGTTGCTACTGTTGGGGACTGTGATGATATGCAGGATATCTGATGGTACCTCCAAGCAGGTCGAGACCCACAGGTCGAGAGCTGCTGCCTTAGACAGAGATGTGTGTGTATCGGATCCAAAGCTGTTGGCAGATATCAAATGGTTAGTATCAAAGGTACAAGAAGCAGGATTTCAGTCCCCATGGTCATCTCATTCTGGTTCCAGGACAACAACATTCCCTCTTGCCCACTTCCCCCTCTGTAGTTTAGACTTGGAAGATACAAAGTGGGGCTCTGGGAAGCCTCTGGCATGACATGCACGCCCCCTAGTCATCTCAGACCAGGGCATAAGGAACCAGTCACTACTCAGTTTGAAGGAATCTCGGGCGAGGCAGAGAGTCGGTGCTGATTTGAAATAAATCAGTCAGGTGAAAGCTGAGCAGGAAGGAGATGGGGTCGACCCTGAGATTCCTCAGTGTGCTGGGTGTATGAGCTACAGCATTCACGGGGGATGGGGGGCAGCCATGGAGAAGGCCTGGTGAGTGCAGCAATGGAAGAGTCTTCACATTCTTGCAGGACGTTACCCATTAGAAGCAAAACAAAATGAAATGTGACTCCTCTCAGAAACGCAAGGAAGATTGAGGTGTAGGAAGAAGGGATGCTTTGCAGCCTGTGGAGGTAGAGGTTCTGGGGCCTGTGGGGAGAATGCTAGGGTCTGTGCGGGGAGGGGGGCATGATGCTGCGATCCATGCTTCTCATACAGTAATGGAGTAACTGCCTCTTGCCCTCCTACCACTGATCCTCCATCTGTCTATGGATTCCTTCTGCTGGTCCCCACGGCCCCTCTCCCTCCCTCCACCCCTCCCTTCTTCCCTCCCTCCCTCTTGTCCTAATCCTCTTGCTATCCCCTCTTTGTGTCTCTCCGGGCCACCTCATGTCTAAGAGACCCCATGATTATTTCCCATCACACACTTCTCCATCATCTTTTCCTTCAGTCTCCCTGCCTTTCCTGAGCTCCCCAAGGCTCCTTCCAACCCCTTTCAGAGACTACTGTGCATCACTGAGGAGGGTGCAGTGAAGGCTCAGCCATTGAAGCTACATAAATAACCAGTGATGGGGCGTGGAGTATATGCATCCCAGTGGCATGCTGCCTGTGCTGGTGGCAGATGGAGTCCTGACAGGCTCCTCCATTGCCAAGCACTCCTCAAAGTGTCAGTCACCAACAGCCTTCCATTCAAGGGCCCCTTTTTGCCATGATCAACATTTCAAAAGCAAATGCACAAGGCGTACAGTAGGTTGCTATAATTCACCCAAGGGCTGCGCCTGCCGCTGGGAGAGCAGCCGTATTCTTCTCTCTGAGAGAGCTATTTTTACCAATGCTCCCCCCCCCTTTATTCCAGCTCTCATTTCAGCCTCAGAGCTGAATTAGGCTCTTTCTTCGTCTCGTAGGCTTCCCTCTCTGTTATTATATAAAACCATTTCAGCCCTTAAGGAGTTGGCATCTGACATCCACAGCTCCTGGATCCCCAGAACAGAGACAGAAAGGGATAAATAGAAGGGAGGGAAAGAAATGTTCTGTTCTGGCTCCAGCAACACGACTCGGCAGAGTTAAACAGCAGCAAAGCATTTGGTGTTAATCTTTAATATTCCCAAGAACTTGTCACCTCTTCCTTCAGGCCCACAGCTGCCTCCTCCAAGTGATGCCGGTGCTTCTCACAAGACATCACACCTTCTATTGTGTTCCGGAAAAAAGTACCCACCAGAGGGAAGTTGTGAGTGATCCGACTGCCGAGGGGAAAGGGAGGCTATGCTTGTTATTTACACGGGAGAAACTGAAAGAGCTGAGTGAGGCTTGCTCGCTCCCGCTCCTCCCAAGGCTCACAGGTTCGCAGCAGACCCTGCCTGCAACCAGCCTCTGATGCCTGTCTCCCTTTCTCAGGCTCCAGATGTCAGAGCGATGCGTTTAAAACATGTCAAGGGATGAGCATGGCACCAAAAGGTGGAAAGACAGAGGATGCATGCCCGAGGCCTGGCTGACAGTGCCTCTATCGGTGGCAGGTCATTCTCACCAAGTTGGTAAACCAGCAGGGTAAGCCAGGTGGCTCATCCTGTGCAGATGGCGAGGTCCATTCTCTCTACATACACCACGAAGTGCTCGATACATCTCAATGTAAGTCTCTCGGGGGCAGGTCCTAGATCAGGATTCTAGGATGAGCTTATCTGGAAGGAAAACAGGCAGATAATTTAGAGGATGTGAGACAGGGCCGAGGAGCCAATCCAGGACATGTTATCGAGTTCAATCTTAGAACTGCAGGTCAGTGGTGAATACCTCAGAGTAACTGTTCAGGAGAACCCCAGTGTTCTCTCTCACTCACTGGTCCGGTTCTTGGTCAAGGTTGCTGGGAAGAGGCCTGGAGTCCTCTGGCTCTTTGGGCTTTTGCATGCTGCTTCAGAGACTACCTTCAGGATACATGTGTGGGCACTGGCCACAGAATGGATGTATAATTGGAGAGCTGACCATTGGAAAGCTGTGAGACCCAAAAAGGAGGAATACTGTGATCCTGGCCAGCAAGAGGACCTTCCAGCAACTGGACTCACATTGTCAGGAAGCTGGTCCTGCACAGATGTCACAGGAATGGCTTGTCCCTGGGTGGACAGCACAGTTACCAGCCCACAAAAAAATGTCACTATGGTGCTGGCTGTTGGATGAACATTTTTGATAAGCTAGAAGGAATATGGGCATGGCATTTGTGCAAATGTCAATCACTCCTGTTATTTGTTTGGAGATTATGACTTCAAATAAAAATAAACAAACAAACAAACAAACAAACCAGGCTCTTATCTTACAAAGCCTTTACCTGAACTCCACAAGAGTCCATCTGATTGCTCAGTGACTTGGGCTCCTCATCTGCTCTGATCCCTCATAGATCCTATATGACCATAGCATGAGTGGAGTGGCAACTGTGACCTGGGAAATAAGAGTGAGTCTGGAGAATGCCTCACCTCAGGTAAGGGACCAGCTCTCAATACCAGTGAATTGTGACCTGAGCTTGCCAGGCCATCCAGCTTTGTGAAGAGTCAGAATCTGGAAGAGAAGGGACACACCACACACTAATTTCAGATAAAACAAAATCAGGTTATTAAATCCCATCTGCAAATTTCATCTTCTTCCAGCTCAGAGCCTGAGGACTGTCAGCTCTCTACCACAAGGTGATACTAAAAAGAGGCTAAGGCACACCTGTCTAAACCCGTGCTTCCCCTGGTATACTCAGTGAGAACCTGAAACGGAGATGCCTTTATCATGCTGCATTTCGCTCTATTGAGTGCAGGATCCGTAGATCCTGTGTGCATCTGCCCAGAACCTTGGGCCCCTGGCAATCTTTACACTGCCCTTCATGACCAGGCTAGACTTTCCACTAACTAGTCAGGTTTCACTACTTGCTTCTGGCCTAACCAACCCGGAGGATCTATATATATATAAGCAAACACTTTGCCCTCTATAAATGGGGTAGAGGGCAGGTCATGGTCTGATGGAGAGAGAAGCAAAGGCAAAAACTTGCGCAGGCTCAGAGATGGGGGTTGCCAGGGGAGAGATTTTAGACAGGTTAGTCCGAGGTATCTGTCCATACCTCAGTGGGAGTTGAATAAGATTATAGAGTTGCTAACATCTCACAGAGAAAGCTAATAAAACAGGAACAGGGAAGGGCCATTTTCACAAACCCATTTTTAGAAGGCAGACAGCTAATTAGACTAGCTGATGGCTGCACTTCTGAAGATGCCACGTAAATAACGAGCTGAGGGATCCAGCTGAGAGAGCTCATGCGAGTAACATGACCACTTGTCTCTCCAGGACTCTCTACAGGGGACACACACTGGACAGGAACCAGCCCATCTGCAAACCTCTGTTCCCATGTTTCCACTACCCACACTATGCAGAGACAGATGGATGTACCGGCAGGCAGCTGTGTGTGCATAATGGTTAGGATCCATTATCTGACAGAGTCTACAATTACCTTGGAGATGAAACTCTGCACATGCCTATGAGGGAGCTTCTCAATTGGTTAAGCGAGGTAGGAAGACTTACCCTGGATATGGGCAGCACATTCCCATGACCTGGAGTCTCAGACTGATTGAGAAGCAGAACGTGAGCTGAGCACTGAGCATTCATCTCTCTCTGCTTCCTGACTGCGCATGTCACATGACCTCACGGTCCTGCCAATATTCTTTCCTTGCTGGATGGACTGTATCCTCAGGCTGGGAGCCAAAATTAACTTTATGTTGCTTTTGTCAAGTATTTGGTCAAAACTACAAGAAAAATAATTAACAGGGTGCTTCTTCTCTGTATCATGCTCGCTGGTAAATCTTATAGCCAGGTCTTACATCTGGCTTCTGTATCTATGACCAGGAAGCAGACTGTTGTGGATTAAATGTTTGCATCCTGGGTCTAGAGCGATGGCTCAGCAGAGAGAACTTGTTGCTCCTACAGAGGACCTGAGTGTGAAGACCTGAGGTCAGAAACCCAGAAACCCACCTAAGGCCAGACCAGTAGCAGTGTAACCCCAGCATGCCTGTGGTGGGTTGGGAGCTGCAACAGAACCCCTGTAAGCTCACAGGATAGTTAGTATGTCCTGCCATACTGTATCTCTTAGAATCCTAGTAGACAGTGAGAGGGCCTTGGGATTAATTCAAATGACCCACAAGTAACAGGAGGAGCGGGTATGAGGCACTTGCTCCCTCCAGACACTTCTGTGGTGGACTTTATGATCTGGCCAGAACTTAAGTCTCTAGAAATTCTGGGAAATGTAACTCTTGATTGTTCTGGCCTCTATGGGAAGGGAAGACATGAGAAGGCTGGAAATGGCTATTGATGCTAACACACCTGTCACTCGGCTGTAGATGTATTTGTTGTGACTCTGATGTCCCCTTCAATTCAACCAAATTTGAATTACCCAGGGTCCTGGATACTTAGACTTCCTGGTGAACGTGAAAATCAAGAATCTGCAGATAGGTGTCTCCATATACCAAGCCAGCGAGTCCCAAATGCTTATGGCAAAATTATTGCAGAGTCTCTGTTTGTGGAAACTGGTTTTATTATAATATTATTTAAAATACAGAAAGCATAAAAATAGCTATAAAATTCCTATGGTTCCAAAAAATCTGTTTAAAAAACTATAAAAATTAATTTGCAAATTAAACCCAAGCAAAACTCTAAAATGAATGGAATTCAAACCAATATGTCATTAGCATGATTAATGACACTGTTTTGTTCAAAGTAAATTACCAGTGTCGGACTTAATAGTAGGAACATTCACTTTGGCATTTTACATTCCACATGTTAATGGTCTGATTCTTTTGATTTCAAGCCGGATGGCCCTGGTTTCTGTCACCATCAGTATCATCATCGTCATATTTTCCTTTTGAAAACTGATCCCTTGTTTTTGTAAAGTGCTGATTTTAATGAGCCAATCAATTTAATGATGCACTCCAAACTAAAGTGCCGAAATTTTTAAAGCACCATTTAACAAAAACTTCATCAGTGTATAATTACTAATACCCGTATTGTTAATGAGCTGTGGAAGGCTGGTTTGCACAAAGACGGCAGTGCAAGCAACAGAGCCACCGGTGGTTGCAGGGTCTGCATGACCTACCGTGTGTGGGTGATGGCTCAGACCCCCTCCTTCCTCCGAATGACACACTGGGAAGCCTTGGTTACTTGGGGTTTGTCTGAGATTCAGTTGGCATCTACATGCTAATTAATACGAATGTAAACAGGTTCGAACCAAGAACACGGGGAAGTGGGGGACTCAGGAGGGAGAGATTGCAGAGATGGGAAGAGATAATTCAAACACTGAATAACTAACGAGCAGGGGGATTGATACCAACAATATAATTAATTCAGTGACCAATTAAAATAACTGTGACACTCCACTTTCTATGTATAAAATTAGCAAGATTAAGAAGTCACATGGTGCTGATATCTTGGTAATGATGGGCAAGCATTTGGGTGGAAAGAACCTTCATGCAGGAATGGTAAGAAGTAAGACCTGGTGCAGCCACAGTGGGGAGCAACCTGAAATTACCTAGTGACAGTAAGTGTGCCTGGGGGTGAGCAAGAGCAGAAATCCCACTCTCCATACCCACACAAGAGCATCTTGTGGTGGTGCACACTTGTAATCCCAGCACTCTGGAGCCTGGGGCAGGAGGATCAGGGTCATGAATTCCAGGCCAGTCTAAGCTACCCAACAGATGTGTCTCCTAAGATGAAAAGTAAGTAAAGAAGGTATGAAGGAAAGAGAGAGGGAGGGAGGGAGGGAGGGAGGGAGGGAGGGAGGGAGGGAGGGAGGGAGAGAGGGACGGAGGGAGAGAGGGAGGGAGGGAGGGAGGGAGGCAGATTGGTTCATACTCAGATCCATATAGGATTTTTTGGTAAATGAGGTGTTCAGCACTAAATGAATAGGTAGTATAGAATAGTACCAAGAGCTGGAGAGATGGCCCAGGCTTAAACGCTTGTACTGTTCATGCAGAGGATTCAAGCTGAGTTCCCAGCATCCATGTTAGGAACTCATAACTGTAATGTTTCCAGGGGTATTGCGTGTGTGTCTGTCTGGATGTCTGGGTATATATGTCTGTGTGTGTGTGTCTGTATGTGTGTGTCTGTATGTGTGTGTGTTTCTGTCTGCTAGTCTGTGTATGCCTCTGTGTGTATGTATGTCTGTGTGTCTTTCTGTGTCCATGTATATGGTGTGTGTGTGTGTGTGTGTGTGTGTGTGTGTGTGTGTGTGTGTGTGTGTGTGTATTAGTGTACATATGCATTCAAGGGCCCTCAGAGGCCAGAAGAAAATCAGATCTCCTGAGGCTGGAGCTGATATGAGTTCTGGGAACCAAACTCTGGTCCTCTGCAAAAGTGCAAGCACTCTCACACTGGGCATCTCTCCAATCCAGATAACGAGTCTTGAATATACAAGTGAAACTAAACACAACCAAGGGAGTGGAGGACACAGGTGTGAGAAAATAGGTATGACATGACAGACAAAGGGGAGCCCAAGAGTAAATTGAAAACCGAGGGATGATGTCAGGATAGTACTGCAGAGCCAAATCATGCCCCAAGGCTCCACCCTCCACCACTGAGTTCACCAAGTGGCTTCTTGACTCCACTCAGGGACCCTCGCCTGGGCCCTGGGCACTGAGGAGCAAAGGCAGTCTATGCTTTAGCTGACATGACCTGGCTTCCTTGGCCTCCTTGTACCTCCCTGCCCCCATTTCAAGTGCTTCTTGGGGTATTTTTGTGAACAGCTCATACCAAGGCCTCAGAATGCGTTTCCCACTGCTGTTGACTCGGTTGCTATGACTCTACACGTGAAGCAAGTCAGGAGCCTTCCCTCGGGCTTCAGATTTATAGGGAACTCAGTGGCCTGTATCTCCAGATTACATCATCTCATGATTCTGCTGGGTCCGGTCGGGCAGGTCACTCTGCTTTCTAAATTTAGTGCCCAAAAACTACAATAACAACAATCAGAAAGAAAAGAAAAATCACTAGACGCCCTACTCCTAACAAAATAAATAAAATCTTTGTCTCTGAGGGTGAGCTCGGTGATATTTTATCTTCACACGTTTGCACAGCATCTTCCACAGGCTGAACTCATGAATTCTCAGTCTTTATCTTGACACTATATTAAATGGGAATTAAGCTGAGAGATGGTAATGGCTTCTCACAAGAACTCAGAGGGAGGAGGCAGCTGACCATGCTAACTGAAGCCGCCCAGAACAGAAGAACAACCCTCACCTCCCACTTCCCTCCAGCGGTGCTTACTGGAGCCACCTTCCTGGGAATAAGATGACTCAGGATCTTGTTCTGAGGTTCAACTACAGGGTTTCAACATCTCCACAACTCCAGCTTGGGGACACTGGCTCTAAGGCATCCTAAAAGAGCTGTCTCCATGGTGACATTTGAAGGATAAGTAGAAATCCACTAGCCCCGGGAGAAATGAGAGGCAAGGCTAAGAGCTCAGGAGAAGTCTGGAATAGAGAGGGCCTGGGGAACGTAAGAGATAACCTTCCTACCTTCTTCACCACTTCACAGGACACCACCCTTAGGCCAGGACAGATGAAACAGCGAAGCCAGGGCCTACAGGGAATTCCTGACCTCTGTTTTGACTTCGTACACTTCGTGTGGGTTACTCTTCTAGCTACTGAGATAAAATATTTGACAAAGGTAACACAGGAAGGGAGGGTTTGCTCTGGCTCTCCCATCAGGGTGGGGATGATGTGGTAACAGGCAGGAAGGCATGGTGGTGGCAGGAGCCTGATGTGGCTGGTCCTGCAGCCTTTGCAGCCAGGCAGTGGTGAATGGGGCTCTTCAGCTTGCTTTCCATACTTTCCACAGTTTGGGACTTCAGCCTGTGAATGGTAGAGCTCCATTCAGGGTGGACTGAATCGGCCTAGTCTAGATAATTCTTGGAAGGCACAGTGATTCTAGATCCTGTCGAGTTGACAATTAATGTTAACCATCCCTATTCATCCCTACTGCTTTCCTTAGCTATGACACACACAACTTTCAGGAAGAAAGATGTCAGCTCCTAGGTCCACTGCCCTTGGCCTCTTCTGTTCTGCTGAGAGTTGGTAGCTGGAGCATTGAAGGAGGTGGCTATTTGTCACGATGGACAGGAAACAGAGAAGGAGGGAAAAAACAGAGACCAGATATAATCATCAAGGCTTCCAGAACTTTCCAAAATTGCACAACCATACAGAGCCCAAAAATTCAACATATGGAGCCTTTTTGCATTCAAATGGCAGAGAAATATCTTCCTTTATGTCAGAATTAAGTTCCGATCACAGGAACTGTAGGGAATACACTAAGCCAAAGCAACCTTGGTCCCTACAGACTCACCCCCCCCAAAGAGGTGTGGGGGAGGGGGAACAGGTTAAAAATAGTAGCCAAAAGGTTAATTATTAAAATATCATGGACCTGTTCAAATAACAGAGCACAGAGTGGTGGCCATGGGCTAGGGTTTGGATACTGTTTTGTTTACTGTGTAGGGTTTCAGTTTGGGAAGATTAAAATATTCTAGAATGAATAATGGTGATGGTAGGGACACCAACTATGTGAATGTGCTTAATGCCAATAAAGCACATACCTGAAGTGCTTTAAAATCCTAAATTTGAAATTTATTTTTATCACAGTAATTTTTAGAGATAGTAGCCAACTTACCTTGAACTGTCAAAATGTTTTTTGACTATGAATCAAAACCAAGAACATTTGTGATAGTCATTCAGTTATTGGGAAATTAAATTGCAGTTGTTTTTCACAGCTGATTTCAGGGAATATATAAGACACACACACACACACACACACACACACACACACACACACACACACACACACACACGAGACAGTTTCAATTGACTAGAAAGAGAAAATATGTGAGACAAAGTTGGGTGAGCCTTAGCAGCCAGATGGCAATGTCCTGAGTCTTGGTAAGGAGCATAGAAGCTGATGAGGAAGCCGCTGATGAGGAAGCCATGAAGTCAGCTCTGTATTCTAGAAAGATCACTGAATACAAGGTGGGAATTCAGTGTTGCAAAGCGGAACATGAAAATAAGGGGAGCAGTACAGAAAGGTGGGGTGCTATCTCATCCAAAGAGAGTAAGAATCACAGAGACAATGGACAGGGAAATGTGGGGGAGAGTATTAGCTGCAATTACACAGTGGCCTGTACCTTTTCTCAGAGCAGCATTTCGTCTTCTTTCCTCTGCGTCTGCCTGGCATCTCTGCTCTGTTCCTCCTCTTCCCAGAGTTTTCTTAGTCTGGTAGCCCCGCCCATACTTCCTGTCTGCCTCTGGCCAGCCAGTGTTTTATTCAACCAGTAGGAGGGATAAATATTTACAAAGTATGAGAGCATAATCCCACAGCACTCATACACAAAAAAGAAAAATAAATCTTAAGATTAAATACCTCCCCCTCAGCCATATATGCTTATTAGTTCTATGGATGGACTGGAGCTGTGTAGGACAGTAAATCTCAAGGAACTTTTGAGAAACTGCTCCAGGAGCCAAAGAGAGTAGGTTTCAAGAGTGAAGGGGACAGCAAATGAATTTTCAGTTTCACTAAGAGAATTTTGGAAAGTAAAGTTTGATTGGGTAATGAGGTTCTGGAAGACATAAATAAGCATATACTAATTGAGTATATGTATTACCTAATCATGGGTTAGTTTAAGAATAAGAATTATCAAGTAATATGCCTGAGCCATAGGCCAAACAGCATGTAATTAATATAAGACTATGTGATTATTTGGAACTGGACTGTTGGTCTAGATCTCGGGGCTAGGCCAGGCCAGAAACTCTTACTACGAATGGCATTCCAATTTAGGGCATGATCTACAGAGACTGGAGAAAGCTCTAAAAATATTCTAAAAGGGAGCAAAAAAAATAAAATAGCTTCCTAGTTGTGACTCTCAAGTAAGCTATACAGCATAGCATTCGGGCTTGAGTTACAAAATGGTGGATTTGCTGTATGCAGCCTGAGCTGAAACATTGCCACAGTCTCACAGAAGCCTCAATACAAGCACGAGCTGCATATGAGGATTTAAGGTTTCTGTTCTTGCAGACCAAAATGGAACAGAGTCAAAGACAGTTTCTTAGTAGCAGCATTTTCTCAGAGGGCTCTGTTTGCTGGCAGCAAGCAGAGGCGTGGCTCCTTTAAGAGATGCTGCCTAACTCAGTGTTATCAGAAAAAATCATGTGATTCTTTTAAGAGGCCCTGCTGCCAAACACTTAAATGTGTTTATGAGCTGAGGGTGGTGGTGCTCTACTTGGTGGTAGTGCAGACCCTAAACTTAGTTGGGATGGTAAAGATGGTTCCTGCCAGTAAGTTCTCACACATCAAGGAGCTGGGTAGAAATGGGTGGAGTCAGTGTCATAGCCATACCCTAGTAGATTAAAGTATGATCAGAAACAGAAAAGGAATAGAGATATACAATAAAGATAGATTCCGACTAGAGAAAAATTTTAAAAAAACACTAAATTATTTACAGTGTACTTAAAAATATACATAGACTTGGGAGAGAAAAGAGAAAAGAAAAGAGATATAGACCTTAAAAATTAAGTTAAAAAAAGTATATAAGCCACATAAAGAAAAAAAATACACAGAGTCTGATACTGTATGTTATGTTGTCTTTGAATTGTTTGACTGCTGAGGAGGGAGCAAGAGCTGCTAAGAGACATTTGATTGTAAATGCTGCTGGATTAATCCAACCTATATATTTTGAAAATGCCTTGACTTCAAAATTGAACTCAAAAGACATGCTACTTTGGAAAAGAGGTTTTCTTTTTATTTCCACAGAAAATGAGAGGTTGTGGATTTATTCCAGGCTAAAGAAAATAAGATTTGATCAAGGAAGACCTCAGATGGGAACAGATGGTCCAATGTTTCAGAGTACCTCTACTGCATTTCTCCTGCATCCTGCTGCATCCAGAACAGCTCAAGGCTGCTGGCTGAGATGATCCAGCTTCACTGACTACTCCACTCTGGACTTGACTATTATGTTAAATTTTTCTTTGGGTCCCCATAAGATTACCAGTGCCTCCAATCAGCAGGAAGTAGTCTAGAGAACTATACCCACATTCCCATAAAATGAATTATGGGTGTTTGTCTCTGTTTATAGTATTGGCTACAAGTTCCTATAAATATTGATGAGAAAAAGCTATACAAAGGAAATTAGAATTGGAGTTTATGTTTTAAAAAGGAATAAAAGGAAATGTCGTGCGATTATGCTCTTGTACGTTATAAATATTTATTCCTCCTACTGGTTTAATAAAATGCTTATTGGCCAGAAGGCAGACAGGAAGTATGGGTGGGGCTATCAGACTAAGAAAACTCTGGGAAGAGCAAAGCAGAAATGCCAGGCAGACACAGAGGAAAGACGACAAAAACATTGTTCTGAGAAAAGGTACTAAGCCACATGGCTAATCATGGGTTAGTTTAAGAGTAAGAGTTAGTAAGTAATATGCCTGAACCATAGGAAAAAGAGCATGTAATTAATGTAAGACTTTGTGTGATTACTTGGGGCTGCTGATCTAGATCTCAGGGCTAGACCAGAAACTTCTGACTACAAATGAGTGTTTATGTGTATGCACACATGCAGACACCAAGAGAGGGCACTGATCTTCTGGAATTGAAGTTACAGATGGTTGTGAGCCACTGTATGTGGATGACAGGAACTGAACTTGGAACTTGGGTCCCCTCAAGAGCAGCAAGTACTCTTAACTGCTGGGCCATCTCTTGAGTGCCAGCGGTGGTTATTCTTGATTACCAGCTTGACAGGATCTAGGATCACCTAGGTGACAAACCTGTGGGCATATCTAAGAGAGAAAGACTTGTTAATTGAGATGGGAAGACCCACCCTTGAGGTGGGCAGCACCATCCTATGGGTTGGGGTTCTGGACTGGATAAAAAGAAAACATCAGAGCACCAGTATCCATCTCTCTCTGTTTCCTGTTTGTGAATGCAATGGAACCCACCACTTCCTGCTGCTGTGCCTTCTGTGACACGAGGGACCATACGCTCTCATACTGTGAGCCCAAGTAAATTCTGTCTTCCTTAATCTTCTTTTGTCAAATATCTGATGCCTCATTGAGAAAAACGACAACAAAGCTTGGAAAACCCAAGTGTCTGGCTGGCATGCAGGAGCCTGCAAGGCTGGGAAGAGCCCCTCTCCTCCCCACTAATTACACAGACAGGATCAGCCGCTTTATTGGAAGAGATGAGCCTAGAGCACTCATGGGAAGAAAAGATGAGCTCAGCTTCTGCTCAGACTCGACTCCAGTCAGAATTCCAGAAAACATTCAACGACTTGTCTGTCTTACTAGCCACTGAGAGTTTTCCATGCCTGGTCTGGTGGGCCACCTGGGGCAGACTGTGTGTCGGGGCTTGGCCTGGAAGCAAATGAAAGATGAGCATGTCTGTTCCCTACTCAAGGATAACCCTCCCCCGCTGTACAAGGCACCAACTATTTAATAATAGGCTTCCAAAGAGCCACTGGAGGAATGCCTTCTGCCAGGTCTGGGATGTTACAATGTAAAAGAGAAATGTATATCTGGAAATTGAGGAAACGTGGCATCTATTTTGCAAGCACAAAAGAAGAAAGCTGAGGGATTCAGAGGCCAGAGACTAGTCCTAAGTCTAAGAGACCCGTGATTCCCCCTTTCCCATCCCTGGAGCTCCCTGAATTCTGGTATCCCTACAGAACACCTATTAGTTCCAAGCCACACAGAAGACATTCTGTTCCCATCTCTACTGCCAGGGCCATCGGTGCCTGAAAGCAGTGACCAGGGCCTTCATAGGAGGTCAGCAACGCCTAACCACCAAGAACAAGTCCTCAGGTCCCCAGACAGCCTGTGAAAAGAGGCGCTCAGAGCCATCCAAGGACAAGCCACTGCCTCCCCAGCTTTGGCAGCTCAGCCACCTATTCAGGAGGACATGTCGGGTCCTGGCTGCTGCAGGCAAGCAGATGCTCCTGAGGAGAATGACCATAAACAAAATATGTGTGGTCAAAAAATATGAGGAATTTATTTACAAGGAAGTGAGCATGAATAGCTTGTCCATCCTGAGAAAGAAGCAGACAAAATAGGAGGTTCAGACTAGCCCAATCTCTCAGTGTGTTCCACAACATTTTTAAACATCTAAATGTCCTGTGTTCATGACAGAAAAGCCAAAATTAAGAACCCTTCTGCATCAATAGGTGCACAGGTCCACAAGTCACAGGTCCTGGGGTCTTCACTGCAACACTTTTGAGAACACAGAATGGCTGACAGCAGGGAAGGGCTACTGGGAAAGTCGGTATGGTTACAAACAGATACATTTGAGAACCGGTGTCACCTCCAAAGAGCAGAAGGGAGGCAGTGGAAGGGGCAGTAGAGGAAGATGGGGAGGGGAGAGGAGGGAGGGGGAGGGCAGAAACCTTTGTTCTAGTAATGCATATTGTAATTCCTAGAAGAAATTGACTATTAAGTTTTGCCTTTCAAAGTTACAATGAGAAAATTATGTAATGCAGAAATTAAAACCATGCAGAAGTGTGGGCTAACCCTAAGACTGCACTACCAACTTCTCTGGGCTCCTTTAGGCAAAGACCTATATTAAATGATTCGTAGTTCAAATGACTCTCGATAACCATGTAAATCTTTCCAGCTTAATTTTCCATGCATACATACACACCACACACACACACACACACACACACACACACACACACACACACACACACACATCTATTTTACTTGAGTGTGGGTGTGAACATGTGCATGTATTACACACATATACAGTGCACGTGAGGACTGTGCACATGTCCGGGGTAGTCAGTTCTCTCTTTCTACCACATGGTTTCCGGGGATCCAGCTCTGGTTGAGTCTTGGTGAAAAGCGCCTTTATGTCATCTATCAGCCCCCAACATTATTTTATTAAAGACCATCTCTTGTCCCGTTCTATGTGTGTACCGGATTTCTGTAACCAACCACCTCCAATAGAGACTAAAACCCTTTCTGTTTGCTTTGCGAGCAAAATTAGTGCTGTGATGAGCTTCCAGACTAGACTGCGGCTGTCATTTTCAAAGTAGTTCCTATAAGCAAAAACTGAGTTTTAGAAGGGTTTGTCCCTGTTAAGATTCTTAGTCTACATCACTCAAGTGTCCTCTCTGAAGGCTGCCAAGCCTGTGATTCTCCTCTGCACTGGACTCTGACAGGAAATGCCTTCTTAAAGCGAGAATCTACATTTGAGGAGCAGTAACCCTGATGCAGGGAACACCAGACTATCAATCTTCTTATCTCACTTAATTTGAGTATGTGTAGACGGTTACATGCGTACAGCATGTGCATGGCATTCGCTGTCTAAAGTCAGAAAGTTCTAGGTTCCAACACTAATTGGCCCCAGGAATTTCAGATTAAGGCTTGTGGGCCAGGGTTCACTTACCCTTTCTCCAGCAGTGGGTTCCCTCTGTGTGTTATTTTTACCTTTTCCACACTGGTTGTGAAAAGAATACTTCTGAGATGTCTCACTAGTTGACTTTCTGTGCCCTGGACCTAGTAATACCTCAGGACCCTTGATTCCAGCTGCCTTTGGGGGCCATTAGCCCTATGACCTTTTGCCTACCAACCATCTGCTCACACCCCCTGTCCCAAGCTTTCCACATCAGCTCTTCCTGTCTCTTGTCTGGTTCTCCAGTTCTCCCTTCCAGCAGGTGGGATAGCATTCTCTTCTAACACCCAAATATTGAGCTGAGGGAAGAAGTGGTGGCCTGGGGGCAGAAGCATCCCTAGTGATAGTGGTACTTCTGTTTCTAGGCATCACAGGACCCCGGAGGGGATGGTGATGATGCCTTATACACTAGCCGATGGAAGCCACCCACTCTGCAGGATCATTTTTGTATGGGTTTATTTTTGCTATCACTGAGTTAAGATGAGTTAAAGTGAAAATGGCCATGGAGTTCAAAATAGAACCATTTAGAGAGCACGTCTCAGCAATCCAGCCTCAGCGACACTGCCAGGTATCATCTCTGTCAAAGGATGTAAGGAATCCAGACAGGTTGATTAGTTTATAGGAATACCCAGGAGAAGCACCAAGAATCAAGATACATCACCAGGGGCTGGGGAGATGGCAAGCATGCCACCGTGGTGACCCCATAACCTGCAGTGTGGTGGCACAGGTTTGTAATCCCAGTTCCTGGGAGGCAGAGACTTCACTGTCAACCAGTTTAGCCAAATTGGCAAATTCCAGGACAATGAAAGACTCTGTCCCAGAAAACAAGGTGGATGGCTGCTAACAAAGGAGCCTGAGGCTATCCTATGGCTTCACCGGCACACACATGGAATGTACCTGCATAGTCTATTCATACGACTACAAGCACACCAGGAGCTGAACAGCAGTGTCTGCACACATAGAGTGTTACAGCTTCCCTATATCTGGAGATGGATGCCTACGCCTGCCTCATGAATCAAGTCTTTGAAGCTGAAACCAAACCTAGTCTAACATTTTCAGAGCCTCACACCCAGCCCAGTTCCTGGATCTCTTTGGTAACTGGGGGCTAAAGAATCAGGAACACAGCATGTGGAGATGCAAATAAACAGGCTCTTCAGAGAATGTGACTCCAGCCTGGAGGAAGGATGGCCCTGGTATCCTAAAATCAGCTACATTCACTGCCGGGCAGCAGCAGGCAGCCGAAGGGGGTTGATGTTGAAGGGTATCTGAGATCATGTTCAGTCCCTGGATACACCAGGTTTCTTAAGGTTGTGGGAGCTGGGGAGAGCAGAGAGATGGCTTATCAGATAAGGGCATTCACTGACAAGCATGAGGGCCTGAATGGGGATCCCACTACCCACACAAAAAAACAGGCATGATCACTACACCCATTCATAAACCGGAGACAGGAGACTCACTGGGGCTGGTTGGCAGTTTAGATCCAGGGTCACTGAGAGACCCTAACTCAAAGGAATAAGGCAGAGTGACAGAGCAGGACAGGTGGCATTCTTTCTGTCCTCTGTTCCCAAAGGTGAATACTCACAATCATATGTGTCCATAATCTAGAGGGAGGGAGGAAGGGAGGGAGAGAGGGAGGGAGGGAAAGAGGGAGAGAGGGAGGGAGGGAAAGAGGGAGGGAGGGAGAGAGGGAGGGAGGGAAGGTCCCACAGCCACTTTGCCCCAAATGATCACACAAAGGCTAATATTAATGTCATGCTGACTGACCTATGGCTCAGACACATTGCTAGCTAGCTCTTTCATCTTAATTCAATCTATTTCCTTTAAACTGTTTATCTGTGTGGCTTGGTACCTTTTCTCAGAGCCGCATGGTTGCCTTTTTTCCTCTGCTGGTGTCTCTCTTTGCTGGCATCTCTGTGTTGTCTCTGCTCTGCTCTTCCTGTTCCCAGGGTTTTCTTAGTCTGATAGCCCCACCCACACTTCCTGTCTGCCTCCTGGACAATCAATTTTGTGTTAAACCAGTATGAAGGACAAATATTTACAATGTACCAGGATATAGTCTCACTACAGGAGAGAGAGAGAGAGAGAGAGAGAGAGAGAGAGAGAGAGATAGTTCTGGGAAGAAGGCCAATGGGATGAATAGGTATTTCTACACATGGAAAATCCCAGTGGTCCTTCAGCTATATGAGCGAGTTTGCTTCAGTTAGCTGCCTGACTTTCTCATCCTTGAAGTTATCAGAGTTAAAACGGGTCTTATATGTAAAACACATGAAAGAGTGCTGTTGCACTCAGCTAATGTAAGCTATCATTATTTTTGTTTTATCACTACTGGGGAGGGTTATTAAAAGCAACATATCAGATGAAAGATGAAAAGCCTTTGATTGTGAGCCTGGACAGTTTGTTATAGAAAATACGGAATTCAGTAATAAGCTCTGATAGTGTTATTACCAACCGACAAGTTCTAATTGTCAGACCAAAGTGAATCTATCATTTCTTCTGGTTAGTAAAGTGGACTTGAGTTGAGGAGATGGCTCAGCAGTCAAGAGTATATGCTGTTCTTCTGGTGAATCTGAGTTCAATTCCCAGCACCCACAATGAACAGCTTACAGTTACCTGTAACTCCAGCCCAAGGGATCTGATGCCCTCTTCTGGTCCCCAAGGGCACCTGCACTCACATGCACATACCTACACACAAATACACACATACACACACACAGACACACACACATACACACACAGAGACACAAACACACACACACATACACAGAGACACAAACACACACACATACATACTCACACACATATACACAGAGAGACACAAATACACATACACACTCACACAGAGAAAGAGACACACACACATAGTCAAAAATAAAATAATTGTTTAAAGTGACCGTGAGACAATGTTAAGGAAGAATGAAATCTTGAGACAGCAGAGAGAAAAGCACACCATGGGACTACAATGAAATCCAGTGGGCCTCTGGCAATGAGTCACAGACATCCCTGCCTTCCAGCACATTCCACAGAGCAGAGGCAGAGAAGGTTTGTCTCACCCAGGCTCACCATCTCAACAGCTACCGGACTTGATTTGACACTGAACCAAAAAGTATATATGCTTGCTTTTGGAAAACGAACATTAAACAAGAATATCGTATAAGGAGGATTTTCAAAGTTGGAGCTAAGGGCAATGTTAGGGTTGTACAGAAGAACAGACTATCTGTAACTATAAAGGGGGCTCGCATGATCAGAATCTGGAGAGTCCACAATGGCTGTCTGTGCACCGAAGAGCCGGGAACCTAGCAACTGTTTCATCTGAACATCTGGAAGCCTGGGAACAGGCTGGAACCAGTGATGATCCCAGGGAGAGGCGGAAGCCTGGAAATATCCTGGAATTGCTGTTACTATGGACCAGCGCTGGAAGGATGAGGAAGCAGAGAGTTAATGACCAGGCCAGATGGCAGCAGCCAGAGACACCTGCTCATCTGCTTAAGGCGAACGTCACTTGTGCAGGCTGAAGGCTTCCTTCTTCTCCACTCTGATAGTCAATCTCATTTCTGTGACAAAATGTAAACTTAAGGGAGAAGGGGTTTATTTTGACTTCTAGTTTATGATGAGATCGTCACGGTGCATTGTGACAGGAAAGTATGGTGGCTGGGGTGAGGCAGCTCTCCAAACTGTGTTAACAGGAAACAGAGAGAGGATAGGAAGCAGGGACACACTATAAAACTTCAAGCTGCATCCAGTGGCCTATTAGCAGGCCTTGCTGTTGCTGTGACAGAACACCATGACAAAAGGCAACTAACTTGAGGAAGGAAGTGTTTATTTCAGTTTACAGCTCAGAGGGAGAATCCATGGTGGCCAAGCAGATGATTGGCATCATGGTCATGGTGGCAGGGGCAGGATGCCGACCGTGTGCATCCTCCAAAGCAAACATAAAAACAGAAAGCAAACCGGAAGCAGACAAGGCTTTTCCCACTCAAAGCTCACCCCCTCTGGTAGACTTCCTCCACAAACTTGCACCACCTAAACCTTCCTAAACATTGCCACCAGCTGGGGATCAAGTGTTCAAATGCCAGAGATGATGGGGGAACGTTCTCATTCAACCCACCACATGGCCAACTTCCTGCAGTAGATCTCCACCTCCTAAGTGTTCCACAACTTTCCAAAACTGCTGTGTGTGGGGGGGGGGGTCTGAAAAACATGAACCTATAGGGAACGTTCCAACCACAGCACATTTTCATCCCATATGGCTCCCAACCTGTTGGGCAGTGCCGTCCATGTTCAGAGAGAGTCTGATCAGTTACTGTCCACAAGCCAACAATCTCTGGAAATGCCCTCGGGAACACACCCCAAAGCATGCTTTATTGAAGCCTCAGGTGTTACCCAGTCCAATCAAGTTGACAATCGGGCATCAGAGGACCCAATCACAAAGGTGTGAAGGACATGTACAAGGTAAAAATTCCCTTCAGGAACTCTGATGGTCCAAGCTGCACTCAACGTAAGATGGCAAAGGGGGA
Source organism: Phyllotis vaccarum (assembly GCA_033318265.1). Taxonomy (NCBI): domain Eukaryota; kingdom Metazoa; phylum Chordata; class Mammalia; order Rodentia; family Cricetidae; genus Phyllotis; species Phyllotis vaccarum. The sequence continues at coordinate 89,905,618 of JARWLC010000004.1, read as the reverse complement.
AGGGTGTGTGTGTGTGTTGTGCATGCATGTGGGAGTGTGGGGGTGTGTGTTTGTATATATGTGGGGGGTACGCATATGTTATCTCTACACATGAGAAAATAGTGATTAGCGCCCAGTGGAACAACCATACCTGTATTGGTTAATATCAACTGCTAACTTGGCAGGACCTGGAATCACCCAGCATGCAGGACTCCAGGCACACCTGTGATGGACAGATTATCTAGATTAGGTCAGCCTCTGGGCATGTCTGGGAAGAACTGTCTGGATCTGGTTGACTCGGGTGGGAAGCCCCTCCCTACCTACCAGACTGAAGAGGGAGAATTGGCTGAGAATGAGCATTCGCCAGTCTCTGCTCCGTGACTATGGCTGCAGTGTGACCAAGGCTCCTGCCACATTGCCTTCCTCAGACAGTGAGCCCAAATAAACTTCCCTGTCTGCTGCTTTTGTTGGGTATTTTGTCACAGCAATGGCAGAAGTTATTAAGCCAGTATCCAAAGTTGTTTTAATCATGGGATTCTGCACAGAAAATGGTAGGTAACCATTTTCTCTTTTGAAGTTTTCTCTAATTTTTAAATTTTCTGAGTTGGTTCAAGGTTAGGTTTTGAATTTTGCTGATGTTAGGTCTGGATGCCGACAAAACCCACTTCTTGGTCCCTTCTTCCCTCTGTCTCTTCCCTGTGGAGTCCTCCATATCCTTCCAGGTTCTGTCACTTCAACAGGAGCGCAGATGTGAAAAAGATAAACTGGGATGACCTCTATACATAGGTCTTATAGCATGGGGGAGTGGGGAGCAGGAGTTCTATTGTTCTTTTTTGAAACAGGGTCGGGGGCAGACATTCAATCACATAGTGAACCACAAGTTTGCCTTTGTGTTAATTAAATAAAATTAACCTTGTGTCAGGAGACTGGGTTAGCAACTAGTTAGCAGAAAGTAATCATAGAGCATCAGAGGGCATCTGGGAGAGATAGAGAGACACATCTGAAGTGGCAGGGAGGTACTTTGAGTGACAAGGCTTTTTGTTTGGGCAGATTGGAAGGACACTGCTCCTGGGGAGACATCAGGGACAGGTTAGCTAGTTCCTACTCAACTTCTCTTAAGCAGCAGCAATAGAGCCAGTGCCTGAGGGAACAGAATTCCTGCCAGCTGTGACCCAAGAGTCAGGTTGCTGCCAGAGAGGCAGATTGGTAACTTCAGAATGACTGAAACAGCAGTAGATTAAGGCACAGCTGCTGTGCTGAAATTAAAACAGGGGCTCACGTAGCCCAGGCTGGCCTCGATCTTGACAGGTAGCCAAGATGTCCTGGAACTCCTGGTCCTCCTGGGTGTTAAGATTACCATGTCAGTTTATGTGGTGTTGGGAATGCTTGGTGCACATTCTACCAACTAAACTACACACTCAGGTCTCTGTTCTGTCTGTTTTTGACATGGGGTCTTGCACTGCAGCCCAGGCTGACCTTGAGGATCCATCTACCCTGCACTGCTCATGCCTCAGCCTCCCAAGTGGCAGACAAGTGACTCATTTCTACTCTTAGTTTCTAAACTAGACTCTTAGAGGTCAGGCTGTGCATCTTACATGCCACTCAACAGTCACAGCTGAACAGACTTGGCACAAAATCATGTTACTTGAATAAAAGAAATAACATTGATGATTCAAATTCATTAAGTCTTAGAGAATATATTTTACATTTCTTCCAATTCAAGATTTTTTTTTAACGTTATTACTGTTGCAATCTATCTCCTGACAAAAGGAAACAGCTGTTTTTTATAGAGAAATAAAAAATAAAAGCCCTCCTTTGTTCTGGGTTTCCTAGCTGGCTGCTCCAGTCCCTGCTTGCTTCCACTGCCTCTGTGGTGCTTGTTGGATAAGGTCAAAAGAGCAAAGTAAAAATTCCCCACCTGTGCTGAAGCCACAAGAAACTAATTACAGAGAATCAGAGAGAGGTGTGGGGGCCCAACTGGCTAACCTGGGCTAACCTCAGTGTGGAGAAATGCATATCCATAGCCAATGCCCAGCCTCAGGATGTGCCTAACTAATGTAGACTCTGTGTTTCAGGTTCTAGAACCTTCAGATCCCACTGGGTAAATGGGAATCGAAGGCACTGAGCAGGTTCGGCAGCACTTGCCAGGATCCCAGAGACAGGCAATAGCAGAGCCGACATTCACTCATTTATTTTCCCTAACTCATTTTTTTCATGGAGAGGCTGACCTCTGAGGCCTGGCGTCACACTCAGACTCTGGGTGATGAATCCACCTACAGCTAGTTACTGAGCATACATAATGCTGCACACCTGCCCCAGTAGGCGGTCGTCTCTGCCACCGTTGAAAATCCCCAGATGGGAGTTATACAATTTGTGGGGTCCATAAAGTTGCACAAGTCCATAGAGTGAATCAGAGTTTGGTGGCCTCTCCATCTGGCTCCTCCCACCAATGAGACTCTGGCCCCGCCCCCTTAAGGCTGAAGTCTTCCTTAACCTTATAGAGGCATCAGTCCAAAGCACCAACACAATACCATAAGTGAGAGCATTTCTCAACAGAGAGACTGGGGCTTCCAATAGAGTGCAGTGAGGGCTGAATTCTGGGAATCTACTGCCCAGAGCCTCCCACCCCACAGAACTAAATTGCTTGTATTCCTACTCCCCACTCCCACCCAACCCTCCACCCCACCCCATCCCCCTCTACCCCACCCCCACCCCCGGCCCCGGGGCCTCAAGTGCTTTCCTTCTTCCTTTTCCATAGCAAGTGCTCATTGGCTACTTGTAGTCTGCTGTATTGGATGGCATAGATCTTTCTGGAATCTTTCCAGGTCTCTCGGGTCACAAGGAGCTAAGCCTTCGGAGTTGGCAGGTCTCGCCTGTCATCCTAGCCCCTTCTGAAAATGCAACATGGTAGGACACGGGTGTTCCGAGTGGGGAAAGTGTGAGGTCAAGTAGAAAGTGGTTACAGAGATGGAAGTGGCTGTGACCCGATAACAGGCATATTTGCTAGCTGGTTGGGAACTTGCATAGGACAAAACGCCCTTTCTCTGCCACCTGTCCCTGTGACACAGAAATCAATGGTGACGGGATTTATGGGAGCAACGAAAGTCCGTCCCCACCCATGGCCTCTTTTCCGTGACTCATGTGTCCAGGCATTCACAGTAAGACGATTCAACTAGACCAGAACACTGTCGAATGCTGGGGCAGGAAGGAGTAGCCTTTAAAATGAAATGCCCAAAGCTTTAGAACAGAGAGTCTGGAGTCTCTGTAATCCACATCCTTCACAGTACATATGGTGGAAACCAAGTATCGGGCCTTCAGTCACACAGCCAGGGGAATCTGTCTCGTCCCCACTGCTCTTTTGCCAACAAGAATTCAGGCCAGAAGGGGAGCAGACACTTCTCAGAGCCGAAGCTTGGTGACCAGAGAGCTAAACAGAAGACAAGCTAATGAAAAAGCCAGAAGCAAAATTAAACAGAATGTTATGGGCAATAAAATGAACCAGGCTGTGGTGAGAAGGAAAAGCTGCTATGGTCTGAATACTTGTGTCTCATCAGCACTCACATGCTCCTCAGTTGTCACCAAGGTGATGACATCACAAGCAACAGAGCCCTATGGATGGGGTTAGTGGCCGTGTGCAAGCCAAGTAACTTCTGTCTTAGGAAATTCAGTTGCACCTCCTTGCAAAAGGATTATCCCAGCCGGGCTTGTTAACTGTGTGCATCCCTCCATGGAGGCATGGGGAGGGTCACAGGACCCTCACCTGAGTATCCACCTAGTGTGTAACTCTGCCTTAATTGCCTGTGGCCTCAGGGAAGGGCTACAGTACATGGGTTGGACGAGAAGACTGAGGAGACAGGATCCATCTATGCAGGTATGGGTTGGCCACCATCCCTACTGGGTAAAGGCTTTCCATGTAAGTACCACCTATCTATGCTCCTTAATAACCCTCAATAACTGGTTAACCGAGTGAATTTTGGTAAAATTGTGCATTGGTTTGTCACTGGGGCCTTGAGAGGAGGGATGCTGTTTACATCTCCCTGGAAAGGAATTTTAGAACATGGCGTTATAAAAAAAAGACTCAGAAGAGAGACTTGACAGGGCCCTCTGGCCTCCATAAGCGTTCTCTCTCTCTCTCTCTCTCTCTCTCTCTCTCTCTCTCTCTCTCTCTCTCTCTCTCTCTCTCTCTCTCTCTCTCTCTCTCTCCCTCCCTCCCTCCCTTCCCCCCCCATCCCCAGCTTCAGAAATCTGGGCTACTAAGATAGGTCAGTAGTTGAGTTTGGACCCTCAACAGGATGCACACACCCCAAATGCTGCCCTGAGGAGGCAGAAACAGGGGGATCCCTGGGGTTCTCTGGCCAGACAGTTTAGCCTAATCTGTGATCCAGATTCACTGAGAAGCTCTGCCTCAAAAAATGAGCTGAAGAGTGACTGAGGGAAACACCAGTGTTAACCTCCAGCTGTACAAGCGTGAACACAGGTGCATACATTCATGAATATATACATACTGAAAAGCTTCTGCACCCTGATAAGCCTCTTTGCCCATACAGCGATCCAATCAGACCAAATCAGAGGAAGTCCCACTTTAATGAGTAAGCATTCCAGGGTTATCTTCTGCCTCCTCCTCCCAGGAGACAGGGAGGAGAGACCAAAAAGACCCACAGTGTCTGTTTCTAGGATGCAGTTTAAATACCCTGTGGTCTTGAACATCTCTTGGAGAGGAGCCCTGTTTGTAGGGACTTGCTGAGGGTCAGGGTCTGGGCAGAGAAAAAGGTAGAGCTTCCACAAAAACATTCCAGACTCTTTGGGTAGATGGATGCCAGGGTGCCAGGGGCTGAGGTGGGGGTTCCACAACACATACAATTTAATTAGTTAACTAAATCATTTAAAGGCCTAATAAGTCCATTTGGCTCCTTCCACAGTGCAAGGACACTGTTTGATAGATCTATCTATGATCCATGAAGGATATGCTACCATTTTAATCTCAGAAGTTTAATTCCCAGTCTCTAGAAGTAGTAGAAACAAATTTTCTGTGGTTTATAAGCCATAAGTTATTTTCTCATAGGAATCCAAGTAGGTGGAAGCAGAAAGCAATTGCGAAAAACATTGAGGCCTAGGAGCATTGTGTACTGACGAGGAAGATGTACACTCTTGTGTGGAGTCAATGGGGTGGCCTGTGGAAAAGGTCCTCCCAAGGACAATGTAGAATTATCTAAGGGATTTGAAAATGTGCCTTCCTATGGATCAATGAGCCCACTACTTCCCTAGAGAAGCGTTTGCATGTATGCACACAGACCCAAGTACGAGGCTGTTTACTGTGGCATTCATGTATAATCTGGATACACTAGGATGAGTCAGTAACCAAATGCAGAGATGTGAATGTGAAATGACATACACTCACATTATGCAGTGGAAGGAAGCAAAAAGAACTCCATCAAGGGCCACCACAGTGCTGGGTGTACTTTTATGTTAACTTGAAAAAGGATGGTCCTCTCTGGGTGATGCAATTAGAGAAAGCCAGCCCCTTGTGTGAGATAAGGTATTGGAGCTGGGTTCAGCTTCAGCTTCTCCTCTGCTCTCCTCTGTGTGACCAGGAGCAGCTGTGAGTCTCCAATCAACCAGAGAAGTCTGTTGAATGGACAAGCAGGTTCTAGAGTAAAGTGTAAAACTCAACACCTTTGACTAATTAAACACACGCTGTTTAAATAAAACATACCCTGCATCCTAATGAGACAGAAGACTAGAGGAGTCATTTCTGCCTTCCTATTCCCCTGAGGAGAACCTGGCTAACCTGCCCTTCAACATTATATAGTGTTCTGGCTTTATGTTTTCACAGTAAGAGTGTATCTCTCTATCACGCCTATGATTAACTTAAAATTTAGACTAAAAATTCAGAGATCTGAGCCGTCATGACAGAAGAGATGTGTGATGCCACAGGTAACACCTCTCACCACCGCCACGGCCAGAACCAGATTTTTTTAAAGGCACCCTGTGTGTGGACATAACATAACATAATCATTCTGTCCTGTTCTTTGATGGTGGTTGCAGGGTTGGGGCGGGGAGTGGGGGGGTGGGGGGTGGGGGGGGAGGGTAAGAGAGTGACAGAGAGCTTCAGTTGGATGAAATAACTTCTTAGGAAATTAGGAGAGGACGCTTCCCTGTGCCTCTCTTCTCCTACAAATAGCATTTCCCAATCTCAGAACTCCTGTCCGAGACCCTCTCTGTCTGCACAAAGTGGTCAGAAAGCCAACAGCCAACTTGAGCAAGATCAAAGGGGCCTTCCCCAGTCCCTCCGGGGAGGGGCTTCCTCACACCTAAAGGAGATGCAAGGAGCTGACTGCTCTGAAAATTGTTTTTTAATAGTTTGATTTCACGCTCTTCTTGTTACTTAAGTAACATCCATCTTCCTCCAAATCTCCAGCTCTAGCTTCATGTGGCTTGGCAGCTCAATTTTCTTCTCAGCCTAACGGGTGACACCACAGGTCCAGCCAGCAGCCACTTATCTAAGGAAGGCACACCGGAGCCTTTCTGAGCCACACCCCCGCATCTCAGCATCCTTCTCAGGGGAAGATTTATGGGCCCGCTGAGGATGGCTTTGTTTCTCAGAACACTCACTTCTCTCCTCACCTCCAGTCAGAGGCCATGCTAGTATTGACTACTCCTGCTTTGGATAGTAGTTAATTATGTCTGAAACAATTGACTTCCCTGAAATGACAATGATCTTGGTTGCTCACAGCATAAAGGAACAATAGTCTCAAGTTTATTTCCTGAATACTTCTTCCTTCTCTTCGCCTGGACCACCCACTGCCATGTCCATAGCCAGGGAACATTTTTCTGTGACACACTCTGTCCCTTGGAATTGGTTTCTGGTGGCATTTTCCAAAGCCAACTCCACACGATCTGGCTCCCATAAAAGGAGTGTTCTTTCTCTTCTGGTGACTGTGGGAGAAGGAAGATCGTGGGATAAAAGGGTGATAAAGGGACTGTTGAAAAACTGAAGCACTGGCCAAGTCTCCTCACACTAGCCTCAGGAGGACGAAAGTGCTCTGATGTGACTCTGAGCAAAAGCAGCATGGCAAGGAAAGGACATGGAGGGAAGTCAGGGCAGGAAGTCAAGGCAGAAGTTTGAAGCAGGAACTACAGAGGAACACAGCTCACTGTGCCAATCCCACCAGTCAAAAAAGGGCCGCTACCCCCAGCTTTAACTAAATACTGAACAGGTGGATGGGCTCTGGCAAGGACCATCTCTAGTTTCCCAGAATGGCCCCAAGTCATGATTTGCAGGGGCTTAAGTATTTCCCCACCAAGTCCAATCAGGGAAAAGCATACAGCCTGATGTACCTCCAGCCTACATCCAATCAGGGGCAAGTGTACATCCTGATGTATTTCCTTCCTGTGAATCTCCCACCCACATGTGATCAAGCACATCTGGCACAGATCTGTCAAAGAAACTTGTTTAGGGGAGTGAAAACAGGGGGTGACCTGTAATCTCCCATAAATACTAGCCCCAACATTTCAGGAGCTGTCTGTTCTTGGGCAAGGGGCTTGAAGATCAGAGGTGAATTTGTTTCATGGATATCTTAGGCATAATAACTAAAACTTAAAATATAATTTGGGTTCTCACAACTGGCTCACTCACCAAATTTGTTTAGCTAGCTTTTTTATACATCCAAGACCTTGTCTAGGGATGTGCTACCCACAGTGGACTGGGCTCCCCCACATCAATCATCATTAAGACAATCCCTCATGGTCATGGCCACAGGCCAAGTCCTCAGCTGAGATTCTGTCTTCCTAGGTGGCTCTAGGTTGTATCAAGTTGACAATCAAAACTGACCAGCACAATTGCTCCAAACTGATACCCCTTCTAACACACATAAAAATAAAGATTTTTAAACAAAATAAAATGATGAAACTCTTCCCCCTCCCCCCCAAAAATGTGTCAACAATGTTAAGGAGAATATGGAAATTCCTCGTAGTAGGTAGGACTCGCTAATAACCTGGGACGGGAAGAGGGCACAGGCAAGACTGAGGGTAGTGTGGTCTACACAACAGGATTCTGTTTCAAAAAAATGAAAACAAGACAACCCCTCCTAAACTAAACTAAAACAGCCATCGTCTTAAAAGGCAGCACCATTTCCTCCATCCCTTGCACCAGAGATTGCCAAAGTGAGCATACGAAAATCAGTGACCAACAGTCCTAGGTGATAAGGAGAGCCCCAGGAGATGAATCAAGTAAGGTCAGTGGAGCAACCCGTGTGGCTCTGTGGTGGGCATACAGATGTTGGAAGAGCTGAAACCACCAAGGATAGACAAGCGGGTCAATCCTGCTGTGGAAGTGGACTCAGGAAACACCTTGGAGAGTAGGGCTCACCACAAACAGACATTATCTCCCTAACGGCTCTTTCTGGTTTTAGAGACCGACAAGAGAGACTACGCATAGGGAATTTGAGGGAAGATGTGCAAATGTCTCCTGGACATGAGTGTGGGTTTTCAGAGTCTGGTGAAGGATGTTGGGAGAAAAGGATCTGAAGATCGGAGAGGAAGGCGGGAACTGTAAAGCTTCTCAAGCTTCCCTAGCAAGGGGCTGCTCCTCAGAGCAGGAACTAAGGATCTGAACCATCAGTGGGACTGACAAGAAGCAGGGGCCCCCTCTGAGAAGTCTTCAGCAATGGAGATGAGAAACTGAGTCCTTCTCAATGAAATTCACCTACACTATTGTTTCGAGACTTCTCCTGGGGAGACAGGGCACATCAAATAGGGCACCATGACAGACAAGAAAATCAATTCCACTTACTGAACCAGTAATAGTGGAGATTGTTTTGAAATAAATATTCATTTTCAACTTAAAGAATATTGGAGTTGCTATTGAGGGTGTCTCAAAGGCATCTTTTTGCTGAAAAACCCTATGTTGACATCATCAAGGGTCAAAGCTCAGGGAAACTGAATGAATACCTGGAGCTGTCAGTCAATATCTATGCCAGTTAGCACCTCTCCTGCCCTACAATTATTACTGCTTCTATGATCTTGATAGGGAACTTCGTGAATCTTGTCAAGTTTCAGGGACTTCCTGAGACTTGTGACTTACATTTGATTCCCTCAACTGACCTATTTTCTCTAATCCCTTTTAGCTTTTCAGAATTGATTTTTATGTTTCCTTTAAGGGCTAAAGAATAAGTCCAGAAATTATTCTGTCTTCTTGCTTCCATCTGCCATATGGTTTAAAAGCCTCTCCTGCAGAAGGGAAGATTTCAGTTCAAAGGGAATGGGTGCATTGCAATTGTCCACAGAGACAGCCATCCCAAAAGGACTATGTTAGAGACAGAGCCAGACTGAATGTTGGGTGGAGGGGGGGGGGCACTCCACCACAAGAGATTAATGTGAGCTGATTCCTGCTTTCCACTTCTCTTCACTATCCCAGTGTAAACAAGCTGGAGACAGAAGGTGGTGGAGATGAAGGGGAAAAGAAAGCCACGTCCTTTTCTTGACACATCTCCTTGGAGTCACTGTTCTACACAGCAATGGCATGGGAGAAATAGCCATAAACTCAAGATCGGAACTTGTAACAGGACCTAGCTGTTTCAACCATTAGAAGTGGCCAGAAAAATAATGGAATCTGCCAAAGCAAAAGGACCATCTGCTAAGGAAAGCAGATAGCACAAGAGCACAGATCTGACTGGAAAAAAAAATCTTCTGTTTGTATCTCAACTACTTGAATGCCCTGAGTGAGGACACTTACACTTGATTCCCTTAATTGGCCTATTTTTTTTTTTTTATCTTTGTAAGATTTTCAGGGCTCATTCTTATGTGTCCTTATTGAGTGGAAAAGTGAGTCAGAGGCTGTCTTCTCTGCCCTCTCTCTGTCTGTTGGCTGCACTCTCTCATTGAAGGGATGGTTTTTCCTGAGATGGCTAAACACAGGCTCCCCCTGAGTTCAGACATCTCATATGAGGGTCAGCCATGATCCCCCTGAGTCCAGACATCTCTCATACGAGGGTCAGCCATGATGCCCCTGAGGCCCAACATTCCATGTTTGGAACTGAAGAGGTATGGGTTCCCAGACCAAAGTTGGAGAAGGCCACAGTACACAAAACAGGACACATGAACCATAAGATCCTAACTTGGGTCTTAAAGAAATCCAGCTTTTATTCTGAGATCTTGGCTTTCCTATTTATCTACATATGAAGAAAGGTAATTTAAACCACGCAGGGCTTTTAAAATCTCCCTCTACTAGAATCAAGTTAGGAGAGAATAAGAATCAATAGATGTAATTTCCATAGTTTAGGCTCTCCTTACTGAAAATTTGGCCATCCTTACCCACCCACCTCCACCCACTCACATTCAGACCATCAAATGGTTACAAAGCCGTATTGTCCAGGCTTATTTACAGACCATTTCCATCATTCCAGAAAGTGGTGTTGGACGGCTCTAGTATAGATGCTTAAAAGAGGCCAAAGTACATGTAGAAAGACCTGAAAACAGGCTGGTGATCCCAAGGAGAAACTGAGAAACCGTGTCAGAAGGCAAAGCCATGTAGCAGAGAAGAGGCCTACAGGAATTGTTTCAGGACGTGGCTCCAAGTAGGTGTGGCAGAGGTTCCCACGGCTGCTTCTTTCTAGAGGTCAAAGTCCACCTGTGGGGTTCTGAGCAGGTGCAGCTGGCTGGAAACACAGCAAGAACACATCTGTGCTGCACATGATATTCCCAGAGGGAGACCTCACACTACAGGGTCCAAACCTGATGGGGGGACGGGGGAGATCCACAAAGAAAGTCAGGAGAAGGGGATGACAGACATCATTGAATCATCTTTCCTTTGGTCCCTGGGCTCTATTTTTCCTTCTTTGTAAATGTTTTGATGAAAACGAAACCTAGAAAATCAAGGTCTGGGAACCTAACCCAGATAGTCCTCTTAATGCATGTGCGAGAGTCTGGCGGTCCCGGTCTGGGGCTATGACCAAAATGGTAGAATGTTTGCCAAGTGGACAAAAGACCTGGGTTGAATCTCCAGAATTACTCAGAATGGGGCATGAAAGTACATACCTGTAATCTCAGCATTTGGGAGACAGTTGAAGGGGGATCCGTTCAAGGCCATCCAGGAGATTCGTGAGACCTGTCTCAAAATGAAAAGAAAGGATTCACCAGTTCCTCCCGTTAACACCTTTTGATTGTCTTAGAAGTTATTGTTCACCTCACCTCTTAGTAGCAGCAAAGTTTGTGTCTTGCAAATCTTGTTGAATTAACTAATCCCCAGTCAGTCACATGGAAAAGAAGGATAGTTGCCCAGGACAGTAACTATCCATCAATGAGGACAAAGGATAATGTTTTTCAAGAGAGGTCACTGACCGACAGCTGCTGGCCAGTTCCACAGTTCTGGTGCTGATGCTGTTTGGGTCCCGGCTCTGGACCCCCTGTGCTCCTTCAGCTTCTGTTTGTACAACGGATGTGCTGTGTCAGGTGTGTGAACTGCACGGCCATTGTCTAGCTCTGAGACCTCTGCATCATGAAGTTCTCTGACTTACCGTATGTGCGTTCTCTTTCCCTAAAAGTGTATGGGTGCCCTAAGATCGCTCAGAAGTAAAGCACTTGTTGGGGAACTTGAGGGGCCTGAGTCAAACCCCCAGCATAAGGAAAGCTGGCATGGCATTTGTGAGTCCAGAGCCAGGGAAACGGAGATTGAAAGGTCCCTGGGGCTCACTGGTCAGGCAGCATAGTTTACTCCCCGAGGTCCAGACCAAGAGAGACTCTGCCTTCAAAACTCACGTGAGTGTGTGAGTGTCTTCTCTGGCCTTTGTGCACTCTTGCACACGAAAACGTAAAGGATGTATGTTTATCTATCTATCTATCTATCTATCTATCTATCTGTCTGTCTGTCTGTCTGTCTGTCTGTCTGTCTGTCTGTCTATCTGTCTATCTATCTATCTATCTATCTATCTATCTATCTATCTATCTATCTATCTATCTATCTAGGCAGAGATAAGGTGAGTTAATTAATCCTTCCCTCAATCCAGGATGATTTTGAGAGTGGTTCTTCCATGTGGCTGGGGTCAGTTTAAGTGACCTGTGATTAAGCCGCAAAAACATTCATGAATATGTAAATTTCCTTCTGCGGGCACAGGAGAAGTCTTCCCTAATGCTCTGAGGAAAACTGGAGATCTGCTTGGTCCTGGACTTCCAAAAATAGCTTGGGGAAGACTGAGGGACTAAACGTAGGTGGTCATAAAATTGTGGGCAAAATAAACTTAGGAAAAAATGTTTTAAGGCTGAGAAAAGAGGCACTTTCAGGTAGCAGGGGGGAGGTCAGAGAAGAGGCGAAGTTACACGTCGGTGATTGTGTGAACACGGAGGTTGAAACCTCATTAACTTCACGTGACAGGAGACACTGGGAGAGGACTTGGTTCATCCACTCTACCAAGCACCTACTAAGTTCCTGGCTGTATACCTCAGAATAAATTACTCAGCAACACACAAGCCAGGCATACAATTTACAGCCTGATAAGGTTATAGCTGTCAATAATGATTACCTGAGTGTGATGGTTGGTTTCAACTGTCAGTGTGACATAGTCTGGAGTCACATGGGGAAAAGGCCTCTCAGAGCATTCGTGGAATTGTCTTAATTATGTCGATTGATGTGGGAAGGCCTGCACACTGAGGGCAGCACCATTCCCTGGGCTTGGGACCTTGGACTGTGAGAACAGAGAGCTGAGCATTAGCATGCTTGCACGGACTCCTGATTCTCTGCTCTTGACTTGAATGCAGTGTGACTAGCTGCTTGAAGATCTTGCTACCTCGACTTCCCCAACATGATAGACTCTAACTTGGAATTGGGAACCAAATAAGCCCTGTTTCCTTTAAGCTGAGAGATTTCTAACGCAGCAGCAGGAAAAGAGAAAATAAATTAAGACTTATAACTAACAGTAGCCATGTGAAATTCTATTGAAGGACAAGTCAGTACTGGGATGCAGCTCTGTTGGTAAGGTACTTACTTAGCATCCATGAGGCCCTGGGTTCAATCCTCATCACCACATAAATGGATTCTGAGGGTGGTCTGGTTCCCTTGCCCACATCTGTTTTACTTTGCCATGCACAGCCAATATCCTGCGCCTGTGTTTAAGCCCGCCCATTGCTCACCCATGCACTGTCCTAGGCATAGCCCTTACTTTCTTCTCTGTCAGAGTAGAGCCTCCCAGGGCCACTGAGCTTCCTTCATGCTAGCCACCGGCCTCAGGGGAAGAGGCTCTCCTGTCTCCTGCCAGGACTCTGAGAACAGAAATCAAACTTCCTGGAGGCCTGTTGCTTCCTGGCAGGCTGCCCTGGGGGTGAAAGCAGGCAGAGACAGGCATCTCCACTGCTATTCCCATCCCATCAGAGACAGCCGGTATATGTATGAGGTGAGGTGTAGTGTGAAGTTTCTGGCCTGTCTGGCCTGTGGTCTAGACCCGCAGACCCACAGACCCACTGAAACACACAGATACTCGTATTAATTTTATGCTGATCAGCCTATGGCTCTGGCATATTGCTAGCTAGCTCTTGCTCTTAAACTAACCCATGATTCTTATCTTGTTTGGCCATTCAGTTTGGTACTTTTTCTCAGAGCAGCATTTCAACTTCTTTCCTCTGCTTCTGCTGGGGTCTCATTGTGGTGTCTTCGTGATGTCTCTCTGGCTTCTTCACTCTGCTCTTCCTGTTCCCAGAGTTTTCCCAGTTTGGTAGCTCCACCCACACTTCCTGTCTGCCTTCAGCCAATCACCATTTTATTAAGCTTGTAGGCGGGACAATTACTTACAATGTAACAATATAATCCCACTACAGTGAGGGTCAAGGAAGGATAGGACAGCCATGTGCACAGCTGGGGAATTGTCTAAGAGGCTCACAGTCTTCCCAGCCTCTGGCCCTTTGTGGAACCTCCTCAGAGTTGTAAGGAAGGTGATGTAGCTCTAATTGACGACGAACACCCAGACACCCAGAGTGGGCAGCATGCACCCATGCTAGGGCAGGTTTCATGTTCACTCTGCCACAATCATGATTTCCTCTCCCCATGTGGCTCGTATACACACACACACACACACACACACACACACACACAACCTTGATCTGGAGAGCTCTCTTATCTAAGAGACTGCAGATCTAACTGACCTGCTCCACTGTGTGGGTCCCCCCCCCCTCCAGAGTTTCATGTGCATCAGGAAGGCCTCAAATCAGCTATGTAGCAAAGGATGACCTTGAACTGTGATCCTCCTGCCTTTACTTCCCAAGTGCTGGGATTACAAATGTGGCCCCCAGCTTATTTTATGTGGTGCTAGGAACTGAACAGGGCTTCCTGCATCTGGGCAAATATCCAACCAACTAAACTACAACCCTAGACCCCTTGTGATTTTCAGAAAACAGCTCTGATCATGGGTCTTCTCAAAACCTCTGGAACATTTACCTTTGCTTCTAGAAAACTCCAAATTCCTTAGTGCTAGACAGCAGGTCTTACTGGAGTCAAGCCCTGGGGAAAGGTAACTGGAAAGACTCTCTCTCTCTTTTCCTCTCTCTCTCTCTCTCTCTCTCTCTCTCTCTCTCTCTCTCTCTCTCTCTCTCTGTGTGTGTGTGTAGGTGACAATGTAAAGTGTCTTCCTCAGACTCTATTTTACTTCTTGAGACAGGGTCTTTCACCGAACCTGAGCTCACTGACTCAGCTGAACCAGGCAGCCACTGAGCCCCAGGAGTCCGCCTGCCTCTGTCTCCCTAGCTCTGGATTCCAGGCATGCCGCCCCTGCACCTCACTTTTTTCATGGGTACTGAGGATCTGCAGATCCTCATACTTGCAGAACCTTTCTATGCTCACTATAGAAGTCAACCCAGTCAAGGAAGCCATGCACAGCCAGGGGAACCTGGCAGAGTTGGAAGCACAGCCCAGGACTCTCAAGAGCAACAGTATGTCTAATCCATTGGTTCCCAACCGCTGAGTCATAACCCCTTTACATTAACATTCATAACTGTAGCAAAATTACAGTTATGAAGTAGCAATGAAATAATTTGTAGTTGGGGCGGGGGGTTTGCAGCCTTAGGAAAGTTCAGAACCACTGCTCCAGTCCATCCTCCTTGAACCCCTCAAAAAGAGCTTGATTTGGGGCTCCAGCCTCCTGTCTTCTCCCCCAGTGACCTCTGAATAACATGGTATTGACTGAGGTTCCTCCAGCTCCAACTGTATTGTTCCCAGCACTGTGTGTCACTCAGGCTTCACAGGTGTCCCGTGGGGCAGAATCATTATTAGCTCCATTTTACGCATGAGCAAACTGGTACACAAAGGCTGAGTAACTTGAAGGTCACTTCTAGTTTTTGAAACAGTCTGAGCTGAGACTTACATACAACCAAGGGGGTACCCTCAACGCCTGGCCAGCCTGTTTCCCAGATTCAGGTGGGATCCAAAGCAAGTCCAAATGGGAGGGACCTCAGTCCTATGTTATGGAGTCTTCCTATGCACTTGCTGTCTTGAGGATGCCCGAGTATCAGAAGCTGATTGGCTTTTCTGGCAGGAATCAACCTCAGAGGCATTTCAGAGATGGGAGAGAATTCATCTGCTATGTGTCTCCTCTAACAGAGGCACCTCATTACCTTCCAGCGAGAGAGGTGGCAAGACCATAGCCCAGCATTGCGTTTTTAACGTGAAGCATCCACCATCGGCCCATGGGTTTGGAACTTAGTCCCCAGGAGACTGTTCAGGAAGGTTGTAGAACATTTAGGAGGTGGAGCCTGGCTGGAGAAAATTGGTCACTGGGGGGAAAGTCTTGAAGCTTTGTAGCCTGACCCCACTTCCAGTGACTTTCTACTCCCTGAATGGGGATGCAAGAGACACCTACTTCATATCACTACAGCCATGATTTCTCCACTCACACTGTAAGCCAGTCCTGATGTTCCTTCTTTAAGTGGCTTTCAGTTGGGTATTGCATCATGGCAACAACATGGTAACAGCACAGAAGAACACAGAGCAAGTGTCTGGTCAGGAGTCTCACCAAAGACAAAGCCTGCAGTTGCCACCAGAAGGTGAGGTTTCCAGAGGCAACTGATCCTTGAGGAACAAATGCCCCAAGCTGTTCTCATCCACACAGCTGCTCTTAATCTCTGTCATGTTTATTTAAAGGTTTACAAGTATGTCCAACACAGGTCATCTAAGACCTGCCTCTGAGGATGTCACTATTCCTCTCAAAGTGTTAGTGTGCGATCCAGCAGATATGTTCCCCTCCCTTTTTGGTACAGGGGACAGTGCTTGAGAACTGGTTCTGGAAGAAAGCGAACATGGTCCAGGCTGTCCACATGAAGTGGATGCACATTCCTGGCCTTCAACAAAGAATGACCCTTAAGATTTATGGACTTCATTTTATGTATTAATGGTTCTTGTCAAAATTCCATTCGGCCTTCATGACTGATAGGCAGCAAGCAATGGAATGGGGGCATATACTCCAAGAAATAAAAACAGCACAATTAAGGCTGTGGAGATGGGGGACAAGTTGTTTTAGGATATTTGTACACTGTGTGAAGATGTATTTGCTGTGACTGTGTAATAAAAACTCAATGGCCAATAGCTAGGCAGGAGTTCTAGGCGGGATTTCTGGGGAGGGAGGAAATGGAGATGAATCTGGGCATAAAGGAGTCACCAGCCAGACAGAGAGAAAACAGGAGGTGCAAGATGAAAGAAAGGTGAAAGGTCACGAGATTAATATAAATAGCTTAATCTGAGTTATAAGAGCTAATGAGACAAGCCTAAGCCAAGGTCCAGCTTCCATCATTAATAAGAAATCTCTGTGTCATTACTTGGGAGCTGGTTACACTGTCACCCCTAGGGCTGACTCAATAGTTACTGTATGTCCATCTTGACTTATAGCTGGATCAAATTGTTTAGGAGCCATATAGTAATTTTTAATATATATTTATTTTAAAATGTAACAGATCCCTTGGGTTATGAAGTTTGAGATCCTCAGAAAAAAATCCTTAGTTTAAATTATAATTAACCAAATGCATTAAAACTGGTAGCAGGGCCACAGTCTCTAAACCAAACCAGAGATATGCAGTGTAGAAACAGAGAAAGGATGGCTTCTTAAGGGTCAAAACCACAAGTAGTCCTTGGATATCTACAAAAGCGAGGTCCAGAAGCCAAAGAGCTGTTCGGCTCTACCAAGATTAGACAGTCAAGTGGCCTCAAAATAGTTCTGGAATGCTAAATAAGCAGGTTACAGAAGCCTAAATTAGCAATTAGTTGTATTACACCAGATCATGAGGGAACTTATCTTCTAGGAACCTGAGTCAGAGACAAAAGACTATTACCTACCAAGATGGACACTTAGCATAAAATGGAGTTTCCTTAGACAGCACATTTTTCACTGCCTCCAGATCATACAGATCAAATCACTGATTCCCGTTGCAGTACAGGTTAGTATCAAGCTTGTAGGGCTCATATTTTAAGCAGTTTATAATAAAAGGGCCTGTGGTAACTCCCAGAAGCAACAGGAGAGGATTTTTCCAACAGGGTTCTAATTCCAGATGATTAGTAGGTCAGGAACACACTGTATAGGAATTTAGGGCTGGTCTAAGTGAACAGTTTTTGTAAGATAGTTTCATAAGTATTCTCAGGAATACATTCCTCCCGTGGGGGAGGCACTGTTTGTGCTGGTGGCTGCTTTGAGGCTGCCAATGCTCCTGTCAGGAACCCTCCACCCAGGCTCTGTGGGTAAACCAATAAACTCCTCAGTTCCCAGGAGTGAGCTCTGGAGGAACCGTATTCCTGCTGGAGAAGTAGGCATTGTTCATGTCTCCCCCCTAGATAGACTTTTAGGAATAACACCCCTCTATCACTCAGTGCACCCCCTCCCACGGGCCCCTTCCTCTTCCCAAACAGTCCTTCCCATCTTCTGTTTATATCTGAGTTTTTTAAAACCTAGCTTCCACATATGAGAGAAAAGACTTGAATTTCATAACCTGGCTTGTCTCTCTTGACACGATCTTCATTTCCATCCATTTTTCCTCCATGTGATGTAATTTTATTTCTTGTGAGTGAGCAAAGCTTTGTATTCTGTGTTTTCTTCATCCAGACATTCCTTGATGAAATATCTGGATGGATTTCAAATCTTGCAGAGACCATGGCTGTTTCTCTGTGGCGTGCTGATTTTAGAGTCCTCTGAGTATACATATCCGGGAACAATCTACCTGAGTCACATGATCATTTTGTTCTTAGTTTTGGAGGAACCTCCATAGTGGGGTGTCATGATTTGACACAGTCTAAAATTGTCAGAGAAGTTAGCCTCTCCCAGACCAGAGTGGGCTGTGAGCGTGTCTGTAGGGCTGGCTGTCTTGATGGTTGATTAATGTTAGGAGGGCCCAGCCCACTGTGGACAGCACCATCACCTGGGCAGGTGGGTCTGAGTTGTATAAGAAATCTACCTGAACATGATGAGTCAGCAAGCAGCATTCCTCCATACTTCCTGCTTTCGGATCCTATTTGAGCCCCTGCCCCAACTTCGCTGTGTGACAGACTGTGGCCTGGATTGTGTTTTAGCACAGTAACAGAGAGGAAACAGAACAAAGAGCCACAGAACTTCCAAGAATATTCCTAAGGCTGTTGCAATGCCTGACTGGCCTGTTATTCCTTCAGCAGAGGAACAAAGCCCAGGACACAGAACTCCCAGTCTGTGCCAACCCTTTCTCAATCGGTAGCAAAAGAGAGCGCAGTTGGTGGCCCAGGGCAGAGGTGTTGAGACACAGGGCTGCCCTTGCCTCTCTGAGACTAAGTCATGCCCACCACAGGCTCCCTGGATCCTTTCACCAAACTGTGGGACCCAGATAGCATCCACCAGACCCTCAGCATGGTCATTCTCTGAGCTCCATCATGGTCAGAGTAAATGCATTCACAGTAAAGGCCCAAAGTAGACAAAACAGTTGTTTTAAAATGCTGATTTCATACCCCTCCCAAAGGTGCTCTTTTGTTATGTTTAATTTTACATCTGATTGGTGATAGCAAACTCCAGGGCAGACTCATCAAAGGAAACTGATAATTACTGACTGTATTTTTGATTTTGTTCATTGTTTTGTTAACACCTGATTCTGAAATATACTTCTTAGGAATGGGCTGGCAACTAGCATAAAAAATATTAGCATAAACAGGATACTTTTGCATAGAGATGGTGTTATTATCTGCCAGCCACAGTTAGGTGTACTCAGCAGCCTCCCCACCTGTTCCCAGGCTGACAGACATCCTAAAGGCTTTGTACAGCATACTCAGTTTGTCTCAACTGGGAGTCCTGGGGCGTGGAAGATAATGGACGGCTGTGGAAGTGAAGTCAGAGTGTGGGTCTGGGAAACAGTCAAAATGGGGCATTAAGGGGTAGGGAGCTTCAGGTTTAATTGGGTGGCCCACTGGGAAGTCCAGTAGTCCTTTAGAGTGTCAGGACTGTGTGTGCCCAGTTGACTCCTGGACACACAGAGACCTCAGAAAAATGCAAATGTATAGAAGTAATGGGTGCTCTTTCTTCTGGTGCTTCCTGAGAACTTTTGGTGTCCTTCCCATCCTCAAGGAAGCTCCAGGCTTGTGATCCTGACTTAAGGAGGAAATAGAATCTTGTCCAGCCACCTGGCTGCCAAAGAGCGGGCAATGTGGCTCAGGCTTTACCCCCTTGAAGTGCTTACATGAGACTTGAAAAAGAAAAGCTATGCAGTTGTGACTGACAAGCTGGTATGCCATACCCATTCTGGATGAGCGAGAAGGTCGTGTGGCCTGAGAGTGAAGGGCGGGACGTGTATCAGTGAACTATGCTAGCAGAAGGGGCACTGGGATAAAGGCAACACAGGTGACTGCTGTACAAAGCATACTAGTTCCTAAAGGGCGTGTAACTCAGTAAGAAATGAGGCCATGTAAAACTGAGTAGTGCTGTGAATATTCTTCAATACATCCCTTCCCCGTTTATTAAAAACAGATTTCTTTCACACAGTATACGTGATTATGGCTTCTCCTCCCATTTACCCCAGTTCCTCCCTGCTCCCCCTCCATCCAGATCCATACCCTTTCTGTCTCTCCTTAGAAAACTAACAGGCATCTAAGGAGTAGTAATAAAATAAGATAAAACAAAACCAGACAATCTGAAAAACAGGCAAACCAGAAAAAAAGAGCCCGAGAAAAAGCCCAGGAAGTACATAGTGACACCCACATTTGCACACACAGGAATCTCATAAAAACACAGAACTGGAAGCCATAATAGATATACAAAGAACCTGCAAAGAAAAAACTTTGACTACACATTATGAGACAAAGAATCTCTAAAGATGTTCATTTTTATGTTGGCCATCTACAGCTGGGCATGCAGCCAGCCTTGAGAGTGGCCTGTTTCCCTAGTGAGAAAACCAAATTTTCATTTGCAAGTGGTCAGACAGCTTGGGTTAGAGATGGGGAGGTACGCCCGCTTCTTTCAGCTCTGAGACCCTGTCTAGAGCAGACCCTGTGCACGAAGCCACAGTCTCACACGGGCATCGGATCCTGCTGTGTTTACAGGTTCCTTGGTGTCCTCTCTCCCCTCTGGCTCTTACAATCTTCCTGCCTCCTCTGCAGGGTTCCCTGAGTCCTGAGGGGAGAGAGTTGATAGAACACACAGGGCTGAGTGTTCCAAGGGCTCCATATTACCTGGCTGTGGCTCACTATATTTGCTCCCATCTGTTGCAGGGAGAAGTGTCTCTGTTGATCACTGCACAGGAAATGCACCTTCCACTGGGAACACAGTGCACACTGCAGCCTCCACAGGGATTCCCAGGGCTACAGTCCACCCGCTAACCCCTCTGCAGAATTAGGATTCGGCACCTCACCCCCCAAAAGTATGTCTCTCAGCTGATCTTTGGAAATGTGAGGCATTGCTGGACAAGGGCTTGAGAACCGGGCATTGAATCCTACCTGGCCTGTAGAACAGTCCTAAATAGGGGACTAAGGATTGAAAAAAGGCAGAGACAGAAGGAGAGAGAGAGAGAGAGAGAGAGAGAGAGAGAGAGAGAGAGAGAGAGAGAGAGAGAGAGAGAGAGAGAGAGAGAGAGAGAGTTGAGAGGCCTCTCAATAAATACTGTAGAAGCTCTGAGTTTATTTCTCATGACCTTTTCATACACATTGAAAGGGGGAGGGGAGGCAAAAAGATTTCTTTACCATTGGTTCAAGGGATAAACAATTGCAGATACCTCCTTCCTTCTCAAAACATTTAGTAACCACGCCTTTGGCTGAGCATCCTGTAATACAGCCTTGAGGAGCAGAACAAGCTTGAACTTTCTGACCTGGAGTCAGGCCACACCAGGTCCATGAGAGAGCACCACAGAGGCCAGTTAGGGAGCCTGGGCACAAGTGAGGCTCCCTCCTCAGCAAGCACATCAGCCTGTTAAAGACTCTGGGGGTTCTCTCACAGGTTAACTGTGTGTTTTCTGAGCTGATTAGACCACAGTATCCCCTTTTCATAATGCCATGAAGGTGTCGCCACTATTAAGTATCGGCAGTGGGCTCTCAGCTAGTTTTCTGCTCATACTAGGCTAAATCTCAAATCAAACAAGAAGGAATAAAGAGGGGGAGATTGTAGTCAGAAGTTTCTCTGTCCTGCTCGGCCAATCCCACAAAAGCTTTTATTAATCATAAACAGTTTGGCCTATAACTCAGGCTTATTACTTGCTGACTCTTATTCTTTAAGTTAACTCCTATTTCTTACCTATATTTAGCCATGTGACTTGGTACTTTTGCTTCAGTGCTGCTTCTTCCGCTCTGCTATTCAGCTTCCCAGAATTCTCCTAGTCTGGTTGCCCTGCCTCTACTTCCTGTCTAGTATCTGGCCAATCAGCATTTTACTAAACTAATTATTGTAGAGGTTTCTGGCTCAGCATAGTCCCAAGGTCCAGACCTGCCCATTGGTGCTTAGCTCCCCAAAATGACTCAGACACTTATGTTAATTACATGCTATTCAGCCCATGGCTCAAGCATACTCCTAGCTAGCTCTTGCACCTTAACTCAACCTATCTCCATTAATTTGCCTTGCCATGTGGCCCATGGCTTACCTGTATTTTTACATGTTTCTCGCTTGTCAGCAGTTTGCAGTGTCTCTGACCCTGGTTCTGCCCCCCTTCTACTTTATTTCTGCTCAGATTTCCTGTCTGCTTCTAAGATGCCTTGCCATAAGTCAAAACAGCTCCTTTATTATCCAATGATAATTCACAGCACACAGAAAGACATCCCACATCAACCAATATCTACAGTGACAAATCTTTACAGTGTACAAGAGTACAGTCCCACAATCCCATCAACCCACTCGGAATATTCTTTGCCAAAAGTAGCAGGAGTGGTATTATGGGGGCTAACATACATTAAACAAACAAATAGAAACTGATACCTACCAGGACAAATTTTAAGATTTCAGGACTGATGCTTCTGCCCTTCTCTTGTCCTCATGGTTATAATATGGCTGATGAGGCTCCAGATGTCACATGCCTGCTTAGGACGGAGAAACAAACACGATAATGGCTTCCTCTGTGGCTTAAATGGAGTCTCCAATAAACAACTTTTCATCCTGGTGGTAACTATGTTACAGTTCAAGGGAGGTGATCCTTACCCAGGGCAGGTTCAAGGGGGAGATAGGAGCAGACACTGGATCATTCAACAAAGTCTGCTACATCGCCCTTCTAAATATAACCAACCGCATCCAGATATTTTACTGCAATAGCCATTAAGTTTCTAAAATTATTCAACATATTGATATATCAGGAAGATATAAATCAAAGCATTGAGATTCCATTTCTCCCCAGTCAGAATGGTTACTGGATTGTTAAGTGATACTGACTACTTTCTTCAATGCTATGAAAGAAACAACTTAAGGCAGGGTATTTGGGGGCTCACATTCCAGGGACATTCTAGGAACAGTCCTTCATGCTGGAAAGTATGTATAGCAATGGGACCTTGAGGGGGCTGGTCACGATGTACCAGCAGTAAAGAAAAAGAGAGAAAGGAACTCTGGAGCCCAGCTTGTTCTCTCCTTTTTTTAGAACATGGTATGATGCTATCCACATTCAGGGTAGATTTTTCCTTAGTAGGGAAATTTTCAAACATGCTCTCATGGTCATCTGCTGTGGGATAATGCTCTTGTGCACCATAAAGATTTGTTACTTGAAGTGGTTTAATAAAACACTGATTGGCCAGTAGCCAAGCAAGAAGTAAAGGTGAGGTGACCAGACTAGGAGAATTCTGGAAAGAGGATGGGTGGAGTCAGGAGTTGCCAACCAGATGCAGAGGAAGCAGGATGAGAATGCTGTGCTGAAAAAAGTTCCAAGCGAAGTAGCTAAACAAAAATAGAAATATGGGTTAACTTAAAGTGTAAGAGTTAGCTAGTAACAAGCCTGAACTAATGGTTGAGTGTTAATATTAAGCCTCTGGGTCAATTATTGGAGAAGTGGCTGCTGGGTATTTGAGAGTGGCTGGTGGACAGTGACAGTCATCCAAGCATTATCGCCAAGGTTGGGTCTTCCCATCCTAACAAGTTGGCAGTTAAGATAAAAACAATTACTGAGAAAAGCCAATGGCAATGCTGGGAAGGGCATGGGGGAGGAACCATGTCCTGAAGATGGGAATGTCACAAGTGGTAGAGCCACTATGCAAATCAGTGTAGAAGGTCTAAGGTGGGAGGAGGGGAGAGAAAGGGGCAGGAAGGGAGAGAGAACTGTTATGTGAGCAGGTTTACATTACTCCTGAGTATTTACTCAAAGGGTTCTAAATCAACATCCGACAGAGATGCTGGCATGCCTGTATTTGCTGTTACACTGTTCACAATAGCCAAGATGTGCAATCAATCTACATGTTCATCAAGGGTGAATGGATAGAGAAAATGTGATTTATAGACACAATGGAGGCTTACTCAGCCACACAGAACAAACTGTTGTGTGTAGGAAATTGTCTGAGACTGGTGGTCAGCACGTTAAGTGAAATAAAAAGACATATGACATTTTCTTTCATATGTAGAATCTAGATTAAAGATTATATATATATATATATATATATAAAATGATATATTGGTGGAGGTGAGACTTATTGAAAAGAAGACCTGTAAGGGGGAAGAGGACAGGAGAGTAATAGAAAAATGTGTTTCAATTTTAGATCTACTTATTTTATATGTACAGTGTTTAGGCTGCATATGTGTATGTGCGACATATGCATGTAGTGCCCTCAGGAGTATCATCAAATCCCTTGGAAGCACCATGTCGGTGCTGGGAATTGAACCCAAGACCTCTGGAAGAACAGCCAGTGTTCTTAACTGATAAGCCACCTCTCCAGCCCAGAAAAACATATTTACATGTGTATGAAGATGTCACTGTGGACCATTATTCTGTAGAAGTAGCCTATACTTGAGTTTGAGAAAAGAGCAAAGGGAAATTTTACTATTTCGGCTGCCGTGTCTGTGTGTGAGTCTCCGAATGGTACTGCCTTCATCTTCACTTTACATCCCTAGAGCCACACACATCCACACACGACCAGAGGGCCACTGTTAACTCCCAGACGTTATCACTCAGAGTCTGAGCTGTTGCTGCTTCTCCCCAGCCTGCAGTCTTTCTCATCCTGTGTCCAGGTTGCTCATTGTTTCCCTGTTTCTCATGCTCAGAAAGCCATTGCCCGCCTTTATGAAGCACCTTCCTAGTCCCCAAAGCAAGCTTTGTTTAAACCATGCAGACAGAGTGTGCTTTATGCACAGAGTACATGTGGGCACAGAGCACACTAGTGATAAGTCTAGCTCACCAAGTACATTTCCATCTGGACACAGAAACAAGTAGAAATACCTTTAAACACACACACACACTCACTAGTGTTTTTTTAAATTGCACTTATTTATTTTGTGTGCATGTGAACATGTGTGGGTGAGTAGTATGTATGTGAGTAGGTAGCATGTGTGTGTGGGTGGCACATGTGGGTGGATAGTGTGGGTAGATGGGTAGTGTGTGTGTGTGTGTGTGTGTGTGTAGTATGTGTGGGTAGTGTGGGGGGTAGCATGTGTGGATGAGTGGAATGTGTGGTAGGTAGTGTGGGTGGGTGGGTAGTGTGTATGTATGTGAGTGGCATGTGTGTGTGTAGCATGTGTGGGTGGGTAGCATGTGGGGGGTAGTATTGTGGGGGGGTAGTATGTGTGGGGGGGTAGCATGTATGGGTGGGTAGCATATATATGTTGGGGGAGTAGCATATGTGGGTAAGTAGTGTATATATGTGGGGGGGAATAGCATGTGTGTGTGGGTAGCATGTGTGGGTGGGTAGCATTGTGAGTAGGTGGCATGTGTGGGTGAGTAGCATGTGTGGATGGGTGGCATGTATGAATGGGTAGCCTGTGTGGGTGAGTGGCATGTGTGGATGGGTGGCATGCAAATGCCATGACGCACATGTGGAGGTCAGAAGTCAACTATTGAGAGGTGGTTTTCTCCGTCCACTAGCTGAGTCCTGGGAATCAAACTCAGACCATTAGACTTGGAGGTTAAGCACCCAGAGCCACTACTGTATTTACTGGTGGTTTTCTGTGGTAGATACAGTGTTGCCTATTACATGCATCATTCCATTCCACTGTTGCAGCTACTTGGGAGACAAAGGCTTCCTTGCCTGCAAGAGTAGGGGAAAGAGATTCCAAGAGACAGCAACTTGCCCAAGTTCTCACAGCTAGAATATGACCAAGGGTGAACGTAAGCTGTCTGCATCAGGTGTTCACACTGGTCACGATCTGATGGTAGAATACCTCATACTAGGTCCTCACAGCACAAAGCTGTGAAGAGGGAGAGTATATCTATCTTAGTCATAAAGTTAGAGGCTCTGGAGACACAGAAAACCTGGGTAGGAACTGCGAGGCTGAGATGTTTCTAGGATTCAGCTGGAACATCAAACCTTCTAAGACATACAGGAAAAGCCAGGGCTCCAGAGAGCAAGGCTTGCCCAGATTCCCACAGCAGGCCAGACTGCACCAGCCTGTTCCACTCTCTACATGTCTAGGCATGCCGACTGCACTGAGTGGATGGATTGGCCATACAAGTTGGCTGTGGTCTTAAGTTCCCTAAAAGCAGACTCTGAGATAAAGGCTAGCCGGTGTGCCTGTGGTTAATGGAAGAGGTGGAGTAAAACAGGGAAGCTAGGAAACCCAGGAAGGGTGTGTCTCATGGAAAGTGACTTCAGCCTCCACCCACAGGTGCCTCTGGAATGTGACTGACACCTCAGAGTCCTCTGAACCTCAGTTCAGGGATCTGAAGGTTTATGTCATCCCTCCCCCACCTCACCACACTGCTGGGTGTCTGTCTAGACAAGTGTTCAAAATGGATTCCAGCAGACAGGAAACAGAATGTAAATAATGAAAGAAGGCGCTGGTTTTTCAAGATAGACAACGGAAGTCAGGGAGGAAGTCACACAATGGTGTTGGTACTCTATGTCCTGGTCTGACTTGGGTCCCAGATTCAAACCTTCCCTCAGCGGTCCTGATAAAATGCTCATGAATGGTACCCCAGAGCACTCCTGAGAAGGTGCGTGGATCCTTTCAGTCAGTACACAGCAGCGGATGAGAGGTGAGACCTATAAGATCAACATTTCTGAGCTTTCATCCATCCACCTAATGCTTTAAAAAGTAACATCAAGGGCCAGTGAGTGGGCTTTGAGGTGCTTGTTGCTAAGCCTCACAACCTGAAAACCCACAAGGTAGATAGACGCTATTCCCATGATTTGTCCTCCGACCTCCACAAATAAATAGGTAAATTGAGGTTTCAAAAAGAAGCTGTTAGATTATTAATAGCACACGAGGCAATAAACAGACTCCTATCTATGGTGAGTGGATCACAGTTTGTAAGAACGGGGCTGGGTAAGACTGCATTTTATTCTCTCTACCAGATACAGTGGTGCAGCCTCTGGTTCCAGCACTGGGCAATAAGGGCAGGAAGTTTAAGTCCTTCCTTAGCTACATATCAAGTTCAAGACCAGCCCGGGCTAAATGAGAGACTGTGCCTCACAAAGAACTAAAGCTGACAGGAACAAGCTTTGCCCAGGTTCTGTTTGGTCTTTTGACACCTGCACCTAGTCACGGCTAAAACATGCCACCCTTTTAAGGTGCTTACCATGAGATTCATCACAAAGTGACCCAAGACTTACTGTTAACAATAAAATCAGTGAATAATTTTATAATAACTTCCTTGAGAGCCAGATGTAGTGATGCACACCTTCTATTCCAGCACTTGGGAGGCTGATACAGGAGGATCTCTGCGAGTTCCAAGCCAGCCTCATCTACATAGAAAGTCCCAGACCAGCAGTGGCTATGTACAGAGCCCTGTCACCAAAAAACCAAAGGCAGAGTTCATTCACTCTGTACTTCTCATTTAAGTGGATGCTAGTCTATTTATTCACCGTGTTGTTTTTAGTGTAGAACCTTCCCATCCTGGCAAACAGATCCCTTATCAGCAGCCTGTCCCCATTCCCCTAGTTTCAGCATTCTAAACAAACACTAGATAAGAATGGGAGCCTTCCTTCTTAATCCCCTTACAAGAATCTTCCAGAAAGCCTTCTGGAAAGCCTGCTATGGTCTGCTGCACTGGGAGCATTTCTGCCCTTCCGACCAGTAGGCTTCAGGAATAATCACACAATGTAGGAAGGGAAGGAAAAGCTGATGATCCGATCCTGGGCACAGGCTAGGGGAATTCCACAGCCCTGCTAAGCATCTGAGGCAAGACTCTGGCTTTCTTGCCTTTCAGGATTCTGAGGAATAATGCCAGGTGTCTCCCTGCTGAGGACCGCATCCCCACAGTCAAGGTGGGAAAACGGGGCATTGTTAACACAGGAGTTGACAAGGCTGTGGAGTTCTGAGTGAGGCAAGTTTACATCTTCATCAGAGGTGCTGGGAAAGGTCTGAGCTGAGGAGATACTTCCCTTACCAGTGTGAGGGTGTGAGATCAATACCCTGAACTCAGGACAGAGAGGCCAGCATGGCATCTCGTGCTTAGATTTCCAGCTCGGGAGAGGTGGAGACGATAGATTCCTGGGACTCCTTTCCAACAAACATAGGCTATTTGGTGCTCCAGGCCAGTGAGAGAGCCTGTCTCAATAAACAAGGTGGTTGGTTCCTGAGGAACATCCCCTAAAGTTGACCTCTGGTCTTCACATGTGTGTACACATTCACACATATATGCATGTGCTCGCTCCACAGAAGATCATTACCTCTTGGGAGAAGAGTCCAAGAGGCACTGTGCATGCTGGAAATCCTTTTAGAAACGAGTTGGCATAACTGGGGGATCTTTCAACTGAAGCAAGGAGGCCAGAAAACTCTAAACATGAAACTCGATTAAGTCAATTAAGTGTAATCACCCTGTGCTTAACTCCGTTGTGTAAGAGTCTTGGCTAGCTTGTGGTCTTACTGACTTGGGTGCATTAAGTAAACACTCATCTGAGCATCTGTGTCTTCTTGAACATAAGAACAAAGCATTTTCTGAATATCACACTGGCCACATTAGGAGGTTCTGTGATGGCGTTAGCTCATCTTTAAATAGACTCCCGTCCTCTTCACCCAGAAGCCAGAAAAGCCCTCTGTGCTCATTAGCGGCCAGACAAACCCAGTCCTCTGATATGCCTGCCTTCCTCCTCCCTCACTTTGCAGGCCCACTTTGGGAAGTCATTGTCACCTTTATTATAGTCCCATAGCCTGGACACTGGGGAGAAAGATTTTGATGAGCAGGTGGCAACAGAAGTTTCCACAGAGACCAGAAATTTGCAGAGGGATAAGGGGATGGGCATTTTGCTTTCCTGGTTTCATACAAGAAAAAGCCATAAAGGTTCCTAACTACCCAGAGAGGCAGAATCTGCAGCTATATGGTCCCAACAAGCAGCAACATTATTGTTTTAGTAACTTTTCTTGTTGCTGTGACAGAAATACCTGGGAAAACCAGATTAAGGAAGGGAGGTTTGTTTTGGCTCACAGGTGTAGTCCGCCATGCTGGGAAGTCATGGCTGTGTTGTGCCCAGTCAGGAAGCAGAGAGAAACCAGTGTTGATGCTCAGACTGCTTCTTCCTTTTTAGCCAGCACCCCAGTCCATGGACTAGTGTTGTCCACATTTTGAGGTGGGTCTTTGTAACTCAGTTAGCACAGTCTAGAAACTCCCTCACGGAGCTGCCCAGTGGCTTGTCTCTTGGGTAAGTTCCCGATCCTGTCAAATTGGTGGTATCAGTCACCACAGTTTGTTCCCAGTTAAGGTGAGCAGAGATAGACACACAGAGTGTCTAGTGCACTGTTCAAGACAATTCAGGTAGAGCTTGAAGCACCAATAGAGTGAGGACTTGAGCTACCTCCCTTGGCTCATGTTCAAGGGTAACCAGATCCACAGAATGAGGCAGCCTTTGCTCATTTATTTTGAAAGGAGTCTCGGCCTCTTTGGAGAAGGCCAAAGACCAGCAAGTGTCCTTCACTGAAGAATGATTCTCTCAAGTATGATCTGGATGAGGTCAGCAGCAGAGTGGGCTCAGAGTAGCATAAAATAATACCACAAGTGCCTAAGAATGTCCTTAAATGGTGTGGTGGTTTGAAAGAAAATGGTCCCCAAATGGAGTGGCATTATTAGAAGGTGTGGCCTCGTTGAAGTAGGTGTGGCCTCATTGATGTGGGTGTGGCCTCATTGATGTGGGTGTGGCCTCATTGAAGAAAGTGTGTTGCTGTGGGAGTGGCCTTTGTGGTCTCCTATGCTCAAGCTACTCCCAGGGAGACACTGCACTTCCTGTTGTCTTCTGATCAAGATGTAGCCAACACCATGTCTGCCTGCAGGCTGCCATGCTCCCCGCCATGATGATAATGGACTGACCCTCTGAACTGTAAGCAAGCTACCCCAATTAAATGTTTTTCTTATAAGAGTTGCCCTAATTAAGACAGATGGTCACACAGATAGCTAAGCAATCAATTTTTTTTTTAAAAGTTGGTTTAATTCTTCTGGTTAATCTAGTTTGGAAAAAACAAACAAACAAACAAAACAGAAAAACTAAGTTTAATCAAGTCCATGTGCATTTTACAACATCTAAGAAGTAAGTAAAATCCACATCTGCCTCCCTCCCTCCCTCCTCCCTCCCTCCTCCCTCCTTACCTCCCTCCCTCCTCCCTCCTTACCTCCCTCCCTCCTCCCTCCTTACCTCCCTCCCTCCTCCCTCCTTACCTCCCTCCCTCCCTCCCTCCTCCCTCCCTCCCTCCCTCCCTCCCTCCCTCCTTTCTCCTCTTTTTCACCCTTCTCTTTTTCTGAGTGAACAATTATTAAGGCAAAATAGATCTAAACTGTAAACAGCAGTATAAATGACCTGTAGAAATCAGCTTGTTAAGAACCATTAAATTAGGAACCCTCTGGATATGTTTTGTTAATTTTTAGCTTGAAATAAAAAAAGAATGCAGCTATTTTAGGAGCAATACTGTCCAAAGACATAGGGAAAGGACACACAACAATGCTCTGCACAGAACAAAACAGAAAGAACTAGGGGGTATATGAACCTAGAAAAGCCAAGTGATAGCTTGAGGCTACTGTGGGTAGAGATGATGTGGAAAAGTCTCTGTGGCAGGGGAGGTAGAGGCTGAGTGAGGAGGAAAGCCAAGAGACTGGCAGTCGTTTGCAAGAAGAAACAGGAAGTAGGTTTAGGTGGCTAGTCATAACATCAGACACAAATTAATCCAGGGGTAGTTTTTATGATGGTGGGCCTCTCTGGAAGAGACCATAGACCAGACTCCTCTAGTAAATAAAGTTTGAGAACCTCTCATAGGCTAAATTCCTAATAAAGACAAACCTTTTTATTACCTAGAGTGTAGGTAAGCGCTCCTTTTCAATTTTTTAGGATGATATTTCTGGACTGGTAGGCAGATGTGCACATGCCGAGGCATGTGTGTGAAGGTCAGAGGACAGCCTGGAGGCATCTCTTTTCTCCTTCCACAGTGTGGGTCCCAGGGACCCAATTCAGGTTGTCAGGTTTGGCAGCACCTCTACCTGCTCAGCCTCCTGTCAGTCCTGAAAGTGCTTCTGATTTCAACGTAAGATGCAGAAGACACAAAGAGGAGGAAGGCTCATTAATTTGTCTACATAAAAATAAAATCCTGGACTAGGAATGTCGTTGCCTTGTATGCATGAGCCCCCGGGTTCAATAGTCAGAACCAACTAACTAAACAGATAAATGAAGAAATATAAGATCTTCCAAATGGACAAAGGAGGGGGGTGTAATAAAAAAAAAAATAAAACAAAGGCAAGCAAGTTACAAACAGACCCCACAGGCTGGGGAAAAATCATATTTATTATAGACGTAGATCAAATATTACAAAATAGACCAAATATTACAGGCATAAACCAAATATTTCTTTTTAAGATTAATTTATTGTATGCCAGTGCTCTATCTGCATGTATGCCTGCACACCAGAAGAGGGTACGAGATCTCATTACAGATGGTTGTGAACCACCATGTGGTTGCTGGGAATTGAACTCAGGACCTTTGGAAGAATAACCAACCAATGCTCTTAACCCCTGAGCCATCTCTCTAGCCCCATGAGTCAAGTAACCCTAATGTAGAGATTTTGTAGGAATTGAAGAGACTGAGAGGCAAACTACATAGCCAACGAAGCACAGTGAAAAATATTCAGATGTGTGAAGATGTACTCGGCTTTATTCAAAAGAGAAGTACAAATTCAAATTACAAAATATCACTTAAGAAACTGTAAAAGCTCAATGACACATTGTCCAAATGCTTCCTCCCTGACTGAAGGAATACCAGGAGAGGAATGGAGAACCAAGGAAGAGAAACGAAGTCAGGTGATGTGACCCACCGGTGCCCATCATGGGGTTGGAGAGCTCAGGTGTGGAACGGAGGGAAACAATGTGATGTCCACTTCAGAATTTTGCAAGTAAGAAAACAATGGCAGTCACCCAGCAGGTCCCTTCCCATCATTGGCTGGTGGCCCTTGTAGGGAATCTACTCTCATGCGCTTCTGTCTGCCAAGCTTGCTTCTCATTATCAGAAGAAAGCTCCAAGCAGTCTCCCTCAGCTATAGTCTAGTGTGGTCACCTAGGGCGTGGATGGGCCACAGCAATGTCTTTTACATACCCTCCCTCGATGAAACTGTCAGAGATCAGACACTCATATATTACTGATAAAAAGGAAAGTATTTTAACACCGAGTTACCCATGAATACCTAGTATGTACTGGCCATTTGATAATCTCATTCGGGTTCTTCTCTCCTGAGATCCATGGTTTTTGTTGCATGTAATTGAATCCAGGGCTTTGTACATGCTAAGCATGTATTCTATCACTGAGCTGCATCCCCCCACCCTATAAAGAAACTTTTAGAAAATGTTCCACCTATTTGGATAGATGGTTAGGCAAGTAGGAAGGCAGGTAGATAGGTGATAGATGGAGGGATGGATAGATAATATATAAATATATATATGGAGAGAGAGAGCTAGGGAGTGAGACAGACAGACAGACAGACAGACAGGTCTTGTTCTGGAGACATGACCTACCTGGACCTTGCCAACTAAGGTAGGTTGACTGTGAGCCCCATGGATTCCTGGGATTTCCCTCTCTTCAATGCTGGGATTATAAGTGTGTTTACCACGCCTGACTGTTATATGGGTTCTGGGGATTGAATCCTCATCCTTATATGGCAAATACTTTACCAACTGAATTATCTTTCTAGCTACTGAAGGCAAATAATCTCCTCCTCCTCCTCCTCCTCCTCCTCCTTCTTCTGCTTCTTCTTCTTCAACTGTGTATGTCTGTGGATATATGCACATAAGTGTTGTACCCACAGAGGGAATGGGATGCCCTGGAGCTTGAGTTCCAGGCACTTGGGAGCCACCTAAGATAGGCATTAAGAACTAAACTCCAGTCCTCTGAAAGCTTCCAGTGCTTTTTAACTGCTGAGCCCAAAGGTGACTATTCTTAAATAAGATATTTCAGAATCTTTTGATGTTAAAAGACATCCGTTGTCTTTATTGCTTACTTTAAAAAAATAGTAAGGATGAAAAAGACACAGGATATTTATAGATACACACAAAGTAGTTAAGTACATCAAGAAAAATTGGTGAAGCAAGAGACTGTATTGTTTAGACTGTGTATAGTGTATACTCTGGTTACTTTGGAAAGTATGAGTGAGGCTCTCTATCGATGGAGGTTCATTTGAATCTACCAGCAGAAAGGCTCAAGGTGGAGTTTCTAAAAGACCCACAAAGTTCATCAATGACAATAACTCAAGCTACAAGTTACACAGGTTGTGAATGAGTAAAAAACTGGCTTAACAGATTATGTAAATGATTTCAGAGTTCTAGAACAATGGGTGAGTGGAGCAAATAGAATCCAAAATGTACACACAAGCAGCTGAGAGATACAAAATATAACAGTAGTATTTATGTTTTCAGTCTTAAAATGAGTTTGATGTCAGTAATATTTAGTCTAAATATTTTCAGCAGTAAATTGGCTCAGTAAAGTAAATATATATCCAAGGATTACATATGTAAGATTACTAAGCACACTGTAAAATTAAAAGTATTTAGAAATTTTAATGCACACTCAGGGGAAAGCTGCATTGTGGTGTGACTGTCACAATGTAGCCAACCCTCAATCATCTTAGCTCTGTTTGCCTTTCCCATGTAACAAGCCACCCAGAAACAAATTCACTAACGGTAACAATCAATTTAGAAACATTGTTTTAAACCTGTGAAAAGACACCTTGAAGACTACGTAGAGAAAAGGAACCCTGAGGAGGAAGGGTGGCTGGAGCTGGCTTTGGGTGGTTGTAAAGGGAAATGAGTAGCAAGCATGGACTGTGTCGGCTTCAGGTTCTCCGGGAACTTATAGTGGAAGGAAAATGTTTGCTATGAGCAATTCCTCCCGACAACAGAAATGAAAGCCCTTTTGTGTTTCCCCACATAGATTTCATAATCAAACCACTTCCATGGTTCCATAACCTCATCCTGGATTGGCTGAGGCTAATGTAGAAATCCCAGGAGACATGGGCACTTTCACACCTGTCAACTTTTCTTACGTCTTTCAAAGAATTGGCTATTTCCTTCTCCTTTAAAAAATAAAACTGCCTGGTCTTTGTTGTTGTTTTTTTTATCTCTCTCTCATTTCCTAATATAATTTATAGATTTGTAAATTCAAATTCTGAGTAGACTGGATCGTGAAGAAAAGGGCTTTGATAAAAACAAAGAAAGAATAATATCAACTATTGCATAGTAAACACTCAGAACATCTCTGTGCAGGAGGCAATGGTGGCTCAGATCGAGCATTAGGAACAAGACAGACTTTAAAGACACAATATGCTAACACAGTGCTCCTTATACATGCATGTGGAATAGTGTTGTTTAAACAATTTTGAATCTTTTAGAGCTAAAATTTCTCCACCAAAAGTGTACCAAAATATTAAAATATATGGGTTCTATAAGAAATCAGCTTATTCCACTAAAGGCTTCTACTAAATAGTAAAAGTCATCCAATAGAGTAAAATGTAATGAATAAAACCTTCAAAATTTGACCATGTTTGTGTGTGTGTTGCTTTTTAACAAACAAAATTAAGATTGCCATGTAAACTGTAGCACAAATCAGAAATGACTGTATCTTTAAGTAATTTTCTTTTAGCCAAGTAGTGAAAACAAAGCATCAATCAGTACATTCTGTGTCTCCACACCCAAAGTTATTTTTTGCTGAATGTTATGAAACAGAAAGCAAATGCTTGCTTGTGGCATCATAACATTCTCCGGGTCCCTGCTGGTGCTACCCAGGTATGAAATGCTTCTGGAATATACTCCTGATTTAGCCAACAACAGCTCTCCCTAAAACACTCAGGTGTTTTAAGCAGGTGAGGGTCACATCAGTAGAGTCACCCTGTTACCATGTCTCAATGCCTACTTTCTTCTCAGCTACACATAATATTTGTTCTTAAACTAACAGAGCTGATCTTAAATATGATAGTCTGTCTTCAATTAAAAAAAAAACAAAAACAAAAAAAACCTATGGCTGGTCCATATGTTTTCTAACCGAGACAGCATAAAACCTCCATATGTTTAAACATGACATTCTGTGGACTGTGATACACACACACACACACACACACACACACACACACACACACACACACACACACCACAGAACACTATATCCACTATAACTAAACTGTTGGGTTGAGTTGGGGGAGATTTTTTTCTCTTTTTTAAAAATAATTGTCACAATCATCGAACAGGGCATTTTGTTCTACATTGTGCTTTAGTGGTGGGGATGGTCATTGTATTTAGACTTTGTATGGCCTGGGTTACCCAGCTCACCAGAGAAACACCTGCACCAAATTAATTTGTTGTAGCACATTAATTATCTCATAGCTTCTATTTAGGCTGCAGCTGTTGCTATTATGTTAGTAATAATTTTTATCACCACTGTATACAACAGGTTACAGAAAGAATAGAAATATCTCTTTTTGGGGAGGGGGTTTCCCCCTTGTCATTTCCATTTTTCAATGTCAGAAGGGAAGACTGAAAGAAAACCAGGCAAATTAAGCCCCCAAAGCGCACTGTAATTTTCTGTTTCTGAACGGGTTTGTAAGGGAATGGCTGAGTGAAGTTAGCAGAGCATCACCCCCCACACAAAGATGGCGCGTGCAGAATTTGTGAAAGCGAGAAGGAAGAGGAAGGACAGGCAAGAGAGGGACGGAACTCTGCAGTGCTGGGGTGGTGAGTGTTTGCAAGGGGGCGGGTAAGATGCTGCAGTCTCCATGAAATAATAAGATGGGGGAAGAAAAGCAATACAAAGAGTGGGTTTTTCATTGTTTGTAAAATATAAACACAGATGAATTCTGTCTTTGGTTGGTTCATGCTTTTCATTCAGCACAGCAGGGATGTTCTTAAGAAGTTGCCCTCTGCGAAATTTCACTAAATGGGAACCGTGGACCCTGCATGATGGGATTATAATCACACCAGCCACTCCTTTTACATAATTTTTTGTTTAAGATCCAGTAAGACCCCTGTTTTTAATATATATAAAGCAATAGACATGTATATGTCGATAAACTGAGGGTTTGCGTCACCCCCCCATAGCCTGGTGTTAGCTAAACAAAACCAGTGTGCTATCCCCTTCTAGCATCTCAATGGATTCAAAAACAATATGAAATTTTTTAGCTGACAAGAACATGTCTGCTGCCTGCAGTCCCTGCAATAGCTCACCATGTTGCCTACTAACCGAAAGATCAAAAATTATCGATTTCATGGCGCTGCGTGCTCTGGAAAAGAAAAGCCACTTTAAAATTTGCATTGTTTGAGACATCATTTAAAAGAAAAGAATCACTCCCCCAACCCCCAAACACTTTGGGATGTGAAAATGGCTTGTTTTCATCTCCTTCATGATTTGCTATAATTCTATTATTTTTAGCAGCTGGAGTCCAGAAATGATTTTTTTCGACGAATTTAGGATTTTGCCGCAGTGTACATCTGCAGTCCCAGAATCCTCCGGTAAGTGAATCCTTCTTTCGATGGGAAACGCCTTTAACCTTCTTGTGAATGAAATACCTGCAACCATTTTGAAATTTTTAATAGAGGGATTGTGTGTGCGATTGTTTGTGTGTTTTGCATGCAGGTGGGCATTGAGGGGGATAGGTGTGTCAAAGCATGCTTTCTCAGCATCACAACAGTATCTGTTAGTTACGAGAAAGGCTAAGAAACATATACCTCCATATCCTTTGCCTGTCACGATGAGTCTCCATTGCTTTCTCATCACACTTTCTAAGGTAACCATTAAAACTTCCTTAGAACGGTAATCCAAGGAAGGCCTGGAGAACACGCAACTTCAAGCATGGAGGTTGGTGCCAGCGTAACTAAGGGACCAGGCCACAGCCACCTCCATGGCCATCACCTCCTATACCTTCACCATCCCTCCTCGGTTCTGTAGTTGTCCATGAGCTGCCGCTTTCCACAGTGGCTCTGTGCGGAATCTGCCCAGTGGGTTACTAGACGACTTCTGTGTGGGAGAATTTGCAACACATAGTCTGACAAGAGGTATTTACACACTGCTTAGCCTGTTCAGCTGGAAATTAACAAGAAGATGATGGCACAACCTGACACGATGTTTTACAAATCAAAAGTGTGGATCCATAAATAGCCCACTTAACAAATGTAGAACAAGAAAGCCCATTGTGATATTTTTGCCTGGTGTTTCCTCTATCATGAAGAAATTATTTTTAACGGGTCTTCTTAGAAAATTAGTGTTGGCTGTTTCTGAATGCATAGAATATTGCTCGATGATGCTATGTTTCTGCTAGGAAAGGACTCTTCCTTCCCTGGGGAAATGGGATGCAGTCCAAGGTGGACCACACCCTAATTTCACTTTGTTTTTCCATCATTTCTGCCTATTGTCAAGTAGAGTTGACTCACAATTACAGCTTTACTTTAAATGTAGGCGTTAATCAAAGCAGCAATCACCGGCTGTCCTCAAAAGCAGGCTCATTGTTTTAGGTGTGTAGTAAATGTTTAAATAATGGATTTGATAGAACTAAGTATCCAAATGCAGAAAGACCAATGCTAGTTTATTAATATTTCTGAGCAAAATGAAAATACAAGCCGTGTGTATGTATAAATCAAAGAAGGGGTGTGTGTGTGTGTTAGTGTGTGCTCTAGGCTCATGTTCTGTGTTGCTAAAGCTTGATCTGCCTGTGGCCAGACTGCAGGACAATTGATCTTGAATCTCCTGCTGGAGACAGGTATTTGTCTGTCCTTATTTCTTGAAATGAATTACTTTATGTCAAACCCACTGGGTTGACTCTCAAAAAAGGCATAAGAGAGAAACCAAGTGTTTTTTTGAAATGTGTTATCTAGGGTCAACTGTTTTAGCAATTAATTTCCTAAAACGACTCCACTTCTTAGCTGGTTATTTTCAAATTAGTTCACAGAGGAGCAGGTTTCTTTATTCATTAGGTATTTTGACGATGTGTTTCTTTCTGGTGCAATAACAGTATTTGTCTTAATTTCACAGAAGTCATTTATCCTTCTCTGGTACAAAATATGGGACAGTTTTGTTTTACAAGAGAAATGAACAAAAGTCCTGAGAAATATTAAAATTCAGCTAACTGGTTTTAAGGGTGGCCAGCAGCTTATTTCTCTAGCAGAATTATGCTTGACGGGAAAGGCAGCACTCTGCATTGTCGTACAATCTACCTTTTCTCTGAAACACGCTTCCTGTGGATTATCAATGGGAACTGAGACTTTTAATTCTAAGTTGGGACTAAAATACCCATATTATAGGCTTTATTTTGGCATCTGGCTAGAGAAATAAAAATTAAGGGTGTCTTTATCTTTTGGATCTTTCAGCGGTACAGACATTTCTTAACCGGCTTTAATAGTGTGTTTTTTTTTTTTTTTTTTTTTAATAGCCAAAATTAAACACAGAAAAGGCAAGCGTCTAAAAAGAGGAAAATCCTCTGACAGTGGTGAAGTCAGTTATCTAATTTTAAAAGCAGGACTTTAGTCCACCAAATACTTAAAGTCCACCAAATACTTAAACTCTGCACCTGACGATTAAAATTAGGGGTTGGTAGCTCCAACCTTTTCCTGTCCCATTTCTCTGAGCTATGGCAGGCCAAGGCAGCCCCAGCCTGCAGCAAGGCTTATTCTCCGGAAATCCTAGCAGAGACGCAGGAGGGAGAGGTCTAGACAATGGTCCTCACAGAGCAGTTCCTTAACGGTGGTGGTTCACAGAGCTACAGTGATGTATCTTTAAGATAGAAAAATGAGTCATTTAAAAAATAAGCTGGCTCTCCAGAATTAGCCCTGGCTCAGTGGATGGGCAGGGCTTCCTGCCAGTACCTGTACATAAGGGCGTATTGTTTCCTTGCGTTAATTACAGTTCTGGGTGAAAGAAGACAGGGGGCAACTTTCCCTGTTGCCATTGTTTGGGAAGAAACTAAGCACGAAAGAATAGACTGGAGACAGCCACCCCACCTCAACTGCTCCAGTTTTGACAAGCGCCAGTCAAGCAGGGCAACAATGAGGCCGTTTGCAAGAGAAGACCCAACTTCAGCCTATTGTAATGATTCAGGGGAAAAAAAAATGCTCTCGAAGGATACAAAATTAGTTTTGAAAAATTTGAGGTTGTTCACAGGTCCTATCAGCAACACACTCGGGTTTCTCAAATACAGTAAAATTGCAGTCCCTGGAAAAAGTCCAGTAAGATGGGATTTCTAGGAATCGGGGTGGTGAACAGTGTCTTGGCGCTGAACCACTTTTTCTATTTAGATGCTATTAAGAGGCACTCATGGGGACTCCATGGCCTCCTGGGGTGGATGGGGACAGTGGCTGGGCCCTGGGATTCCTGTCAGGGTTTAGGAGGCACAACAGGAAGGGATACCAGACACTCTTGAAAACAGTGAATTGTGGAGGGGGTCGAAGCGCAGCTCGGGGATCTGGAGTCCAGAACACCGCG
This sequence comes from Phyllotis vaccarum, assembly GCA_033318265.1. Classification (NCBI taxonomy): domain Eukaryota; kingdom Metazoa; phylum Chordata; class Mammalia; order Rodentia; family Cricetidae; genus Phyllotis; species Phyllotis vaccarum. Next base: position 89,866,200 of record JARWLC010000004.1, on the reverse strand, counting down.
GGGGAACGGGGTGGGGGGGGGGCCCCCGAGGAGAGAAGCCAGCCTCGGGTCTCGAACTCGCGCCCTCCAGGGACGCACTCCACCCGGCCCTCAAAGGCAGCCCACACTCGTCCCTTCAACTTTCACTGGAGCGGGCGTCGGGACGCCACGCCCCGCGGCCGGCCCCTCCCAGCGGCGCAGGCGCAGAGCGACTCCGGCCGGCGGGGACTACTTTCTGCGCCCCGCCCGCGCCCCGCCCCTCGTCCTCGCGCGGCGGAACGCTCCGCGCCGACCGGCGGCGGCGGGATACACGGTGCCGCGCCGCTTATAAATCGCTCCTTGTGCGGCGCCATCTTAAGCCCTCGCTCGGTGGCGTCCGCGTCAGCTTGTGTCCTGCGTAGCCCGCGCGCGGCCCGGGGAGGCGGAGACGGAGCACGGTGGGCACCGGAGCCGTCAGCTCAGGAGGCCGAGGGCGAGCGGACGGCCCGCGGGGGAGCAGCGCACGGCCCTTGGAGGTGCGGTGCCGCTGCGGGCCGGTTTGAACCGCACCAGCGGGAAACTTCGCGGGGCCGGGTGGCGGCGGGAGGCCGCGGGGGGCGCGCGGGCCGGGACCGGGGCCGGGACCGGGGCCGGGGTCGGGCGGCCGAGGGCGCGCCGGGAGCCCGGATGGACTGCTGGCTGCCGTGGGGGGTGGGGACCGCGGTTCGTGTCCCGGCTGGGGCTGCAGCGGGGGCGGGGTGGGCGGGGGCTCCGCCTCCGTGGCCCGCGGAGACGGGGGGTGCGGGCGCCCCCGCGCATTGGGGACGCCGGACCGGCGCGCGTCGCCTCCTTCCGCCGTGGGGAACGTATAGATAATTGTTTTTTTTTTTTTCTTGCAAAGACCTGACTGTGTGAGTTTGAATCCAAACAACTTTAAGACCGTGGAGTCGCCAAACTCTTGGGTGCAGCGGGCGGGATGCGTCAGGAGCGTGTCCTCGGAGGGTGGCGTCCTGGACTCGGCGTGGGGTGGGTGGCAGCCGGGGCCGAGAGACCCTGGCGGGAATCCGGGATCGTGGGCGAGCGCCGGCCGCTCCTGTTGGGTGGGTGGGGGGGGGGTGCGTAGGATTCCCGAGCCTGGACTACGGAGGAGGGAGTTCGCCCTTTACCGGGAAGGCGAGCCACTTAGTGCGGGGTCCGCTTCAAGTGTGTTCGTCCTCAGCGCGTCTGCTCTCCCGGCCGAGCGAGCGTGGCGACTTGTTCCGAGTGTCCCGAGTTGGGCGCCCCAGGCCCGCTCCGCTCCGCCGTGCTGCGGGGCAGCTTTGTCTCGGGCTCGGGTCTCCAGACGTCTGTGGGCTCCCCTCCCCCCCGCCCGCCCCGGGCCTGAGCGCTGAATGGAGAGTGGCTGGGCTGCTGGTATGCGGAGGTCGGCGAGAGGAAATCGAGGAGTGGTTTTAGTGAAACGAGAGCTTTGTGCCGTGAATAATGGTGGCTTAGACCAGACAGCAAACTCAAGAGACGGCAGCTTTGCCTTTGATAAAGTCTGCCTCATGTTTTTCACATGGCCAAGTTGGGAAGCGTTTTGTCTGGGATTTAGGAAGCCATTTCGCTATTTACTTGTGGTTTACAGATGTCTCGGTGCAGACTCCCAAGAAAAGGAATATAGCTTGCTTGTTCTGCTGGTTTCTGATCTAATGTTGCTTAAACTTGGGGCTTTTCTATTTTGATGTGTTGGCCCAAACTTTATTTGAATTAAGGCTGCTGTTACATTAAGTTCATTTTTACTTCTTAAATGTTCAGAAATTCCCGAATTAAAAAGACAACATTGATGGCCATGCTGGGGTTGGTCGTTCGGTGGTGACATAACCTTTGTCCTGAAGGCCAAGTCTGGACAAGTGGTGGCAGGGGAAGTTGGAAACTTGCAGGCGACTTTCTCCATGTAGCTAGGGCCAGACCTTCTCTTGAAGTCTTCGAGGAAGCAGAATGTCTGAAAAGCTTAGCTTGCCTGGGACATAGACCTGGACCTCACTGTCACGTTGAGGTTTAATCCTGTGCAGGTGTCAAGAGACCCCTAGAATTGTCTAGGGCAGTGGTTCTCAATCATCTAACGCTGCGACTTTTTAGTAGTTATTCGTGTTGTGGTGACCCCCCCAACATAATTTAATTTTGTTGCTACCTTCTAAGTGCAATTTTTTACTGTTATGAATTGTAATTAAATGTTTTCCGATGGTCTTAGGCTGATCCAGAGAGTATTGAGTATTAAATGCCTCCAGCTTGAAAGGAAATAATACCTACTTCTGTATTAATAATGTGAATAGAAGTTGTGAATGAATGAAACTTTAGAATTTATTACTGAATGCCATCCCCAAGGTAGGGGACTAGGAGTATTTTGAAATGTGTGCTTAGATATACTGGAGGGAGCCCATTTACAAATGAATGCAGGACAGAGCCTGTGCATAATGGGGTTGAGAAGTTTGGATCACACTTCTAAGCAGTGAGGTAGACTAAGTAGATTAAGTCCAGTGAAATCTCAGTGTTCAGGTGAGGTTGTGGTCTGGGCCACCTGGATTCCTAGTTGGTAAATTTTTAGTGTGCTTTGGGCTTGCTTGGGCAGAGTCAAACCTGTGGGGCAAATTCTTGATACATAGTGTTCACAACTTGTAGAAAACGTTACAAATGTTAACTTTTTGTGGCCTCTTTTCTGTCAACTCTTACTTCCTATTTAAAACAATCTCACAGACAGCAGCTGGTCAGGCAGCTGGTCAGGCCTATGGAGCAGACACAGCTCAAAGAATAGTCAGCCCTTGAGATGGCTGCTGCTCATCGGTGGCAGAGGGTGTGACCTATAGATCAGCTAATACGGGGTGAAATGATTACCAACTGTGGTTTCATAGAAAAGAAAAGTGATCTGTCAGTTTAAAGTTACACTCCCGGAGAAAGATGTTTATTTCCTGTTTACCTTAGAAAGTTTCCTTTGAATTTAAGCCTCAGCTTTACTTGACTAGGAGTCTAGATTTATCTGCTGGTGTAGAACTCTGGAAGAAAGCGTGGTATAGCCTTCCTTTCAGGAAAAGCTTCTAAGAGAGGAAGTAGGCTGTCTTAGGGTGTAGCCACCCTTTTGAACTTAGTTGTGGTGTCTTTTAAGACACATTTCCCAGTTTCAGCTGGGCAGCAGTGCTGTAGTCATGTTGAGCGCCCTCCGGTGGACAGAACACTGGTTGTTTACTGCTGGATGATTCTGTGGGGAGAACCAGTTGTGCAGCGCTCCCTAACTTAAAAAGCTGCCATAAGAGAATGCCTGCCCCTCTCCTCTGCAGGAGAACAGGCAGCCAGCCGGTCAGAGCAGTGTTTAGGGCACTTCTGCTTACAGTATGAGAGACCAAATGGCAGGGCCTGGAGGGAGTAAAGGCCACATTGATGGTTTAGAGATGGGAAGTCTGAGAAGCTGCCAAGAGGGTTTATCCGCTGTAAAAGAGTGTAGTTCTTGCCTGTGAGCTGAGAACAGTACTGGGAGCAGGAAGGTGGTCTGTACTGTCAGGCTCACAGCATTTGAGCCCTTTAGACAGACCTTTATACTCTGTGGTAAAGTTCAGCCACTTCTAGCATTTTCTGAAAAACTGGTTTTAAATCAGTTTGGTCAGTTACAAGAATGAAGCCTATCCCAAATTATTTTTTGAAGTGAAATGGTCAGTTTAGAAAGCATTCTTGAGAGTTTAGATTTTGTTTTTGGATTCTGCTTTCCAGAAACTGGCTAGAATGTTAATTGTGTAGAGATTAGCTTTCAGAACTAACCCTGGCTTTAGGGGAGCATTGTCACATTTAAGAGTGATTTCTTATTGTTTTTATTTTTGAAATAATTACATCACCTCCCCCCTTTCCTCCCTCTGTATCCCTCATTGAAATGTATGGCCTATTTTTTCATTGTTAAATGCACTCGTGTGCAAACATACCGTCCCCCCCCAATTACAGCCTGCTCCGTATGCATAATGTTCTCAGGGCTGACGGCTTGATATTGTATAACTAATTGGTGTGCTCTTTTCAGTATTCCTCAGTCGCCTGTAATTCCTTGTGTATAAAGTTAAGGCCTCATGGTCTGCTGCCTCCCTCACTATATAAACATACATAGTTTAAGTGTGGTTTGGTCATCCACCCAGCACTAGGCATGAGAAGCCCACTTCTGAGTTGTTGGCTAGATCTCTCCAGTAGACTCACCATTACACCTATTGCTGTTACCCTTGGTTGCCCCCAAGAGATGGAAGGTACATTCTTGTTGCTAAAGATGCCATGCACTTCACACCAGGGTCCAGAGGCCCCTGAACCATAACTGGCCTTTTACCTGAAAACAAAGATTATAAAGGATAGAAGCAGAGGGAGGCAACTAACAGGCCTCCCCAGCCATGATCCTTCGAACTGCAACAATGGCCTGGTAAACCTTAAGGTACTACAGTAGTGGAATTGCATGCTTTGGGGTAACCAGCAGCTCTGAGAGAAGTGGAGGGGCTGGTATTGGAAACCTAGTCATTTGTCCAGGTTGATGAAGGTGTGGATCTTGGAATAGTAGTTGGAGCCTTGTGGTACTCTGAATATGTTAGGCCCCTAAATGGTGAACAGACCCCACAAATGCCGCATGCATAGTCTGTCAGCCCCACTCAGCCTATTTAAACCATTTCCTAGTTTCACCAGAAGCCTGAGCCTCTAAGCTGAATGTAGTATTAGGTTAATTTCAAACTTACTTAGAAACAGTGTTGGGCTGGAGGCAAGTTAGGTGTGTTTTATTTTAGCAGTACATTACTCTTGGTCAGTTTGGATGGGCAAGTTAGTTGTGCTGGTTGAGTCTTTTATTGCTAGCCTGATTTTTACTCCCAGTTTGTAAAGTGGTCTTTGTTTAAATGGCAGATTCTGGCTGGACTAAAAAAAAAGAGCTGTTCAAAGTTATTATCTGAGCCTAAGGCTAGCCTGCAGTACAGAATGAGACCATCTCAAAACAAGTAACAAAAATACCGCCTGGATACAGTGCTGTAGCTGTGATTTCAGTACAACAGGGATCTGTGTGTCTTTTCCAGAACTGAGTCCATCATCCCATTAGCTCCATGTTTCTTCATGGAGCTGGATAAGGTTGTTTGCTTTCCTGAGACCATTTCCCCATGTGGTCTGGGGTGCGTGCAGGGATTGTGTGTACCACCGTACCTGGCTAGTATCATGTGGCATTCCAGAAGATGCTCTAGTTCTGATTTATCATCATGGTTCAGAAGGGTGCTGTTCTGTTCCATTTCTTTGCATAAACTGTGAAGTGTAATGTAAATATATGTATTTTTTGATGGTTGACCCAAAAGGCATCTCAGCTCACACAGGTTGAGAAGCACTGGTCTATATTCTGCGAGAAGCTACCTCAAGCACTTCCATTTTTTTCTTCTGGTTTTTTTCTTGAGATTTAACTCAATTTCTGGATTGATTTTTCTTTTTTAAAAGCAGATCTATAACAGATATGTGTAACAGTTTTTAAAAACTGTGATTTATAACCTTTGAGTGTGTTCTTAAATCTTCACCTCATAGTGACATTGTCTGTGGTTAGATTGGATTGCTGATTTTTGGTCTGAAGGGGAAGGAAAAGTACAAAATCATCGGGCTTCCCAGTAGCTGAGGGGTGGATGTGGATGCCTATAAATGAATATATGCTTATGGGCACCGGCTGTGTAAAATGTAAGGAACTGAGTTCACTGTGAGATTTCTTGGGAGTGCAGTTTGAATATCTTAAATATTGGTTGGAGTAAGAATGATCACATTCCCTAACACAGAATAAGCAGGTCAAGAACCGTGCCTACTTTCAGAAGTGCGCGACAGAGACATGGAGATGAGTTCGCTTTCTGGTTTTGAATGTACTGTTGTAAACAAATAGTAAGTACATCACGAGGTTTCATAAGCTTTCTTTAAATGCTGTATACAAAAGTTTGCTTTTTGTGTCAGTGGAAAGATTAAGGTTCATTGAGATGCAGAAATAGAAACAAGTATTAGGGGACAGTGTGCCGATTTATCTTTTTAAAGAGATGATAAGTTTATGTCTTATTATTTTAATTTAGGATTTTAGCCCAGCCATAATATAATTTTTATATCTGATAATTATCTGCTAGAATCCTTTATTACCTACTTTTAATTGTGCTGTTACATTTCTTGGGTCCCAAAGCAGAGCTCCAGACATTGTCTGATCTTCGAATCTGGGAAGTTGCAGTTGGAACTCTGGAATCTCTGGAGGGCGAGTAACGCTGTGAATGGTGGTGTGCAGTACAGTAAAGCCTAAGTTCACTGCCAAGAGTTACAGATAATGAAATGGTAGTGTTGATGGTAGAAAGATTGTCTAGTGTGTACTCTATCACTGTGGAGGCTGGGGAGTGGGGTGTCTTCTGAAGGGGTATTTGGATAGTGCCCTCTGCCCATGTGCTGGAGGGCCTTGAGTTTCTCCTTTGTCATTCTATCCCAGTGCATATTTCCCTGAAAAGTTCCATGTACTACTCTTCTCAAGTAGAGGCACAGTTGGAACCCATGACCTTTTCAGTTGCATCAAGGGTTCATTTTGACTGAGGGCCATCTTGCTCTCTGGACATAGCCATCTTAACATCTTGCCACTTTGTATCACTGCCTGAGGATAGTTCCTGGCTGGATCTGGTCACTTGCAAGCTTGTCATTGTCTATAGCAATTCCCTGAGAGCTACTACTTCCCTGTGGCTCTTACTTGAGGTGTACCCACCTTTATACATAATTGTGCTACTTGAACCCAAGGGTCTTGTTCCTTATTCTGACTTGGGATCATTCTTTGTCAGATTCAAAACTTTATAGACTGAATTATATAGCTCACCCTCCTGATGATGTACATTTCAGATGCTGCCTAGAACACTTCCTCAGCACCTGTCTCACTGTCTGTCTCGTTAGGCCTGTCATAAGTCCTGGTGATGGCAGGACCCTTTGGAACTATGCTAGCTCCAGTGTGGCCTGGTCTAGGAATTGTTTCCTGGTAGTGTCATTACTTTACTGTGTGTTCTGACAGCCCTGGCCCAGGAAGACGGCGACATATTTCAGTTTATGTTCTTCACGGGTTGTTGTCATGCATGTTGGTCTCGGCTCCTTGATTTCTAGTCATCTTGTTTTCTGAACTTGACCAGGGCCTCCTCTGGCCTGCCGTGCATGCTGCTGTCTCCTCTCCCCCATCTTCCCTCACAGTGTCCTCACTCTCATTGCTAAGAACAGTAATTGGAAGAGCTTCCATTGACCCTCAGTCTTCGCCATCCTTTGGATGAACTCGGATAAATTGTTCTGGAGGAGGTGGGAACAAGTGCCTAAGACTGACCATTCTCCTGCATGTTGGTGCTTCCCCGAGACCTGCCCGCATATACAGACAAGCCGTGACTTCCTGCCACTGCCAGTGGACACCTGGGTGGACGTTTGGGGCCTCTGGTCAGTGCTGCATTAGTCCAGTTGCTGCAGGTCTTGACTGGCACCTTCTTGGATCTTACCCTCATCTTGGGCCTTGAACCTCCCTGTTTGGTTCATACTAACTGTTTCACTTTGGTTTCTCTCTTCGCTGTAAATTCCTGGTTTCCCACCATGATGGTTTGTAAGAAGCAACCAGCAGTGAATGGAAAGTGGACCCCCCCCCCCCCCTTACTGGGCTGTAACTGCGGCTTTCACTCCTTTTATCTATGGTGTGTCTAAATTCTCTGCATGGCTCATCCACTTTTTTCTCAAGTATATCCAGCACTGAGCCAGTTTCGTGTAGCAGCCATGGCACCTTAGTCTTGGCTTTCATATTGCGAAGGAAGGCCTTTTAACTGCCCCTGCTGTTTATACCCTTTTCTCCTTCAATGTACCCAGTGCTCTAGCAGGAGATAGTTCACCAGTAGATAAAACACCATGGGCTGATGGCACATATTCATTCCTATTGTTTACCCTGGTTTTGTTTTGTTTTTTTAGATTTAAAACAATTTTTTAGCTTGATGTGCATCTGTGTTTTACCATAGGTGCCTGGAGTTACAGACAGCTGTGAGCTGCCATGTGGTTGCTGGGAATTGAACCTGGGTCCTCTGGAAGAGCAGCCAGTGCTCCTAACCCCTGAGCCATCTCTCCAGCTCCTGTTTACACTGTTTGGAGGAAAAAAATTATGCCTTTCTTCCTTATTTGGTTTGATAATGGCCTGCCTGTAAGGCAATACTTAACTGGTGTGCTTCATTCTCCACCCCCACCCCCACCCCACCCCACCTCCACCCAGGCCAGTACTAATGGATTTCTTTCCTCCCTCTTAGCTTTCAGCTAGTGCTTCTCACAGATGTGAGGTCTATGCAGAGCTCACACTGTTGAGCCCCCTCAGCTCTTGCTTAGACCGGTCAGTGGCTGTGCTTTAGTTTTGGTCTTGTTGGTCACTCAGCATTTGTATTTTGTTCTTTCTAGTAACACTGTAGAATGTGATCTGTGGTGTTGGGAAGTGTATGTGCTGTCTTATCACAGCAGCTTAGTTACCTATGGCTAGTGGACACTAAGTGTGGCTGCATGGCTGAAAAATTAAAATCTTAGAATGTAAGCTCAACTATTCATAGCCACAGGAGTGCAGCTTTAGATGGGCACCATTTTCCTGCCAGCTCTAACACTCATCTTTCATTCCTCTTAGCTCTTTCCTAATGCTCACTTGTTTCTGACTCCAAGGCACCGCCCGGACATGCTGCTGTAGTGTTGCTTAGCATCCTGGCCTAAGCCAGGCCCTGAGTCCTAGTTTACTGCTGTACTTGCTTGGCTGGTATCCCTTCTTTCATACAGGGTTCTCAGTTATAGTGTGAATAAGCCATCCTGCCATGGGTCCAGAGGCTGGCCAGGCGATATAAGGAAGCTCCAGGGTACACAGTGAGACCCTGTCTAAAGGAAGAAAAATAAGAAACCACTTATCTAGCAAACAAAGCAGCCATTTCCTACTGTGCAGGACTTTCTGTGTTTGGATTATCTTCAGTCTCATTTTGCTGCATTCCACCCTCTTCAGATTAAACCACTGAGCTCAAGTGGCGAAGCCTGATGGAGCCGAGCCCTGTCTGTGTGTGCCCAGCCTTGCACAGGTATTGAGCTCTCCCGAGTGTTCCTGCTCTGCTCCTTCATGCTCCCTCTTTCCTGAGTCCTCTGGTCCCATCTGGAAGGCCACCCTTGAGAAAGTCTCTGGAAGCTCTTCAGTGGGGTCATCACCAGAACCTGTTAGCGTTCTGGCATGTAGTGGATGCCGAAAAGGTGCAGAGAATCTATATGCTGTAAATTTATATTTGTGTCTTTAAGCTATTGTTCCTTTTATCTAACAGTTTGGCAAATTGAGAAAATAAAACACCAGTAGAGTATTTATATGTAGCTCCAGGTAATGACTCATTTACCTGGTGTGTTTGGGGATTCATAGTAGAACAAAGATGAAGGACTATTCCTTGAAGTTCTTTGTATCAAATTAATAAAGTGCAGTTGCATTCTCAGTAAAATCTTGGCTCTCTGTAATACTCTTAAATATCACGGAACTTCAGAGTTACAGGGCTAGAAGCCAGTGAGGCTGCTGGGGCAGAGGAGCAGCTGCTGCCTGGGGTCTGCTGCTAAGGTCACTCTGTGTTCCTTTCTTGGGTCTGTCGTGTGCTTTTAGCCTTATTTATGAAGTTTGGACTCTGGTGGTTGGTCTCCCCCCCCCCCCCCCACTTAAGGCTTTGGCAGTTTTTGTTAACAAGCACAAGAGATCTGATAGTGTGGGGACACCTGAACACGCTTGCAGGTGTTTAAAGGTCTTACACATACTGAACCTCGATTCTGATTTATTCCATAGTGGTTTTGATGGCCTAAAATATTTTTCCCAAATAACTGTTTGGCTTTCGTAGATCATTTAGTCTCATTGGTCACACAGCCTATTGAAAGTTCACACGAAAAGAACTAAGAAATGACCTTTTTAGTAACCCATTAACCAACTTAAAATTAAAAACACTTTGTTTTTTCACTTCATGTTTTGGCTTAGTTTGCTTAATCAAAAGATAATTCACGCACTGTTGTCTTGGTGAGAGTGTGTGATACAGCAGACTCTTGCTTGCTCCTTTTGTGAGGCGGGAGCTGAAGAACAGTGTTGACTGGAACCAAACCAGACATGGGTCTTGTGACGTGGAAAGTGTGAAGGTGAGAAATGGAGTTCTTTGGGTCATATCCAGGTCCTTAGTGTGATGTCATCTGTGGTGTCTTTTACAAAGTCTGGGGTTGGGTAGGGATAGACCAACTCTTACTTTTTTGATAAGCACATTAGCCCATCAGATATTAGAGCTTAATGTATGCTGAGCGCTTTGCAGACTCACATTAAAAGATGAAGTTTCAGTGCTCAAGTTCAGGTCTTGAGGTTTGGAAAGCCAGAGTTCTGGTTTGATGGGAAAGAGAAACGTGTAACAAGTGTGTGTGAAGATTTTTCTTAAGGGAGGGAAAATTAGCTTAAATCTGGAGTCCTGCTACTAATTCTTTCTATAGTCTGAAGTGAAGAGCCATGTAGTGGAATATATGGAGTGATTCCCCACTGAGAAACACTGGGCTGTAGATACTGTGAAGAAAATGGTTTTCTTAAGTCTGACCCTCGTATTCACCTGCAGCATAGACTTAGCCAGTGGTAAGCTGGAGAAGAAAGAGGTAGGATTGAATTGACAAGGCTGAGCACCGGACTCAGGCTACAGACAGACCAGGATTTGAACCAAAAGGAGTAGTTCATCAGTTGGGAAGCTCATTGAGTTCAAGGTCACCCTTGGTTACATCTCTCCTTTACTTTGGCAGTTTTACCTTATGCACAGAGTCCATTTGGTAGGTAGGTTGCTTGGCTTAATTTAAGCCTTTAATGCTGTATCTCAGTATTTGACTAACAAGAATTTATTCTTAGACAAGTACTATTTCATTCTGTTTTGCTGACGGTTATTCTGTGTATGTGTGCACACACTATGAGTACTGTCTTAAATTTGTTTGCATTGGTTCTGCATGTTATATGCAAAACATTTGCATGCTTGATAATCTTGGAAAATATGGGGGGGGCCTTTTACTCTTTAATGACTGTGTGAGTTTTATGAGAAATCCAGTCTTTACTGGCCACAGTAACCACTTTCCTGCTCTACCTGCTTTCTTACAGCCCCTCCACCAAGTGAACTCTGGGGAGTGGCTGACATAGGACTGAGACATGCTCAGCTAGGCGTCCATACTCCCAGCTCCTTGGAACTTGGGAAAGTCTGACTGACAGCTAAACACTACTTGTTCCAGTGGTTCCCGGTTTACTTTAAATTTTATTCTGCATCTTTATTGATACTGTTCCTGCCGTTGCCAAATTGGTCACTGTTTGGTACAAGAAACACTTGCCCTGCCCTCCTCTGCCGGGCTGCTTGTGCCTTGAGGAGCCTCTGACACCTGAAAGCATCTTTAATAAAGAAACAGAGGCAACCACTACTGCCTTTCTGACCTTGACTCCAGGACTCTGACAGCACCAGTAAGAGAAGGGATCTAAGATTTGCTGGGTGGGTGAATATCTGGTCCATTCACCGTGGAAATGATTATTTACTCAGTTTTGGTGTACAGTTAGAGTTCTGTTGTAGTTTCCTGATAGAGGCAGGCTGCCTCTGATGAGTTCTTTAGCATTAACAAATGAGGTTGTGACTTACAAGGTGCTAAATGATAGGTAACAGGTGCCTGTTCTCACTAGTTTAAAGAGCCGAGCCCTTGGGTGTTTGTCATCCACCCTTCTGATTGGTCCTCAGACGGACGGAAAGAAGGCATGAACTGGGCTCACGTTCTAACTGCTTGCTCCATTTCTTCTTTGAAATGTTGCTTCTTTTTCTTCTTTATAGTGTGTTTTGTAAAGATTCTTTTTTCCTGTTCATGTGCTGTCGATTTCTGCCTTTAATCATGTTTCCAATGTGCTATTTTAAAAATTACCATATAGGTAGTGGTACACTGCCTAGCATTTTAACTAGAATGGTATATTATGAGGGTGTACATATGTCCTTTATACTTTCTGTTAGGGCTTTCATTTTAACACATACTTAAAACTGTTCTTGTTTTTAGTTCTTAGTGGTGTTTGGAGTGTGGGCGTGGTTTTAATGCCATGGGTTAGGTCCAGGTGACAAACCAGGAAGAGAAAGACTGTTTTCTTTCTCTGTCTGGTGTTGTTTGCTTTGCTATAGTCTTGTATGTTGAAAAATGAGAATAAATTGTTAGTGCTACATAGATGTGAGCCCCAGCTTCATAAATCGTGGGCCCACTGTGGGAGGTCAGGGAGGCGCAGAGCAGGACAGAGCAGGTGTTGGAGTAGCTTCCCTAAATAAGGATTAAAATGATTTTATTTAAATAACGAATTCAGACTAGAATTTGTTCTGAGTACATTGAACTAACCAGATGACAGAAAGCTGGTGGCATGCACTTTTTAGTCACAAACAGACCTCCATGTAGTCATTTGTGTATTCTTTGCTGCTGTGATGAATGAACTTATGATTACATTTTTTTCTGTTGTGAAAGAAAATAATTTTTGCATATGATTGTAATGCCATTTTTATTTTATCAAAGCTGAGTTTTCTGGTCAGTCTTATTAGATTATAAAACCCATTTAATGCGCATAAAAAAGTGCTTGGGAGTGTTGCCAGTGTCCTCAAATTTAAACGTACTATCACTTGGAAGTTGAGAATTGAATTTTTTCATTTAGGATGGCTCCATTTTAAGAATTCTAAAAGTTTAGAAGTACAGTTTTTTTTTTTCAAGTTTCAAAATAACATTGGGCTTTAATTTCTATTTAAAATGTTCATAGCTAGTTTTTGTATATATTTCTATGCAAGATCAACAGAATACTGAAATAAAACATACATGTACACCACTCGGATTGATAAGCGTTTTGTAGTTGATACAGTTTTACTGTAGCAGATTTTTAAAATGAAACCTAAAACCTGCTTTTAAACAAAATGGTGCTGTCCTATCTCTGTCCTGACTGAAGCATTACTTGGAGTCATAAAATGGGCACATTTGGTAAACAAAGCCTTCTTCATTACATGTGCCTGTGATGGCTTTGGTTATGCTGTTATGTACTGATGAGCTGGAGGAAGAGGATGCGTAAGTTATTTTTGTTAGTTGAGAATTCTGTACATGTATATAATGTACTTGGAGCATATTCGCCTCACATCCCTTCCCTTCACTCCTTGAGCTCATGGTGTGGGCCACCCACTGGGACATGGTTGACTTCTATTGGAGTCCCTGTGCTCAAGAAACCCTAGTCTCCCTTCCCTGGTGCTCACCACCTGCTCTTTGCCCCCCATGCTGGAAGGCTTACTTGGCCTCATCTTATGTTAGTATCTGTTTTTAAAAGAATGCATTGTGTGTGAGAGAGAGGGAAAGAGAGAGAATATGAGACTGCATAGATATGGTCACTGTCAGGACCGCTTGGGTAAGCTGGTGCTTTCCTTCCACCTTGTAGGTCCTGGGGTGGAATCGGGTTGCCGTGTTGGTAGCATGTGCTTTTTTATTCATTGAGCTATCTTGCCAGCCTGTGCCACTTTTTTTTGTATAATCACGTTATTGGTGATGTCTGTGAAAGACCATTTGACATTTTTATGGTCTGAAGGTTAGTTCTATCTTGTATTCACTGATGGGGTGTGACAATGCAAAGTTATAATTGTGGGATTGAAGTATGTGTAAACAGTTGTCCTAAATGTGCATACTCAAAGAACTTCTTAGTTATAGGGCATATGTGTGCTCCATAAAAATAAAGTGCCAATTAAAGACCTGACAAGGCAGACTGTAGCACTACAGGGTGGGGGTAGGTAGGCAGGGGTGGTCGCTAAAGCAAACTGGGATCACAGTTAATCATGGCCAGCCCTTGGTAAGTCAAGCTAGTAAGGTGCCATTCTGTCAGTTTGGGGGACTATGTTGATTGTTGGTTAATCAATGCTGTTAATCAAAGCCTTAGATGTTCTCTTATCCTTTAAAACCTACAGTGCCACTGTATTTCTGTCATTAGATAGTTAAGAGAATTTTCTGGTATTAAAAGAAGCAAGTGAGGAAGGGCTAACTAACTGGTCAGGAATTGATGCAAGATTCAGTTGTATGGTAATGCACTGCAGTGCAGGTGTTCACAGTTGACACTCAGGATTTTTATTTGAAAACTACTTAGTGGTGATTTTATATAATACCAAAATGTCATCATTAACCGGAGGATTGATGTTAGAGAACTGTCCAAGAGAAAGGTTGTACTCAGCATATCACTGTAGCTTGGGGTGAGGGGTGTATAGTCATTGGTGATAGATAGTCTGATCTCCTTGCCAGTTTCCTTTTTTGGTTTTTGAGACCGTTTCTCTGTAGTTTCAGAGACTGACCTGGAACGCTGGAGTCCATGAGTTTAAAATCACAGAGGTCCACTTGGCTCTGCCTCTTGAGTGCTGGGATTAAAGGCAGGTGCCACCACTACCTGGCTGCCAGTCTACTTTTGTTTGTCTGTGTTTATAATTGAGGACATTTCATTTCAGGGTCAGTTGAGGAAGATTTCTTCCAGAATATACAACTGAAGAGGATAAGCAGAAAAGGGCCTAGAATTGTGCTGTAAATGCGGGGACCTCTGCTTTCGGATGTGCTTATTTACTAAAGAATTTTTTTCAGACTTGGAGTGTTGGTTATCAGGTGTGGGTGTACGTTCACAAGGATCTGTGGAAACCAGAGATAGGCACCTCAAGACAATTTTTAGCTTTTCCCAGCTGCAGGGGGCATTGTCTCCAATTTACACCTTTTAGCAAGTTAATCTAACCTCTCCTAAAGCCTCCTAAAGGGACAAAGCTGAATGCAAATTCTCAGCCTAAGAATACTTGCCGTGTTGGCAGTTCTTCTTCTGCCTAATTTGCATAAGGCTTTGCACCTTTAGAAAGCTCAGACATGATTCACGCAGAAGATACCGGAAAACAGAAGGTAGACATCACAAAAGGCAGATTAAGACAAGGTGCTAACACTGGAGTCAACAGGTGGGGGTTGGGGGGGGAGCTTAAGCCAAAATTAAGAAAGCAAACAGCAAATTCTTGTGCTCACTCTTGTTGCTGTAGTGAAGCCACCTGCTGTCATTCTCTGGAGTTCAGACCTTGTAGCACTGAGCCGGGGTTTCAGAGTTTCAGCTGCCCTCAGTTTATAATATCAGAAAGCCCCCCCCCTCCTGTTTTTACCGAAAAGAGGCTTCCTTCTTTTCTTTATCTTTTTGTTTACAGGGCCTTTTAATTTTTAGGCCTTGATTGAACCCTGAAGAGAGCAGCATTTTCTTCAGTTAGTTGGATTTAATCTAGTACACAGTTTGAAAAGTGAATTGTTGGCATTAACTGCCAGTGCTAAAACTGGTTTTATAATACAGGTGCTTTACTCAGTGACATTATCCACAGTTACTAATAATTCATTACAAGGTTAATAATTGTATCTTGATGGGAACTTAGAAAATAATTTTAGTGTAAATCTATACTATTTCTACAGGTGATCTTTGTGCTAATAGATAATTGAAAAGGTAAAGTGTACATTTAAAGAAAGAGCAAGAATAAACAAATACAAAGATAAATGTGTGCACAGGCTCCTTAGACTGGGTGAGATGCAAGAGAATCTCTGAGCCCCATGGTCACAGACATTGCTCCTGATTGCTAGCTCCTTGCTGAGTGCTTGGGTAGGGTCTTCTGATTCTGTCCTATGAAATGCCTGGGGTCCTGGCTCCATCACCCTTTCTATGTTTGAGGGTTTTCCATGCAGACTTTCAGGAGTATTTTGCAATTTCGGTTAATATTTAACTTGCACTTCTTTGTTCCAAGTTTCATGGAAATACGAGGTTAAAATATTTTTGGCATCAGCTTACCTCATTTTAAAAGCACTGTTGTTTCTGCTGAGGTGGCTCTTCTTGAGCTTTCCCTTTGATGTTGAAGAAGATAGAAAACATTGAGTACCAGGAACTTGAGACTGGTACCCTAGTAATTGGCAGGAAATGTTGGAAGAGAGCCAGTCCTTGGCCGAAGTCTCTGATGAGGAAAATTTTACTTTGGGACAGGACTCTGCCCCACTTTACTCCTCAGAGCAGGGTGGACTCATCAGTTTCTTTTGGTGGATAGTGCCAAGAATTCTTGTATTTTTGCTTCTCTGCAGAAAATGCTTTGGCCTGCCTGTTGCTGTGAGGAGGAAGGATGGATTTTAGGTGCTAGAACTCTATGTAGTACTGTATGGTAAATGTACATTGTATTCAGGACTCCCAACATGTGCAGATAGATATTGTGAGTTTAGGACGTGAACTTTGCCTCCATAAAATTATTATAAATTATGCTCAGAATCAGCAGGTCAGCCATCTACACGGGTTTTACCCAGGAAGGAGTAAGGGTTGGGTAAGGAAACAGCCTGTAGTGGCACTGACTGGTCTCCAGGCATGTTTGTGTTGGCCAGATGAGGAGCTAGACTGGGTTCACGTCTCCCTCTGAGAAGCTGCAGTGGGGCTGTACCTTCCTGGGGCCGGGGGATAGCAGCAGCACTACCTAAGGACCTGTCTCTCTGCATAGAGGAATGAACTTCTTTTCATTGATTATAGAGATGGAAAGTTGTGCGTGCCCCCTCATCATGGGGTACAAGATGTTTTTCCTTTTGGTTTATCAAGACAGGATTTCTTTGTAGCCCCGAGTGCCCTGGAAAGCTGTGTAGACAAAGCTGGCTTCAAACTCACAGAAATCCACCTGCCTCTGCCTTTGCCTCCTGAGTGCTGGGAATAAAAATGTGCACCACCATGTCTGGCAGGCACAAGATTCTTGAGGGAGTGGTCCCCCTCACCTGACACATTTGAGTGTCAGTTTGTACTATGGAACCTGCAGAAGGGGCTCCTTTTAACTGCTCTAGCCTCAGAGGAGAGATCGCTATACTCAGGAGGCCAAGGCAGAAGGAATGCCAACTTGGGCTTCAGGTAAAACAGTTTCTCTGAAAACAGAGGAAAAAGCCAATGTTCTTTCCTCTATGTAGAGGGGCGAAAGTCATTAGTGTGAGGTTTCCAACTTGATTAAAAATTCAAAATCACCCTTATATGAGTTAAAACTGAGCAGTCATACCTGAGTCCTTCCTATCTGTGTCCTTATACACCGTGTTAAGTACTCACTGTGTTAGCTGTACTACAAGATGAGCCTGCTTGGGACAAACATTAGTAATGAAAATCTGTTCAGAAAGCACCTAGAGGCCATGAGCCTTCGCTTCATTTTATTCTTGGTGATTTGGTTTTTCTTGAATATTGTACAGTAAAACCAAAATGCAGACATACTTTATACTAAAATTTACCTGTGAAAATGTTATACTCTTGATCACAGGGGCATCCATACCAGTTGCTGTGGTGTGTACATCATTGCTTGAACTTAGACAAATCTTATTGATTAGTATATTTCTGTTTGACTTAAAAATTCACCATTCTGATCAGCGTATTGTATCAGGAAAAACAGCTGATTTGTTTTATAAAAATTTGGTGTTTTTTTTAAACTGCCTCCATGCCCAACCCAGTCTGAGCAGTTTTAGCTTTCAGGAATTCACAGAACAATTGGATTTTGAATAGTGTTCCCTTTACTGGCTTTCACTAGGGATTGACCATTCCATTCTCCATTAATACAGACTGTCTGGCGAGACATGACCCATTTACTCTGAAGGTCAGTGGTGGAGCTGTGCTTAGCCTAACACATGTAGCAGGCATCTCAGTGACCTGAATTAAAGTCAGGCATAAATCTTAATGACGATTTCTTTAATCTCTCCCCCCCTCAGGTATCTGAAGCTTAGTGTACAACTGCTGTGACACTCCTGTGTGGACAATGGCTACTCAAGGTTTGTGATGCAAATACAGCTCAGGCTACTGCACTGGGATCTGGTTTATGCTTCTATGGGTCACCTTGGAGTCCCTGCTGGCTTTCTAGCCCATCTTCTTTCCACTCACTACTACTGGCTTGATGAAATACTCAACAAGCCACCCATAGGAATTGAGTTTGAGTGGATGATTAGGTCTCCCCTGTTCCCTCATGGAGCACACACTGCCCTTCATCTCATCTGGCTGCCTTTCTATCAGTATTTCAATGGGTTATTGTCAGAGCTGTTATTCAGATACCTTCTCAGTGCACTAACATGTTTTTTGTTCACAGCTGATCTGATGGAGTTGGATATGGCCATGGAGCCAGACAGAAAAGCTGCTGTTAGTCACTGGCAACAGCAGTCATACTTGGATTCTGGAATCCATTCTGGGGCCACCACCACAGCTCCTTCCCTGAGTGGCAAGGGCAATCCTGAGGAAGAAGACGTGGACACCTCCCAAGTTCTATATGAGTGGGAGCAAGGCTTTTCCCAGTCCTTCACGCAAGAGCAAGTAGCGGGTAAAAGCATTTGTGTGTTTAAAAGCTGGAGTTAAATTTCTTAGCAAGGCTGTGTGATGGCTTAGACACGGCACACGTGAGAAGTAGAGAGAAGGTGGAGTGTAGTTCACTTTTAGCACTTAGGACAGTAAAGTCTCATATGAATTTACCTTTTCCAGATATTGATGGACAGTATGCAATGACTCGGGCTCAGAGAGTACGAGCTGCCATGTTCCCTGAGACACTAGATGAGGGTATGCAGATCCCTTCTACACAGTTTGACGCTGCTCATCCCACTAATGTCCAGCGCTTGGCTGAACCATCACAGATGCTGAAACATGCAGTTGTTAATTTGATTAACTATCAGGATGACGCAGAACTTGCCACACGTGCAATTCCTGAGCTGACAAAACTGCTGAATGACGAGGACCAGGTGAGGGGAACTCTGAAGGGGTGACAGTGGCTGCCCCGCATCTGTATGTGTAAACTAACGGTGCTGCGTTATCCCCTGTCCTCTAGGTGGTGGTTAATAAAGCTGCTGTTATGGTTCATCAGCTTTCCAAAAAGGAAGCTTCCAGACATGCCATCATGCGCTCTCCTCAGATGGTGTCAGCTATTGTGCGCACCATGCAGAATACAAATGATGTAGAAACAGCTCGTTGTACTGCTGGGACTTTGCACAACCTTTCTCACCATCGTGAGGGCTTGTTGGCCATCTTTAAGTCTGGAGGCATTCCTGCTCTGGTGAAAATGCTTGGGTAAGAGTGTGGTCATGGAATTGGGATGAGAAGTAGGAGGTGCCAGTGTGGCTGACAAAGCTTCTCTTCTTCTCAGGTCACCAGTGGACTCCGTGCTGTTCTATGCCATCACAACACTGCACAACCTCCTGCTACACCAGGAGGGAGCTAAAATGGCTGTGCGCCTAGCTGGTGGACTGCAGAAAATGGTTGCTTTGCTCAACAAAACAAACGTGAAATTCCTGGCTATTACAACAGACTGCCTGCAGATCTTAGCTTACGGCAATCAAGAGAGCAAGGTAAGGTGAAGCTGCTTCCACTGCGTCATCACCAGCCGTGTGCCTTACCTTTTGTATGCACCTAGAGAAGCTTCACACCCTCCCTCTGTGTAGTGCTGTGCTATGGTCTGAAGGGGCAGGAATCAGGCCTCCGATCCAGCTGGAAGAGGGGCTGGGTCCACAGACAGAAGAGGCTGTTTGAGGGCCTGCCGCTTGACTGTCTTTGAGAGGAAGTGAGAAGATAGCATCTACAAAAGTCCCTTGGGATTTCAGACAGAGCTGCTGATACAGTTTTGGGGTGAGGCTATATATGCAGATGGGCTGGGTTGATCTTAGGCTTTGTTGGGCATACAGAGCCCAAGAGATTTAACTGAGCATAGGTATGAGATGAGATCTACTTGTGGAAATGTTCATGGAACTGAAAGATGAGGAAGTGGCCATTCTTCATTCTGCAGTGACATGGAAGCTCAAGGTCAGGGGCTATGTGCTCTTAGTGCCTGTTTTCAACTGTGTTCTGACACAGAACTTTCACTTTTACTACAGGCAAACGTGGCTTTTCATGTTCTTTTCCTTTATGTTCAGTATGGGGAGGTCGCCAGAGTTGACAAAAAAATTTTTCTAATGATTTAATTGTCTGTTTTATGTGCATTGGTGTTTTGCCTGCATGTATGTCTGAAGGAGACAGTATCTGATCCATTGGAACTGGATGGACATAGAGACAGTTATGGGTGCTGAGAATTGAACAGGTCCTTTGGGGAAAAAGCCAGTGCTCTTAACCGCTGATCCATCTCCAGCCTGAATTAATATATTCTGTAAAGGGTTGGGTGCCTGGACTTGAGCAGAATAATGTACCATAGGAGTCACATACCCAAGACCCCAGTTTGAGGCTGTAGATAGGAGGGACCCAGCGATACATTTAATTGCAAGCTGGCTAAAATTTTTACATGATACAGTAACTTGATGATAAGGCTCCTCTCCAGCATTTCTGAACTTTTATGCCTAATGTTTTATGTCTTTCTAGCTGATAATTCTGGCCAGTGGTGGACCACAAGCCTTAGTAAATATAATGAGGACCTATACTTACGAGAAGCTTCTTTGGACCACAAGCAGAGTGCTGAAGGTGCTGTCTGTCTGCTCCAGCAACAAGCCAGCCATTGTGGAAGCTGGTGAGTACGCATGCTTGGATTGTTCCCTAGGGAACACCTGAGTCCCTGGATTGGGGGGGGGGGTGACTTGTTAGATTGTTGCCATTCCCTGCTTCTGTATTTAATGGGGCAGTTTGTATGTAATAGCTCATGCCATGTACCCGGCGCCAGAACAAAAGTTTATGGTCTGTGCTGAGCCTCCTGTTGGCGGCCCAGGAAAGTCTTCAGCCCTGGCTCCCTCAAGGTTGTAGATATTGAGGGAAATGAAGGCTGTGTACAAGTGCTGGGGATGAAGCACAGTGTGGCAGTGCAGGGCTCACTGAGGCAGTTGCTAACAGTGAGACCATGGGCCTGGGAAAGACAAGTATGGCTATGTTCCTGTGGAATGAGGGGATATCAGTTCTGCCAGTTTTTCCTAAAGACACTTTATGTAGTGATATGTTTCATATTTAATAAAAAACCATCTGAAATATCAGAGCGATCTACCCACAGTCATTCCAGGAGGATCAGAGAGTGGTAACTCACACCCTTAATCCCAGCAGATCTGAGTTTGAGGTCAGCTTGGTTTATTTACAGAGGGAGTTCCAGGCTCCCAGGCAGGCAGTGGTGGTGCCAGGCCTTTAATCCCTTAACTCCAGAGACAAAGGATCTTTCTGTGTTCCCGTGAGTTCAAAGCTAACTACCAAATAGTAGTCCACGCCTTTAATCTTAACCTGGATGTGAAACATGGGCAAAGAGGGTATTTAAAGCAGGCGTAGGAAGACAGATGGGGCAGTAGAAGCCACGAGGAGCAGGCTGAGGAAGCTGGAAGACAGCTGGGTGAGATCTGACTGTGGTGTTTCCTCTCTTTGATATCTCAGCCTTTCCCTGAGATCTGGCTCTGAGTTTCCTTTATTCATGTAACACTATATACTTGTTTAGACATACACTTGTAGATTGATAGTCTCAGGTAGCTGAAGTAGTTGGTAACATGTCATCACCTAAAATATTCTATGCAGCATGATTGGACACTATACCATGTATCTTGTAGGGCCTAGAGAGCTGCTGGTTCATGTCCTTAGTCTTGTGGAGAAGCCGGAGGAGGCAAGAGTTGTAGGAACAGAAGGGAGGTGTGATGACATTGCCTGAGGAGGAGCCCTCCTTAGGAAAGGAAAGGACTGCTACCCTGGCACTGCAGGAGAAGCAGCAGCCTTGTTTTCTCTGAGACATGGGAGAATAGATGCTTCCAACAAGGAAAAGGAATATTGCCTGGGCTGTGAGCGAGGAGACTGTTGGTATAAATGGAATGCGAGCGAGCAGTAGAGTTCATTTTCCAGGATAAGCTAGGCAGGGCCCTGGTGCACAGGACTATGCGCAAAGTGTGTGTGTGTGTGTGTGTGTGTGTGTGTGTGTGTGTGTGTGTGTGTGTGTGTGTAAAGCACTTAGCTCTCTTTGGAAGGATGAGTGAGGTAGGATTCTAAAGGTCCTCAAAATTGATAACTGAGGCAGTTGTCTTAGATACAGTGAGATGCTGTCTGCAGTTGCCAAGCAAGAGAGTAGCCACATAATAGGGACCACAGAAGGATGTGGGGCAGTGTGGAGGCTACAGGAGCAAACCACTGAGGAGTGATCTTCGGCAGGAACATTGCCATTGTGCAGGTTAAGGGAACTGTCAAGATCTTACTAACTTTAAAGAACTTAAGGTAACATTCAAAGTGACAAGAAGATGAGCAGGCAGCTATAAGGACGGTTAGAATGACAAGCTAATAAAATCTCCTAAGCTATTCTGATGTGAGCATCTGGTGAAAGTGACCAGTCATTAAACAAAGGCAGAGCCTCAGCTTGGAGGTGAGCTGGGAGGAAGGAATCTTCATCATGACAGGAAGGAAGTGCAATTGTAATTAGCCAGATTTGAGGAGACAAAATAAGTGTAAAGTATGGGCAAGGAGATAAGAACATGTCTCTCCCATTGTCCAGAACTGATTTCAGTTGAAGATGTGTGGGTATGAAATGTTACTCTGCAGGGGTTGTCAGAATAAAGGCCCAAACAGGAGATGTGAATCTTGGGTTGTATTTGAGGTGACTATATGGGCTGTCACTGTGTTGCCCAGGCTGTCCTTAAACTCAGGCTTAAGCAGTCCTGACTGTCTGGGGCTGCCACCGTGCAGCTTCTCTGAGTTCTAAGTCCCAGAGCGTCTTTACCCTTCAGTTCTGGACTGTTGAAGACTGCAGTACTTTCCTCTGTAGTTATGTGACTGCTCTGTCCCCAGCTCAGAACAGAGCCTGGTGCTGGTGCTTATTCTGCTTGTGGGTGGGTGGGTGGTGCGTAGGTGGATGAAAAGGGTTGGCGGGAATATCACCTACAGGTGACAGAAGTAGTGAAACTATTTCTGTAAAAGATAGAAGGAAACAGCAGATACCTGTCCTGAATTGTTGTCACTGGCCAGGTAGATTAAAAAGCTGTGTGACATTCTAGAAGACGGAAGGAAATAAAGTCCTTAGGGAGGAGGGTGGGCTTTGCCATCAGGGGACCTTTCTGTAAGGGCTGAGAGTTACTGCCTTGTCTAACTTTGTAGGTGGGATGCAGGCACTAGGACTTCACCTGACAGATCCGAGTCAGCGACTTGTTCAGAACTGTCTTTGGACTCTTAGAAATCTTTCAGATGCTGCAACTAAGCAGGTACATTGTGCAGATGCTGCTGCCTTGGTGCTAGGGTCTCCCGGACTCAACCCCAGACTCAGCATGGTTTATCTCCACAGGAAGGGATGGAAGGTCTCCTTGGGACTCTAGTGCAGCTTCTCGGTTCAGATGACATCAATGTGGTCACCTGTGCAGCTGGGATTCTTTCCAACCTCACTTGCAATAATTACAAGAACAAGATGATGGTGTGCCAAGTGGGCGGTATAGAGGCTCTTGTGCGCACTGTCCTCCGTGCCGGTGACAGGGAGGACATTACTGAGCCTGCCGTCTGTGCCCTTCGCCACCTGACCAGCCGACATCAGGAAGCTGAGATGGCCCAGAATGCCGTCCGCCTTCACTATGGCCTGCCTGTTGTGGTTAAACTCCTGCACCCGCCATCACACTGGCCCCTGATAAAGGTGGGCAGGCAGTGGGCAGCGCGGGAGGAGACAGGCTCCTGGGTGGAGATTGTGATTTGGGCCTGTCTGCCAGCGCAGACAGAAGTAGGGTGCTGGGACTCCCAAGTGTGTGGTCAGTGCTGCCTGTGATTTGGTTGTGTTGCTGACCAATTCTTCTTCTCCGTAGGCAACTGTTGGATTGATTCGAAACCTTGCCCTTTGCCCAGCAAATCATGCCCCTTTGCGGGAGCAGGGTGCTATCCCACGACTAGTTCAGCTGCTTGTTCGAGCCCATCAGGACACCCAGCGGCGCACCTCCATGGGTGGGACACAGCAGCAGTTTGTGGTGGGTAAATCTTTGTGACACTTGGCTGTTTGGAGGGGTGTGTAAGTGCTCTATCCAGCCTCCTCTCCTGAAGAGCTACTGATGCAGAAGTAAACCTGACCTGTTTCCGTGTGACATGAGCTCTGCTGGCAGCCTTAGAAGGGAAGGGGGAACATGGAGGATCGTGTGCTGTCGTGGGATTAAGCCTTGAATGCATGTGCCCATGTAGGAAATCCACCACAGCCATATCTGAGTCCAAGTCTGTCAGCTTTCTCCCCCACATCAGAATATAGAGAGCAGGCAGCCTGCCACAGCATGTTTTAGAACCCCCCCACTGCTGGTGGTTCTGTGGGTTCGCCCATCTCTGTAGGATGGCCTCAGAGTTAAGGTGCCACCTACAGCAAAGAAGATTTCTGTGTCAGTGTAACTCAGTCCTAGGTTAGAGAATGATAGTACTTAACACAGAGTGCTGAGTAGTCTCGGGAGATGCAAGCAGTGGGCATTCTGGCAGCTCATGGGGATTTTAGCAGTAGGGATAGAGTTTTCATCAGACATAGGGAAGGACCATCAGAATGACCCACGTTCACTAATGACTAAACCAGAGGTTGGTGCTCTTCTGTGCAGTGAGAAAGCCAGCTTTGGGATTTGAAGCATAGGAAGGCTGAATACTCATTGTCCCTCAGTGTCTATGGGTTTGCACCTGTTTGCCCTTGTGTCATTGCTAATAACCCTGTAGAAGAAAATGAGTCACTGGGAGTAGGGGGCAGGCTTTTCTACAGCTGCATTTGGTCCACGCTTGGTTGAGCCTCAGAGCACAGGAGGGCCTGCTGCCGGGAACCTTCATGCTATTCAGTGTGTAGGAACCCTCCTCTCCTGAACACTGGGCAAGCTGTGAGGACCTTTGGAGATGTAGTAGGAAGCAACTGCTGCTCAGAGCTTGGAAACTGGAGGAAGAGAATGCCAGCTTGTTAGCAGCCTGTCTCTTCTAGGAGGGCGTCCGCATGGAGGAGATAGTGGAAGGGTGTACCGGAGCTCTCCACATCCTTGCTCGGGATGTTCACAACCGGATTGTAATCCGAGGACTCAACACCATCCCACTGTTTGTGCAGGTACATTGGGACGAGAGCCTCAGGAAGAGGGAGGGCCAGAGCATAGGCCACCCCACCCCCACCCCGAAAACAGAGTAGGATGGATCTGCTGATACTCCACATTGGGCGAGTCTGTACCCCATCTGAGCACATGCTTTGCTTTCTTTTGGGTTTAATTGGGTCTTGTTTCTGTTTTTCCATAGTTGCTTTATTCCCCCATTGAAAATATCCAAAGAGTAGCTGCGGGGGTCCTCTGTGAACTTGCTCAGGACAAGGAGGCTGCAGAGGCCATTGAAGCTGAGGGAGCAACAGCTCCCCTGACAGAATTACTGCACTCTAGGAATGAAGGCGTGGGTAAGTAGAGGAGCCACCTTGTCCATTATCTGCCACGTGTGCTGGTGCTGAGCTTATCCTTATCCTGAAGGCCACTTTCTCTTCATGTCCCAGCAACCTATGCAGCTGCTGTTTTATTCCGAATGTCTGAGGACAAGCCACAGGATTACAAGAAACGGCTTTCAGTTGAGCTGACCAGTTCCCTCTTCAGGACAGAACCAATGGCTTGGAATGAGGTAAGCAGAATGGCTTCTTAGCAAGTCAGTGCACCTGCATTTGCTTGGCTCTGCAAGGCTTATAAAACAGTCTCCCTCCGAACTCAAAAGGAACATGGATGGGAAGGGACTACATTGACATCTTCAAGAATGGGAGGAAAGGGGCTCTACTGAGCCATTGGCTGGGAGTTAGTTTATCAATGTTTATACAGTCTGCTTTACATACGTGTTTTTGAATGTTACTACTTAAGTAAGCTTCCTTAGAAGTACATTTTAAACACCCCATAGTGTTCTCAACTAAGTGTACACAGTCTTATTGGGCAGGGCTTACTGAGCTATCTTGGGTTCCAAACAGTGAGTAATGGTGAGAGCTGGGTGTTGTAAACATTTGTAGGCCTCTTAACATGTTCTGACCTGAGCCCTTGACTTTCCCCACCCTCATCCCGAAACCTGTTCCCACTGATGCCTCTTCTAGATAATGGCAGCTTTGTTATCCCAGCCACGTCCCACTGAACACTAGTATCAGAGCAGACTGCCTATAGCGTGTTTATACTGTCCCTCTAGCTCTGATGAAACAGCATTGTAGGTTAATTTGTAGAGTAAATTAGTGATCATTTTAATGCTATGTGCAGTGTGAGCTCTCTGTCTTTTGATCTTACGTTTATAACACTCAAGTGTGGTTTAGAAAAGTATTCTGTCCTGTACCCATTTATTTAGACTGCTGATCTTGGACTGGACATTGGTGCCCAGGGAGAAGCTCTTGGATATCGCCAGGATGGTATGTTGTAAAGCTTTTGTCCACTCATCTGGGAACCTGGGTTGTAAGAGGTGGTAGCTGCACAGGTGGTCCCTGAAGTCCAGACTTAGCGGCAATGTCTTTAGGGGAGCTCAGCTCTGGCATGCTGCCAATGCATTCTCCTACTGCCAGCCTTTCTGACCCCTGGCTTTTCTTCTTTGGCTACACAGCCAGCCCATCATCAGACCTTTATCATAGAGAAGGGAGGTCTAGGGTGGGCAACTCACAGCTGCTCCATCAGAGCCTTCTGGAAAGTGATCCAGAATTGGGCAACGTATGGTGCTGCTGTCATCACCCCATCCCAGAGGCTTTATTCTGCTGGAGCTCTTTGGCTTTTCATTTGAACTATGTATGATAGGCAGTTTGCCTGCTAGATAGGCCAGCCTGTGATGATGTAAATTACTTGAGAGACTGGAAAGCAGTGTTCCTGGCAAGGTGTCCTGACCATGGCTAACCTGTCTCTTCTTTACCTGTCTTGTGGACACCTGACTTTTCTAGATCCCAGCTACCGTTCTTTTCACTCTGGTGGATATGGCCAGGATGCCTTGGGGATGGACCCTATGATGGAGCATGAGATGGGTGGCCACCACCCTGGTGCTGACTATCCAGTTGATGGGCTGCCAGATCTGGGACATGCCCAGGACCTCATGGATGGGCTGCCCCCAGGTGACAGCAATCAGCTGGCCTGGTTTGATACTGACCTGTAAACCGTCCGTTAGGTAAGCAGCTTATAAAAAGCCAGTGTGGGTGAAATACTTTACTCTGCCTACAGAACTCCAGAAAGACTTGGTGGGGTGGGAATGGTTTTAGGCCTGTTTGTAAATCTGCCACAAAACAGATACATACTTTGGAAGGAGATGTTCATGTGTGAAAGTTTCTCACTTTGGTGTTTTTGCCACAGCTTTTGCAGCGTTATACTCAGACGAGTACCATTTGCTGTTTTCAACGTTAATAGCAGCCTTTCTCTATACAGCTGGATTGTCTGGACTTGCATTGTGATTGGCCTGTAGAGTTGCTGAGAGGGCTCGAGGGGTGGGCTGGTATCTCAGAAAGTGCCTGACACACTAACCAAGCTGAGTTTCCTATGGGAACAGTCGAAGTAAACTTTTTGTTCTGGTCCTTTTTGGTCGATGGGTAACAATACAAATGGATTTGGGGAGTGACTCACACAGTGAAGACATGCACAAGAATGGATCACAAGATGGCGTTTTCAAACCCTAGCCTTGCTTGGTTTTTTCTTTCTTTGTTTTTGTTTTTTTTTACTATCTGTAATGGTACTGACTTTGCTTGCTTTGAAGTAGCTTTTCTTTTCTGCAGTAACCGTTAGTTTTAAGTCTCGTAGCGTTATGTTCTAGTGAGCCTGCTACAGCGATTTCTGATTTCTAAGAACTGAGTAATAATGGTGTAGAACACTAATTCATAATCACGCTAATCGTAATCTGGAGACGTGTAACATTGTGTAGCCTTTTGTATAAATAGACAGATAGAAATGGTCCGGTTAGTTTCCTTTTTAATATGCTTAAAATAAGCAGGTGGATCTATTTCATGTTTTTGAACAAAAACTTTATTGGGGATATGTGCGGTAGGGTAAATCAGTAAGAGGTGTTATTTGAGCCTTGTTTTGGACAGTTTACCAGTTGCCTTTTATCCCAAAGTTGTTGTAACCTGCTGTGATACAGTACTTCAAGAGATACGGTTATAAAAATGGTTCAGAATTAAACTTTTAATTCATTCGCCTGTGTCTTTGGTTTGTTTGATGAGGGTGATGAAAACCTCCCTCCAGCTTGCCCTGAGGAAGTGACCATCAAGTGCCCCAGGTCAGCAGGGTAGAGAAAGCCTGCCTGGGCGGGGTGCTTGCTCCTCCTCCAGCAGCCCAGCTGTGAGTGCTGTGCCTGAGCAAGCCTGTGTAGCCCACACTCTTGCCCAAGAACCTAAGAGCCATTCCTGCAATAGTCTGCCTGTGTTACACCGAGCCTCACTAAAGCCGGAAGCTGAAGAAGACCTTCCTTGTGTCATCCCACTGAGCAGCACTGAAGCACTGCCTGGATTTTCAAGGATAGCTCACTTGGAGAGGGAGGGCCATCTTTCCACTCCTTTGAACCAGTAATTATGTTTAAATACTAATGTTTATCTGAACATAATTAGAGCCAGAATGGGCTGCCTTCCATGTAGTCTGCCTTATCTGCTCTGGCGGTTGGTCCGACAAGCAGGCTTTGTACATTTCTTACACAGATCTGTTAAGACCTATGTTTGGGTCTTTCAGAGAGAATGTTTTGTGCCTAAGAGAACTGTTTGATTTCCTGGTTTTAAGATTGTGTCTGTTAGCCAGCATTGTAAAGAACAGGAGGGCCCTGTGAGGAAGTTCTTCACAGAGATACCAGCTGGGGACCAGAGTCTGTTTGGGTTATGGTAATGAGGTAGAAGACAAGAACTGAACCAGAAAGTAGAGCTGGCCTCCACATGTGCAGTGGGAAGGAAGGGTGGCATGCAGGGTTTTCAAAAACAACTTAGGCTGGGAACAGCACCATTTGTAGTCCCAAGAGATCTGCTTGAGCAAAGGAAACCCTGCCCCTGTGTCCTTTGGGGGTGGGACCAGCAGAACCGTACATCAGACATTCTCAAGAGCTTGAGGTCCAGTCAGAGGCAGAGCACTGAATAACAGTAACCCTGGCAGATAAACTTGTGTGCCCGGTTTTTAATAGGAGAGAACCCAGCTCAGAGAATAGTCATTGTGAGACACACAAATAGAAAAGCAGAGAACAAGGTGTTCATGGCTGCTGGCCTTGGGGTTCGAGGTGTTGAACATGCCCACCTACAGAAACAAAGCAGGAACTGGGGCAGTGCTGGAAACATCTGCTGGGCCTCACCTTCTGCCACCTGGAACCCTTACTGTGGGGGGGGGGGGGTCAAGGGGAGGACCAAGAAAGTTACCTTCTTAGGTGCAGCTGACGCTGAGCTTTGCCTTGTCTTGTCTGCACCCACAGCAGGCTATCAGGGAAATTATTGTGCACTGTTTTTCAGTGCCAGGGAAGGTGGGAAAGGGCGTCTTGTGAGCTGTTCAGCAGGGAGACCCAAATCCTACGCTCACCTTGTTCAACAGCCAGAGCCGCCAGCGCAGCTCTTCTGGACTACAGCAAAAAATGTCAGCGCAATGTCCTGTGAGTTCATGCAGGAAACAAAAAGGCGGACATGGTGATGAGCCTCTAGGCTGACCACCACAGCTACGAGGAGCTGTATTTGCCCTCTCCCCCACCCAGCACACTCATGGTCTCCACAGCAGTTTGTGTGAGGGGAGGCCTAGCCTCTAGAAGACAGCAGTCCTGCTTCACACCACCAGGCCCCCTTGCCCAGAAGCCAGCCATCCAACAGATTTTTCTGGAAGGGAAAGCCTTCCTGTTTTAGATTTACTCTTTGTTCAGCTGAAAAGGGAGAGAGGGGGAGGAAAAATGTCCCTTTATTTTGAGGCTGTTTCCAGAGCTCAGGCATTAAATAAGAGTTATGACCCGGGCCTACTTCCTTAGAGCACCCCCAGCCACTTCAGTTCATAATGCAGCCACAAGTCACTTCTAGCTGTATGAAACACTTTGGTGTCTTTCGCCCCAGCCAAGTCCTGCTGGAGGATGCTCGGGACAGTGGAGTCCGCCCTGAATCCAGCCAAGGCATGGAGCTTTGTAGGCAAGAGGTTTGGCTGAGGAAGCTTGCAGGTAGCTGTGGGCACTAAAGGGAACTGACATGGCTGCCTTCAATGTGGTCAGGCACACAGTCTTGCTGTTTCCGTCATGAGGCTAGATGGGAGTTGGCAGGCTACCCAGATGTCAGCGGGGCTGCTGGTGACTGGGGGGGCAAGGAGCATCCTTGCTGTTGCAGAGGAATCCTCTGCTTGCCTGACCTGAGCTAGCTGCTGCTGGGACGGTCCATCTGTGCACTCCCTCTCTCCAGAGAAGCCGTCTGGAGCAACAAGTGGGCCAGGGATCTGGGCTGCTCAGGACCCACCCCACTCAGCAGCCCCTCATCCTCCAGAAACAGTAAACACCAAGGGATGCAGGGTTAGGTAGGAGCAATTCTGCCTTAACAGTACCAGGTAGGCACTAGTGTTGTGCACGCCTGTGTGAGTCTCAGCCAGGCCTCTCTAATTCTTGGAATCTTCTGAAAGGAAGTGGCCATTGAACACCAGAGGAAGGTGAGGCTCAACTAAAGGAAGACTCACTTGGCTTCTGCATAGGGAAGGAGAGGACTGGAGGCATTAGGTTTGGCCCAGTGGTTTTATTAGCTCTGCTTGAGGCAGCTGGGAGAAGGAATGTGTGGGATCTGACTTGACGTTTCAGCCAACAGGAGCCATTGGGTGGCCTTGTCTAGTGCCCAACTGCCTGGAGGAGTTCTAGGGCCAAGGATGCCACAATGGTGTCAACAGGCGAACTGGAAGAGCAAAGAGGGCATGTGTGAGGGGCGGGCATCGTGAGCCCAGGTGCTTGAAAGACCAGCTGGTTCTCAGAAAAGCCCCTATGCAGAGTCCCAGTGTCCCAGGCCCTGAGCACTACTAGCTGCCCACTATGGGCCTTGTCCACCAGGAACTGTGGGATAGTGCTTGGAGATAGCAAGTGGGCAATTAGGAGCTTAAAATAGAAACTGTTAAGTTTGAGACACATGTAAACCAGGCTGTGAGCAAAGGCATGACACTCAGGGCAGCCCCTTGAAAAGAAATGCTAGACCATGGGTGGCATTCTCAAAGGCAAGGAAATAGAGAGCTGTTGTGGGTGGGTTGCTCCATGTAAGCTGCAGTCCAGTGGGACAGGGTGCCACCAGAGAAAGTGCCATGCATTCCTGCTCTGCCCATCAGAGGCCCTGAAAGGTAGTGGAATGTCTTTGAACTTGGCCTGCTTCTGGCAGAGTCCAGGGCAGTCCTTTGGGGCCATGCTGCCCTACCAAAGTCCCAGAGGGGTTGGCACGGATAGAAGGCCAGTCTCCCGGCGGGGATAAGCCTAAACAAAGCAGTACAACCCACTCACCCAGGTGGGGACGTCTGAACAAACCCCAGACGGACAAGGCAGTGGCTTCCTGCATCCTGGTTGTGGGTGGAAAGGGCATAAAGCCTTGAAGAACACTAAGCCTCCTTTGGACGCATTTGATCCAAAGTTAAGTCCACTACAAAAGCTACCTTTGGTTTCAGGGCAAATGGCCTCAGCGGGTGTGGAGGCCCGAATGGCTGGCAGGAGGGAGGAAGGACCTCCCTATTTAGCAGTGCTCCTGGCCTGCTCCTCACACCATGGGTCCCAGCAGATGAGGGCCATGCCATCCAAACCAACTTCCCTTCAGGACGGGAGTGTGAGCTGATGTATGGCATGGCCCTTTCAGGGTCTCAGCCAGTTTCTTTGAAATGGGTCCCAAATCCTATTTCTGAAGCCACAAGAAATGCCAGATGCCAATGAAGGTTGAGATCCCCTTAAGAGGTGGCTCCTCCCCAGAGCAGGAGATAGAGAGGACCACAGCTATCTCCCTGCACTCTGTGGTGCTCTGTGATCGCAGAGCCTTATCTTGGCCTGGCTGCAGCACCAATGGATGGGATTGCAAGCCATAGCCCTGTTTTCTAAATTGGGTTCCTATCACTCTTGGCTATCACTGCAGCAAGTGTCATCTTTTCAGTGAGTGCCATGTCTGCCTTCAGTCTATATGACAGCTGACCTGTCAACCCCTACTCAGTAGGCCTCGCTCTGCAGGTGTGGTGTGGGAAGGTGGCCAAGGATCAGGGCCAGGACTCCCTCTGCTGATGACCACCACCAGGCCTGTGTTCCCTATTGAACAGTGACAAGCCACAGGGTGGTGGCCCCTGATACTGGAGGACATGGTGGGGGAGGAGAGGGGGGCAAACATGGTTGAAAGTGTTTGCTGACCTGAGCAGTCATTTGGCTCCTCATACCTGTGAGCTGGAGCCAGGTGCTCCAGGGCCTGCAGGAGGCTGTCAGTGTTCTTGAGGCTTTCCAGGTGCTTCTCATTGGAGGTGACCTGCAAGGGAAGGAAAAGGGTGGTCAGCTGCTCCTTCCCTGACTTGTCCCTGCTGGGTGAGTGCCAGGCCCACACAGTGCCCCATCATCACTTTGTAATATGGAGGTTGGTGAGCTCCAGATGGCTTTGTTCTGGTCTCCACAAAGCTGAGTCAGCCCTACTGCCCAAGAAGGCCATGTCTTCCCACTTGATCATGGCAGGTTAGCATCCCTCATGGGGGGGGAGGGCAGTCAGGTCTGAGCTACATGTACATGGTACATGGGTGTACCAGAGACTAGCTGTCAGTTCGACTGCCATAAAGGCGGTTGTCTCCAAAGAGCAGTGGTGGCTCCCTGATGGCTGGAGTAAGCATACAGGCTGCATCAGATATATCTAGGCCCATTCACTGCGCTCCTCAGCTCCTCAAAGGGAACTGCATGCAGATGGTGCATGCGGAGGCGGTAAACTGCAGTGAGATGGTTGCGTTTACCCTCCAGGCAGCTTAGGCACAACTGAAAGTACAGGGTCAATTAAGTAGCCAAGGGAATGAACCATGGTAACGGGTGGCACAAAGCTGAAAGTTGACTGGATTCAAGGCAGGCTATGAGAGCGAGTGGCCACCAGGAAAGAGATAGCTGCTCCAAACACAGAGAAGAGGCTGGGTGCTCCCATCTAAATGTGACATCTTTACCAGTGCCCTGCTCTCATCTGCAAACATGCTGAAGGGTTAGGAAATGTCCTAAGAGGGCTGAAGTACTAGCTTCTGGACATGGCTGTCACACGAATTCACAGCAGCTGTGGTCACCTGTGGGGAGTGGGGGCCTTCTGGGCTCCATCTCTTAATGAGCTACTGGCAGGTGACAGCTGCTGGAGTGGGGAAAATCTCTGTGTCCCCACTGGTAGGGTTCCCATAACCCAGTGGATAACCTCGCACCTGGGCATGTGGATAGTGCTAATTGGGACAAGTTGAGGGGATGTGGGAGAAGGAGGGAAGTGGGGGTATATATGGTCAAAATGATTTTTATAGACTATGAAAGTCTCACTAAAAATCACAATTTTTTAAAAGCAAGCTGGTGAACTCATTAAAAACACTGAGATTTGAGGCATGGCTGGGCTTTAAAAGTGGTTGCCATCTTATATGAATGAATACATTAGGCATTACAGATATGGAAAGTTTTAGAGCTATTGGGTGAGAGAACCAACATGCCACCCATTCTGTCTCCCTGAGCATAGTTGCCAAGCCCGAGCAGGATGTGTGGCCAGCTCTCAAGCAATCATTATGGGGAGAAGGCCAGAAATGCCCAAGCTTTGGTGCACCTGCTTTTGCTGGCCATGGCCACTTTGAACTCCACAAGCCCCATCTCCAGAAGTCCACAGAGAGAAATGGACAGAGAGCTCTAGGAGATGCCCAACTGGAGACATGGGAAGGAGGGAGTTCTCAAGTTCCCAGGGTGTACAGGACTTCCTGCTCTTTAGCTTCCTTCAGCAATCCTGCGGCCCCTCAGTGGCAGTGACAGCAGCTGGTAATCCAGTCTGCAGTTGAAGCACCTTCTCCTGCTCCAGCAGTGTTGGATTCTGATGTGACACTGTTGTGGACATAGGCAGCTTCACAACACAGAAAACAAAAGACCTAGGAAGGCAGAAGGTCCTGGGATGATATGATCTGGGAGGGGCTCCCTTACCCCACCTGACTGCAGACATGGGGTACATACCAGACATCTCAAAGTCTTACATCTCAGCCTGAGCACAAGGACAGGGACACACCTGTATGTATAGTTACAGCACTTGAGGACCTTTGGCCCAGGTCTGAAGCAGGAGCCTTGACTTGTGGTTGAATGTACAGAATAATTTCTGCTAAAATAGCCAAGATGAAATCTGAAATTAGCATGCAAAGTATCTAGCAAAGTCCAGACTTGCATTAAAGTAAAGAAACTTGAATTTAAGGCCAGCCTGGGCTGTGAGACAAGTTCCAGGCTAGCCAGAGATCCGTGCTGAGACCAGACAGGAAGCCACAGTGCTGAAGCAGGGTTATAGAAACACAAGCCTTTGGCTCCTCTGTCAAGACTGAACCCTTTAGAAACAGGTAAGATGTAAGAAAGAGCCAAATGGTGGCAGAGAACTGATTCTCTCTCCCCCCTCCCTCCCCCCCCCCCTCTCTCTCTCACACACACACACACACACACACACACACACACACACACACACACACACACACACACACACACACACACACACAGAGTAAATAGTTGTTTAGCATTAAAGAAAACCAAATAAACAACAAAGGAGAACGGCACCACAGGACTGGCTCAGTAGTAAAGTGGGATGTCAATAAAGACATGAGTAGAAACCCATCAGTTTGAACCAAAAGAGACATGTCCATGTGAGCAGTCTCAGGACGTAGCAGTGACAGGATCATGCTGCTGGAGCTGCAGAATGGGAGGATTGGAGCAAGAATGTGTAAAAACTTCTGAGAAGTTGAAGCTGCAGCTGTCTCATGTGGCAAAAACAGAGGTGGTGTCTACCAAGACATTCCCCCACTTTACACCCGAATACCCCATTACCCAGCCAGGCATGTGGCATAGGCCCATAACACAGCACTTGGGAGATGAAGAGTTCAAGGTCAGCCTATGCTATCTGAGGCCCTGCCTCTAAATAAGCAGGGTTGTGTTTATGGGCACCAGGGCCTGCAGAGATGGTTTTGGTCTCTTGGAACTGGCATTTCAGGTGTTTGCTTAGCTTAGCCATCCACCAGAGGTACCGTGAACTGGCCACCAGTCCTCTGGAAGAGCATGGAGGGCTCTTAATTGGTGGGCCATGTCTCCAGCCTCCTGAGCAAAGTATTTTATAATCCCGGTGCTACTACAAAAGGTAGCAGAACAGTAAAGACAGAACAGATCAACTGAGGTGCAACACTACACATGTTGTAGTAGAATGAGTCAGAAAGGAGAAAGTAAGGACTGGTAGTCAGCAGGTCATCCTGTCAGAACCAGAGAGTAGGTAACACAGCAAGCAACTTCCTAAATGAGTTTTAAGACAACCCAGCAACATACCACCCCACCAGCCTCCAAAATGTTTAATAAAATTCTGATGTAAATTGTGGGAAACATTTCTCAGATGTGGATAACTAACTGGAAAGGAATGCAGGAGGGGCCGAAGAGGTTTGAAGAGCCCATGACCCACTGTGCAGTTAAAGGTCCTCTCTGGGGCTGGAGGAACCCTGAGTATGGTAATGGCAAGAGGGGCGGGTGAAGACGTCAAGGACACTTAAGAGTGAGTTGTGGCTCCTTGGTCCCAGGGCAGGGTCTTTCCAGCTTCAGCAGGGTATGGCACCAGGCCGAGAGAACAAGCCTTTGGAGAAGAGAAGGCTAGTTCTCTTACTGTCTACTTTCTCAATACTTAAGTTTCGTCAAAACCTAATGGGTCAGTCACCCACCTTTTGCTCTTTGGAGCTGAGTTTGTTCTGTGCAGACTGGGGGAGATATAAAATGGAGAGGTGAGCTGAAACTGACATTTGTCCCCTGGAAGAGACTTTGGGAAGAGCACTTCAGAGGGAGCTGGTGGAGATACGCAGCAGTGAGGGATCTTCTTGCAGTCCCAAGTCTCAAACACCCAGAGACCAAGCCAGCTCAGCTGGGTCTGGCCACTCTTGTCCTCTGTGCATGAGTGGATCTCAGTATTCAAACACCACACAGCAGGCAGGCGCCCTGTTTCTCAGCTTTCTTTTCATTTTGACACATCATCCAGATCCAGCATGTCAGTCCTTACGTCATGGTGAATGGTAGTGCTTGGAAAAATTCCACTGGATACATAAAGTTTACCCAAGCATTAGAGGTGGGGAATTTGAGCTCAGTATTAAAGACAGTTTTATCCAGTTTCATTTCTGTTGCTGTGGTAAAACTTTGACAAAAGCAGCTTAGGAGAGAAGGGGGCCATTTCAATTTAACAGTTCCAGGCTACAGTCCATCATTGGCCAAGGCAGGGCAAGAACTTCAAGCATCAAGTCACATCACATCCACAGTCAAAAGTGGGGGGGGGGGAGCATGTTTTCTTGCTTGGCAGCTAGTGGCCAGTTCAAGCTGCCCATTCCTAAACAGTGGACAATGCCCTGCTTAGGATATGGTGCTGCCCACAGTGGGCTGGGTCTTTCCATATTAGCTGAGTTAAGTCCCAGACAAGCTCATAGGTCAAGCAAATGAAGACAGTCCCTCACGGAGACTCTGAGATGACTCTGAATTGTGTCAGGTTGACATTCCAACTTAACCAAGAGTTCAGAAGTAATTCTGGAGCTGTGTGTGTGTTTAAATGCATATACATACACACACATTCTGTACATACACAGAAAACCTGAAAATATGCTTTGTTTGGGTAATACCCAGCCCGACTCTTCAGCCTACCACTATGGCTGACTGAGTCAGCATCTATCAAACCAGTGTGCACAGACCATGTGAAATAACCCCAGTGTTGGTCAGAGACAGTCAGGCAGTGTCTGTACAGACTACCCTTCAGTTCTGTTCTCTGATCTTCACTTCAACATCCCACACAACAGCAGCTCAGCCTGAAGAGCCATCCTGGGCCTCGTAATGGCAGGACCTTGAAGGTGGCTGACCTCTTCAGTGTGCAGCCAAGGCTGTAAGGACTGGTTTGCCAGCCAATCAGAGACAGATCCAAGCCTGCATGTCAGAATGGACTATGCTGCCCATCTTCACAGACGTCAGGAATTTGTGTCAATTCGAGTCCTTCATGAAGCTTGAGAGCAAACAGCTCCCACCCATCCTTGTGTGTGCACATGCACCTGTTGTAACACAGTTCATTGTGGACAGGCCCTGGCCCTAATGTTTGTTTATGATGGCTAATATCTTTGGTGATCCTGTGTGGCAAAACAAAGCCAAGGCACTTGAGTATCTCTGACAGGTCTGGGCAATGCTGACAGACAGGACGTACCAGGGGCAGCCCAGGTGCTCCGTGGCACTTGTTCCAGATGCATGCATCACACGAGGAGGATTATTTTTAATTCTGTGGCTTCAGATCTCACAGGTACAAGCAAAAACAGTTAACTATGACAGCTCTACTTCATACAGTTAAAATTTCAAAAATCAATCTCTCCATTCAGCCTTCACACTGGCCTCTTCTGTGCATTATCATATTTCAGTGCATTGCTCTCGACACATTCACCTTTCTGCCCCCATCATGTGTTGTGGGGTACATGAACCAGTGCCTCTTGAGCCCCCATCATGTGTTGTGGGGTACATGAACCACTGCCTCTCCTGCCCCCATCATGTGTTGTAGGGTACATGGACCACTGCCTCTCCTGCCCCCATCATGTGCTGTGGGGTACTTTCTGGGTCATTCCAGGAGCTTCTTTCCCTGGCAGCTGCTAAGGTCTCTCCTTGTGTTCACCCACACTGCTGGGTGTAAGGCTCTCGGGTTCTCATGAATCACTGAGTGTTGATTGAGTGCACCCAAGAAGGATGGACAGGAAATTTTCAATCTTCAGCTTCTGACCTGCACTGGGGGTAGTGGTGGGGGTTCCCCATAGTCCATCTAGAGTTTTATCTTCCTCACAAAAGCATATTAGGCCCATAAACAAGGGGATAAGCTGAAAGAAATATAGAGATCACTCAAAAGTCAAATTGACTGTGTCTTAGTGTTCTATTGCTGTGAAGAGACACCATGTCCACAGTGGCAAGGAAGCATGGCAGCAGGCAAATGTGGTGCTGGAGAAATAGCTGATTGTTCTTCATCTGAACCACCAGGCCTGGCTTGAGCATTTGAAAGCCCAAAGCCCACCCTCCGTGACACACTTCCTCCAGCAATGCCACACCTCCTAATGCCACTCTCTAAGCATTCAAGTATAGGAGCCTCTGAGACCATTCTTATTCCAACTCCCACAACCTGATCAGTAAGTGAACGAAAGAATTAATAGGCAGTTCTCAAAAAAAGAAATACAAACAGCCAATGGGTGTTGGAGACCGTCTCCACACGTCAGCCATCAGAGAAATGAAAGTCAAAACTACCTTGGAGATCCATCTCCCAGTGAGAATGGCAAACATCAAGAAAACAAGCAAGGGTTTGCAGTCTAGAGCGCTGGCTGCCTTTCAGAGGACCTAGGTATGGAGTATTAGGTTTCTGGCCTCTCTGACCTGTGGTCCAGACCCGAAGGCCCACAATTCCACAGAAACACACAGATGCTTATTTTAATCTTATGCTGATCAGCCTATGGCTCTAGCATATTGCTAGCTGGTTCTTGCTCTTAAACTAACCCATGACTCTTATCCTGTTCTGCCATGTAGCTTGGTACCTTTTCTCAGAGCAGCACAGTTGTCCTCTGCATCTGCTGGCTTCTCTGGCATTTCTGCTCTGGTCTTCCTGTTCCCAGAGTTTTCTTAGTCTGGTAGCCCCACCCACACTTCCTGTCTGCCTTCAGCCAATCAGCATTTTATTAAACCAGTAGTTAGGACAATTATTTGCAATGGAACAACATAATCCACTACATAGCTGTGACTCTCAGGACCCACAGGGCAGTTTAAAACCATCTGTAACTCCAGTTTGAGGGGACATGGTGCCCACTTTGGCCTTTATGGGGACTGCACACACATGGTCCAAACATACATACATACAGGCAAAATACCCCCATACATATACATTATAAGAAAACAAAAGGGTGTGAAAAGAGGAAACTTTGCAGGTGGGAATTTAACCTGGAACAGCCATCGTGGGAATTAGTGCAGAGTCCCTCATAAAGGCTACCATTTGACCCACAGAGCACCCCAGTGCAGCGCCCACAGGAATCTACATCAGCATACCACAGAGAACCTGCAGGGCCATGTTTACTGCTGTTGTCCACAAAAGCCAGGAAACAGACCAGCCCAGATGGCCATCAGCAGATGGAGGACACAGTGGAGTTTTTACTCGGGGTGAGAGGAAGAAGGAGATGATGTCATTTGCAGGAGAATGGTTGGAGAGATCATCATGTCTGGTTCAATAAATCAGCCTCAGAAAGACAACTATGGTGTTTTCCCCCATGTGGGATCTGACATGAAGGCAAAAGGGGAGCCATGAGGAGGGTCAGAGGTCTGTGGAGTCCTAGCGCTGAGGTCAGGGGGACACCGCACACGGCACATCTTTCCAGATCTGAGAAGGTGTCATGCAGAGGGGTGCAGGTGACAGGCTGGGACAGCAGGCTTCAGCTGGGCACTGGTGCTGGTGGCCTCCATTCTTTTTCTTCAACGGAGCCTTCCTCCTGGCTGGTCTGTGCCTCGGCCTACCTGGCCACCTGCTCTTCCTTCAGGTGAGTCTGCACTGAACCTGCCCAGCCAGGGGCCACGGATGGCAAGATGAGGGAGGGATTCAATGTTTCTCTTTTTCACCCCATAAGACACAATTATTTTTCTAGATGAAATTCATCCGTAGTTGCTTCCACTTTCAATTGAGCCCATTCAGTTCCCCAGCTGTCTACAGGGCAGATAAAAATGCCCTTACTGCCTAGAAACTGTTCATAATTACATCCATTTCC
Source organism: Phyllotis vaccarum (assembly GCA_033318265.1). NCBI lineage: Eukaryota > Metazoa > Chordata > Mammalia > Rodentia > Cricetidae > Phyllotis > Phyllotis vaccarum. The sequence continues at coordinate 89,826,417 of JARWLC010000004.1, read as the reverse complement.
AGCCATTAAATCTAGTATGTTTAGAGTGTTGAATTCAAGAGAGCTGGTTGGGGAAACCTTTTAAGCCTGATTGAACTACCCACCTACAACAGCCAGCCCAGAAATAAGTGAGAGCAAGAAACAGGTTCAATTGGCAAGAAATGGAGTTGTGAACCCCTTGTGTGATTAGGTATAAACCAGAGCCTACCGAGAGAGGTTCTAGTGAAATACACTGTCGGGGTACACATTTGCCAAGAGACCTAACCCAAGTGCTCAGAAACACAGCAGGAGTCTCCGAGGTAACAGCGGGTGGCTGCAGCAACTCTTCTCCAGAGAACATTACAGGTAGTAGTAGCTGTCATGTGACTTGGCAGAAGTGAGGTGCTAGACACTGTACCTTCCAGCTATAGCATCACAGCAAGCTGGCCTATGATAGGGAGGGTGCTGACTGTGTTCAGTCAGGGGTGTGTGTGGACATGTGTATGCATATGTCTATGTGTGTGTGCGTGTGTATGTGTGTGCATGTGTCTGTGGGGAGGAGCCTGAGGTGAGGTGGGTAACCTAACTGCCATCTTCAGCAGTTCCTCTGGACTTGCCTATGGAAAGAGGTTCTGCTAGGTGGAGCTACATCAGGTCAGACCACGTTAACCTCACAACTTCCTCTGTGTAATTCACCTCTTTACAAAGGGAGACACCATAGAGTGTTGACCACTTAACTGTTCTGTGCTGTTCAGCCCCTGTAAGGAGGTCAATGAGGAAACCTCACAAAGATTTCCCCCATTGTAATGTGAGGATGCACAGCACGGGTGAGGTGAGCACATGTGACCAGCTCTTCAGGTGACCCTCTGATGTCTGCAGACTACAGTGCCTCTGTGTGCAGATGTGGGACATGGCCGAGCTGGGTGAAAGCCATGAGGTTAAACATCTAAACTTCCTTGGGGAGGGGGTGGGAATCTGACTCCTTCTGAAGCTCTCCTAATGAGGTTGTGGTGGACCGTGGAGCTTGCATTTGAAGATGGGAATTGTGGCTATATATTGATTTTTTGGGGCAGAGGGGACATCAGCTAATTGACAATTTTCATAATATTCTCAATACACTTAATACATGAACATTTTGGTAAGTGATCATTTCTTAATACACCTTAAGATTATTAAGTCAGTGACATTGAACCTTCTGAACCGCATTACAGCAGTGACAAGACAGCATTTATGACCAGCTGTGGGTTCTGCTCATAACTGGAGCAGAAACACCTTTGCTACAGGAATGCATGACACCCACAGGTAAGGAATGGGGACAGAGTGGACAATATAGGGTGGGCCTGGTCCCCAGACTTCTTTGAGAAGTCTATGTATACATAACTCTGAACACAGTTGAGATTTTAATCTTAGGGTCAGAGAGACAGGATATGACACACAGTGGCCAGGCTGGTGGCTGAGCTCACATCCCTCCCTCCTCAGTGAGGCAGGTCCGAGTCCCCATGGGCTGTTCTAGGCCAGTGGGCAGGTACTAGCCTAAGAAGCCAGGGGCAGAAATACATGGGACCCAGGAGTGGGCTGCAGCTCCTAGGTGCAACCACGGGCAAGTCTCTCCGTGAGGCTCACCCTCATCTCAGGGCCCTGCTCAGAAAGCCGCTGGATACTTGGGAAGTCACCTGAGCTATCAGAGCCTCAGGCCCCCTGGGGCTTTACTCTTCCTCCAAACTTCACACTGGACATCTTTGGTTTTTTTTTTTTTTTTCATCAGTAACAAAAAATGGAAGGAAAATAAAACAAAAAGTATATTTTGGCTTCATGATTCAAGTCGTGAGGCACCAATTAGTCAGAATTTAAGAGTGGACCTGACTGTTGGATTGTCAGAATTCCCATTCTCCTGTGACTCTGGTCACTTGATCAACTGATGACCGCCTCTTCAGAGATATCTGAAAGATTACCCAAATGAGCAGCCTTTGTGCGGCTTTCCCTCCCTCAGCCAGGATCACACTCTGGGGACTTTCTTTGGGGTGCCTTTGAGGAAGGTTGTGTGCAGGAGAGCTGACACAAAGGCGGAGGGAGGTGAGGAATTATGGGGGGAGGGGCTTGGGCCACACAGGAAAGGACTTCCTGGCCAAGGGTTAAATTGGCTTTTATAGATGCATCATTAACAATAAGCAAGGCTAGAGCCCCTGGGCATCAGTCTCTTTGGCCTTTGCCTGCTGGGTCCTCCAGGGGACCTAGCTGAAGGGAAGTGGGGGTCAGAGAAGACGCGAGGTCATGACGGGGTTTAGGATCTGGACTGCCACTCACATGTCCTCCTAGAAAGCAGAGCACACTTTAACAGAAACATACAAGCTGCCCTGGAATGTGAAGTCCAGGATCTTGGAAATCTCTGGTCTGTTACAGAGGGACCGGTCCCAGAGGTCTGAGGAGGAAGGGTTCCCTCCTGATCTACAGACTGCCTGTGGAGGTGGAAGTGACTGCTGCAGAATGTGGGGGACGGGGCGGGGGGGGGGGGTAGGGGGCAGGCTGACTGTCTTTTCCATGGTTCCTACACATTTCTTAGTGGCATAAGGTTAAAGGTCGGACTTCTTGAGGGCCTCAGAATGGAATCTAAAAGGAAATCTGCCAGAGAAGAGCCTGAGGATCCTCAACCCCCTACAACCTCCAACTCCCCCCCCCCCAACACACACACTCACACTTTACTTCACACCTCTACCCTCCTTCCCACATCCCTCATTCAAATGCAAAAAGCTTTCCAAGGTGCTCCTTCCAAAGAAGGTCCTGAAGAAATAGAGAAGCAGAGGGACACTGGTCCTTCTCTCCCACATGCTGCTCCCCCTCCCCACAGCATTTTACCCCAGTTGCTGCACACCGTGCACGCACCAACATCACACTGTACCCAATAAATGCCCATAGTCATCATGTACAGTCCAAAATTCAGGCCACTCTGGTGCCACCCACAGAGAACCTCCAAGGCCACACCCACAGAGTGGGAGGCTGCTCTTTGGTCTTCTCACCCTATTCTGTGTGGCCAAGAGGGAGGGAGAGGCACTATCATGGTTAATGACCACGAAGGTCTTTTTTAGGTTTTTCAGAAAGGTGTGGTGGACTCTTCTGAAGTGGGGACTCCACAGTCCACAGCATGTTCACCCTTAAAAGCAGCCTGTGCTGACAGACAGCTCACATGTCAAGGGACAAAGCTTGGGAATTTCCCACCTGGTGCCTCATGTGCAGAGAGCCCTGCCACCCCTAGGAAGCAGACCCACATCTCCAGTTACAGAGCCCAGCTGAGCCTCATGTGCAGCATACAGGCCAGCCCTGGGCCCCACCCTGACCCAAACAACCCAGGAGACACTTCACAGCTCAAGCAGGTGGGTCCTTACTTCTGGTCACAGATCTTTTTGTCTTATGGCCCACTTGGGTGGCCAGCTGAAGCAAGTGTCATTATGGCTGTTGAAATTGGCCCTGTGTGCTTTTCAGATTGTATGAGGATCCAGGTCAAAGACACGAGTGGCTGAGCAGGACTGTGACCAAAACCGGGGAGCCTCACTGACTCTGGAGCCCACCCCTCCAGCTCCCGACCCATCCCCCAGAGACTACTTGGTGTGGGGGGGTTTAAGGTGCAGTCCTACAGGGAAGGAGCCCCACCCACTGTATTAGTCTCTATGGTGTTAGGTAATCATTTCTGTTCCAGCCGTGAAGGAGAGTAGAGCCACACAGACTGATGAGCTGGCCTGCCACTGAGGATGTCCTCCCATGAAATACCCTAGAGACAGACTTCCGAACATCCCTGTGTCTCGTTTTGATAACTGTTCAAACTCACTCATTTTTCTCCTGCGATGTCTAATTTGTAGCCAACCCCATCCTGTGTATTTTTCATCTCAGACACTCTAGATTTTACTTTTGATTTCTCATTTTAAAAGCATCTCCCGTGGCTTTTGGCCTTGCACACGCACAGGGTGCTACCGTGTCTCCCATTCTGAAGTGAGTCAGCTCTGGAATGGTTTCTTCCTTTCCACGCCAGATGACTTGTATTGTGTATTTAGGGGTGCAGCTGACTCGTTGGAAACACTGATTCTTTGGGGTCTTGCTTCTCTGCATTGTTAGGGCTCTGTCCGGGCTAATTTTTTTCCCAGCAGAGGTAAGGAGTGCTGTATGTTCTAGTTGACTCTGGTGTGTTTTTCCAGGTAGTACAACAGGCAGCCTAGCTCTGGGGGAGCAGTCTGACAAAGTTCCCCGGCCTCTCCCACAGGTGTCCATGGGTCCTGCTCATGTTCAGTGACCCCGAGCGTGACCCCGAGCTTCCAGTGCAGAGCTGTGTCCTGGGCCTCGCTCTACCCTCTGCTCACTCCGTGCCAGTTTCCCACAAATGGCTGCAAATGCTAAGGGTATTCAGCTGGGTCCTTCACCTGCTTGTATGTCACCTCTTAGGGGCCACGCACTGTCACCATCAGTGTCAGTGTATTAATCCTCCTTCACCTATCCTGTCCTCCTACTATAGTTATTCTCAGCAGGAGGGTAAATCTGGTCTCTGTACTCCACGGTGACCAGAAGCAGAAATCCTAATATTAATTTATAACATTCCACCTCCCCAAGCCCGCTAACGTCTCCCTTGTTACCAGCCACATGGGAGTTTCCAGTCTTTGGATTTGTGAGCAGTGCTCAGTTTACAGTAGATTTTAATGCTACTCAGAAACACAGGCAGACAACAGCGCACAACTTTGTCACGGTTGTTGTGTTGTTCTTCCAGAGATAAAGATTAACTTCCCTAAAAGGACTGATTCCTAAAAGCTGGTGGCATCCTCAGAATCCCAATTTAAATTATTCATGAGATCTTTGTCACTGACAAATCCAAATTAATGTCAAGCCTTGGCCTAGAACCCACAACTATAAAAACAGTGGCCCAGGATAAAATGGCCATGGATCTGAGTGACTAGTTCCCATGGATTGCTAGGATTTCTAATGTGACTGTGGCTGTTTGCACCCTCAGAAGCTGGGTCCAGCTTGGTACCGCTCCCTTCCTGTCATATCTCTGGGTCTTGCGTGTATTGGGTGGAGGAGCCTAGAACTACTACCTATGATGGCGAAGAAGGGAAAAGTTTATGTAACAAGCTGCCTCAGCTACATAGCTCAGACACACTGGGCTTAGGGTTTTGCTACTAAGAATTCTGGGAAAGACCACATGAATTTTTAGTATGCTATGGTTGCCTCCTGTGCTGCCCTCTGCCTGGCTCAGAGGTCCATGTTTCAGGGGTGCCAGAGGAAAAAGTGGGTTGTCCTAGCAGAGAGAGGAAAGAGTAGAGGGAGGGAGTAAGGAAGGGAAGGAGAGAGATAGTGAATGAATGAATGAATGAATGAATGAATGAATTCTTTGTAGCCTATGGTGCTTGGTGAATACCCTGGAAAGGCTCCTTTTATTCTCTATAAAGACCAAGAGGACAATAATGGAGCGGAGTGAGTGGTGATGGGTCACTTGGACTCTGAGGGCATCTGGGTCATGATTACAATCAAATGTCTTGCAGACACACACAGACACACACACATACACATGCACACGCACGCACGGACATACACACCCCATCAGTTTTCAAGGGTGATGTTAGGAGACCTGGTTAGAGAATCCGTGGCGACATTTGCACATGGGTTTTGCTTTAGAAAGTTACCTGATAAGCCACTCAGGCAATTCTGAGGCAATCCATTAAGAATCGAGAGACAAAACATTAGATGAAAAAGATCAAACGTTAAAGAACGCCCACAGGATCAAAGTCCCTGCTCGTCCCTGACTGCAGGAGTGTCTGGCAGAGGCAGAAAGTATGTCTTTTGAGAAGTACCTTTTTCAAAGAAAGATGAGAACCCATCCCTAAAGGATGGCTAAAGGGCGGGCAGAAAGCATCCGGGTACCTGTCCTGACAAGTGGAGGCATGGGCCAGATGCTAAGGTCCTCAGGGAGAGCATCTGCTGGCTAGCGAACATGGTCAGACTCTTCCCTCACATTTCAAGGGGCCAAGATGACAATAAGATGGCCGAGTTTCCACGTGGTGCCCAGGAGAAGCAGGTAGCTCATCTGCTGTCCTGACTGGGCCTGGACACTGCACAAGACTGAACTAAAAGGTAGTTACAGGATGGAACGTGAATGCAAAGGAAGACTCAGCGCCCTCTGGCACTTGTGGGTGATAGGGAGATGCCTGCTGATCCGCATGGGCCTGACTTGGTAGTACCTCAGAAGACAAAGTGCTGGAAATGTCCTTCTGAACTGCAGGCTCTGCCATATGGCTGGCCTCTGGCAGAGCTTTCTCTGCCCAGGTTTTCTCCCGCTCATGGATGCCTGGCGGTGCTGGGTATACACTGGGCTTGTAACCCACACCCAGCTTAACTAACAACTCCTTTCCCAGAGCTTCGGAGAATTCAGATTTAGTCCCCTTTGGAGGAAGCGCTTCATGTCAAGCTGATCCCTGGCCGCTGTTGCTTCCCTGGCCACCTCAGGCCAGAGCTCTTGTGTCCTTCATTTGGCTGAGAGGTGCGTCAGAGGGTGGCAGTGGGTGATCCCAAGTGACAGGCCGGACTGAGGGCTGACCTCAGAACTCAGCAGCTCTTCTTCAGACAGACAGAAACCCAACACCATGAAATCAAATTCCACATCAAACAGGCACTGTGAGCAGAACACACAAAGGGGTGACAGATCTGTGAGCATGCGATCAACTCAAACAGAACAGAACATCCAGAGAACAAGACAGGATGGAGGCTGTCCTAGCATGCCATTGAGAAACTGACCTAAAGCTGGAATCCTCTCAGAATCCTGCGAGAACATCCTTGCCAGGGCCTCACTTGGATGGACATGTTCACACACTGAATGAGGGACTCTCTCCATCTTCAGAGATAAATTCCTAATCGATGTCCTTCCTATAGGTTGAAGAGGGTAAATTATGGCCTATGAAGGCCTTTCAGATTTTATTGCTTTGTATCCCTGTGAGACCCCTTTGAAGTGGGTGTCCTTGGGTCTTTACTTTTCAGAAGTGAGGTAAGGCCACAGAGTGAAATCCCACAAATGAGTCTGGTAGTCGAATGAGTAAGGCTGAATTTTTAGATTTGCCCAGGCTGGGACTCTGACTACAGTCTGCTGTCAACTAAAGCAGAGGCCTCCTCCCTCACAAGTCCATCTAGGAGCAGACAGGGAGGAGGAGACAGAGAACACCAAAAGTCAGGATAGGGAAGATGCTTCTAGAGCCTGGAAATACCCAACGGTGCAGCTGTGACAAGTGAACAAAGGCAAAGTGGGGCTCCGGGAGGGGGCTTGGGGCATGGCTTCCTGCTGAAAATACAGGTAGGTTACTTTCCTTCTATTCCGAGCTTCAATATTCCCACACAAAGCCTCCCCACCCGCCTCTTGCTTTCTCTCTACAAGACTTTTACGTGACAGTGACAAGTGTTTAGGATTCAGATGTCTTCCATCTCCCCACAACTTTATAAGGGTCACAGGCCACACCTTCCTGGTGGTGTGATGCTGCACTGAGCATGTGGACCGCTCACAGACGCTGGCAGATGGAATGGTACAGAGGGCTTTCAAAGATGCCCCAGTAATCCTGCATACACAGACACACACAGACACAGACACACACAGACACAGACACAGACGCACACAGACACAGACGCACACAAACATACACATACACACACACACACAGACACACACAGACACACACACACAGACACACACACACAGACACACACAGACACACACACACAGACACACACACACAGACACACACACACACACACACACAGACACACAGACACACACACACACACGGAAATGGGGACTGTTACCCAGCAGTCAGGATCTGGATTTCATGAAGGCTGAGCAATCCGAAGGTTTAGGGACTTTTTTTTCTTCTAACAAGCCGGAAGAAATAACTTCTGTTTAATTTGGTAGAAGGAAGAAAAACAGGACTTGGGGCAGACAGAGGGATAAGGTTTCCTGCTGGCTAGAGAACTGAGGTGGGGTGAAGGTGCAGCTTCCCCTGACTACACCCCTGGGGTACAGACTTCAGCTGTGAATGAAACAGGATGCTTATCTTTATATTGATTTTTCTTGGTCCAAAATTCAGAAACGGAATCAGATCAAACGGAACCTCCAAGGGGTGAAGTTTGTTTGTGTAACTTTGATCTGCAAAGACATAGGACCAGTGAAGGGCAGCCTCGGTCCTCCTTCTGACCCCCAGGGCACGGACACTCCGGGGCACCGGGCACCGTGGCTCGTTTGATGTTGCCAAAACAGTCCACAGGACACAGGTGAGGTACAGAGAACCAAGATTTATGTCTCACGGCCCTGGAATCAGAAGCTTTGAGGCCAAGAACCTGCCACATGCAACAGTCTCTCTGCTGTCACCGAGGGGAAAAGATGGAACGAGAGAGGAAGACAGAGAAGAAGGGAGGGAGGGGAAAAGAGGAGAAGGGAGGTGGGAGCACACACACACAGACACACACACACACACAGACACAGACACACACACACACACAGACACAGACACACACACACACACAGACACACACACAGACACACACACAGACACACACACACAGACACAGACACACAGACACAGACACACAGACACACACAGACACACACACATACACACACACAGACACACAGACACAGACACACATACACACACACATACACACACACAGACACACACACAGACACACACAGACACACACACACAGACACACACAGACACAGACACACACAGACACAGACACACACACACAGACACACAGACATACACAGACACACACACAGACACACACACACACACACACACACACACCCATCCCTGCATCAGAGCCCTCTCTGTGGTAACAGTTGCAGGCCCTCCCCAAGGACAGTGCCCTCATGACTCACCAGCCCCTAACATTGTTGCCCAAGGCCCGAGCCTAGAGAAAAACCCTCCCTCCCCCTAGGATGACACTCCCTGTTTCCAGAGTCCTCGAGTCCAGGTGAGCTAGCAATAGTCATCCTGAGGTCCCAAGGGGAAGTCTCATTTAGTTACCAGTGTTTACTCCAGTGAGTCTTATTTACCAAGGTTACACACAGGGACGTGTGAGGACAGGGTACACATGGTCTGTTTTCTTAGGCTTGGCTGACAAGCCTTTTGGACCTTGATCCTGTGAGCCTGTGTAAATACAATCAGAGGATTAAATGTCTTCGGAGTTACTTTTAAGCTGCCAGTGTCTGAGGTGCGTGGGAAATGAGTTATGGGGAACACAGAGATTTGATGAGAAGAAAAACTGTTACATTTGGTGTAAGTTTGGTGTCTGCCCAGCAGGCCGTGGACAGCACCTGACTGCAAAATCCAGATTCTGCCTCCCTTCCTTCCAAATGCCCAAGCATTCCTCTCCACACAGCTTGCCCCAGAGAAGAGGAGCCTCTAGCTAGTACCTGGGATGCCTGAGCTACCCCTGACAAACTAATTTCTAGAGCATTACCTCAGCCTATGGTTAGTAGGGCCTTGGCACACAGTAGGGCCTCAGGAGTGTGCTGAGACCTCGGGAGAAGGCTCCTTTGTATAAGAATTCTGTGTGTGTTAGGGAATTTCCAAAAGGCAGGTAGGTATGCACCCTCTGGTGGTGAGGATGTCTGTGCTGGGGTATATGCCCACTCTGACAGGGAAGATCTATTTTCTGCTAATAACATAAATAATTAATACACAGCCCTCGGAATACTGTGAAGAGCCTCAGTTCCCAGAACCCTAATGGGCTCAACACTTGATACTTAGGAAAAAGTGTGTTCACTGTACTTGTGGAGCATTTTGGGGCTGTGTTTCAGGGAAGAACCACTCTTTGAGTGGCCAGGGTGTCTAGTTAGCACAGACTGGTCCACCAGTGTTCTGGTTCCTAGCAGAACAGATCTTTCTATGTTACAATGCTGGGAGTGGCCAGTGGGAGCAGGTGTTCACTCTTGGGCATTTCATTTACTTTTGTGTTTAAAACCCTTTAAATAACCTATCTCTTTTGGGGGGAGAAGTTACTGGATGCCTAGCGCACCCCTAATCTGATAATAACATGTCACTGACTGAGCGCTCTGAACTAGGTCATGGCCAGTGATGCCAGGCTCACTGGGTCATGTGTCAGTTGAGGGGCCGGGACACATAACAGACAGCAGCACAATGGGATGAGAGTAACCTATGTTACAGTCATGACCGTAAATCCGCAATCACCATAAACACAGCCCCCTAAGTTCGCCAGGCTGGAGTTGCTTGAACACACATTTTATGCTGTAAAGGTGAAGGTTCCTAAAATGAGAGCCTAGAGTCCTCACCATGGGCATCTGTCCGGTCTCAGATGCCACAGAGAGTAAGTAGCACTGGGTGATCCTGGGAACATTTCCACCTAACTTCTCCTCAGTGCTAGAAAGTCAGCTTGGGGCTCAAAGGGGCACAAAGGGGCAGAGGAAACCACAGGACGAGTGGGCTGGCCTGGGACCCTGCATCTCATTACTTACTACCTGCTGCAGTCCCGGCATTTGGTACTTCTGGGTCGGTAATACGATATGACAGATCAGCACCAACAATCCTGGAAGTGGACAGGTTCAGAGAGCACCACCATTTACAGGTAGGCAAACAATACAGAGGTGAGTCACACCAACCCAGCTGTAAAGTCAAGGAGCTGGGAAGCTAGCACTCATTGTGTTATACTGAGTACTGGGTCTGTTGCTTCTCTATGTTTTATAGTGAGTCTGTCAACACCTGCAGAATGACTCGCTGAGACCTTTACTCAATTGCTTTGAATCTGAAGAGCTGCTTCACTGGAATGGTGGTGCTCTAGGGCTGATGCCACCAAGCAATGACTAGGGTGTGGGCACCAGCCACTGTGGTTCCCTGCTGCTGGAAATGCAAAAGAGGGCAGCTATTTGGAAGATTCTTGGGGCATTTCTTGTGAACCATGTCAATACTTCCCATATGCTCGTGGGACCACACTCCTAGGTAATTACCCAGAGGAGTGCAAAAACGTTTATACAGAAACCAGCTCTCAGAGGCTTACAGCAAATTGATAAAGTTTGGAAGCCACCACACCCAGCACGTTCCAGAAAGTGAAGGAACAAGTAATGTGTGGTGGTGCGTCCAGATGAAGAATATCTGTCCATGCTGACAGAGATGAGCTGCCGAGCACTGAGAGAACATGAAGAAATGTCAGCCGTAGTATGAGGGACAGAAGCTGACTCGAGAGGAGTCCGTACTGTTTACACCAACTCTGTGATACTGTGGAGAAGGAAGAACCAACCACTGGGCAGTAAAAATGGTCATGGGCTGTCAAGGTCTGGGGACAAGAAAGTGACAACACAGCAGGGCACATGTCTGGGACAGTGTGATGCTCTGCATTATACCAACTGATGTGTACCATTGCACATTTGTCCAAACCCATAAGATGCCCCACTAAGTGTGAACACCAGTGTGAATTGTGGACTGCATGGTGTCAAAAAGGTTCGTCAGCTATAAGGAATGTGCCAGCAACCTCCAGGCCAAGGAACATTCAGATAATTACAGCCCAAGGAAGCTGCCAAGATGTTCACAGCTGGACTCAGGAGGTGGCTGAGAAGGCCATGTTCTCTCCCAGACTGGGAGGCTACACGTGGGTGGGTGTTGAAAAATCTCTGTGCCTTCCTTTTAATGTTGCCATGAATATAAAATGGATCTAAAAATAATCTTTAGTAAAAATAGAAGAGGAGCCACATAACCCAGTGTGGAAGAAAAGGCCCCATGGGGGCACAGACGTCAGTTGTGACTGAACCTTCTGGGGCTCTCAGCCGTCCATCCCAAGGGTGGGTGTTAGCATCAGTCTGGTGGACAGATGCTGGACCTGGTAAAGCGGCTGAGCTTCCTTGCTGGGGCTAAGAAGAAGGAAGCTCTGTCTGGACTGCCAGAAAACTCTGCCTACCACCTGGGGGTGAGGCAGGAGGATGCTGGCTCTTAGTGCTGTATGCCCTGTGCCTGCGTGTTCCTGTGACTGTATGCGTGTGTGTGTGTGTGCGTGTGCCTGTGCGTGTGTGTGCGCGTGTGCGTGCGTGTGTGTGTGTGTGTGTGCGTGTGCGTGTGTGAGTGCGTGCGTGTGTGTGTGAGAGTGTGTGTGTGCGTGTGCGTGCGTGTGTGTGTGCGTGTGCGTGTGTGTGTGATTCCCGAGACACCAGAGGCCTTTGGAAGGGGTTCTCAGATGACTAAGAGCCAGAGGAAGCAGCTAAGGCTTCCAGAGAGTGGTAGAGGAGACAGGGGTGGACAGCACGGGCCTTGGGGCGAGGGAATACTAGACTAAGAATAAATGGAGTAAGTGAAGGGGGCGGGAGGGGGTGTTGAACAAAGGGAGAGAGGGAGAGAGGGAGAAGGTGAATACAGAAGACCAGAGAGGACAAGAGGGTGGGTGAGCTGGGGAGAACACTGCCTCACAAAGGTCGTCACACCCTGGCCTTCAGTAAAGGCGGCCTAGGGAATTCTGAAAGGAGGATCTGTCATTACTAAAGCCTGTGTGTGTGTAACTCACAGTGACCTATATAACCACCCAAGGGAGAGCAAACCCTGTTCACAGGACACTACAGAAAGCCCTCACTAGTATTTGTATGGAGATGATCCCTCATGAGTGACCCTTCATCTTAATCCCTAATGATGACATTCAGGGTCCCTGCACATGCTGGTAAGGCCTGGAACCCTCCCCCACACAACAGCTGGTTATGCAAATGAATGGAAGATAGGGCCGGGAACATGGCTCAGTGGCTGAGGTACTTATTGCACAAGATGGAGACCTGAGTTTTAATCCCCTCAGAACCCATGTAAAAGCCAGATGTGGTGATATAGTGTGTCTTTAATCTTACAGCCCTGTGGTGAGATGGGAGGGCACAGACAGGAAGACCTCAGAAGTTTTCAGGCCAGCTAGCCAGTGGGAAACTAGGTAGAAGGTGAGAAGCCAAGGTTGTCCTCCGACTTCACACGCTCCCTCCTGCTCCCACACGTTCTCACACGCCCCCTCATGCTCCCACATGCTCTCCCACATTCTCACATTCTTCTCACACTCCCACAGGTTCCCACATGCCCCCTCATGCTCCCACATGCTCTCCCACATTCTCGCAGTCTCCCTCAAACTCCCACATGCTCTCTCACGCTCCCTCACGCTCCCACACATTCTCACATGCTCCCTCATGTTCCCACATGCTCTCACACATTCTCACACTTTCCCTCACACTTTCACACTCTCCCACTCTCATGTACATGCATGTGAACACATCGATGGATCTAGCAAGGGGAGCACCATGGACAGAATTTGTGGCTGAGACCAGCTCAAACCTTTAAGCTGATGAGGAACCATTATCTTTCATCCATTATAACTAAAGCTTGACTGTGTCACATATCTTGGGCTTCAGTCAGATCTATAATAGCTGGGACCTGAAGCCACAGGGGCAAAGTGGTTAAACCCAGAAGGCAAAGGCGCCAAGAGCAGTTATCTGGTTCAGCTGAATCCCTCAGACTTGGATTTACCCAGGACATTGCAGCCTGTATGGATTGAGTAGGTCCAGGCTCAAGGCGTTGTGGAGACTGCGCATTTCATGACAACAGGAAAGCTATGGTTCCGGGTCATTTATTGCCTGTGTCATGCCTGCCGCCTTTATTAGTAAGAGCAGAGCCCAGCAGACAGAGAACAACCATCATGCTGAGGGCTGGGTAGCTTGTGGGGAGAACACTAGACTAACTTAACCAGCTAGCATTTTGTTTCATTTCAAATGAAATACTTTCCAACCTTTTAAGATTAGGGAAAATGTGCATTGGGTGCAACAAGGTAGACCCCAGGGCTCCAGGTCCCCTCTCATTAGCCCTCAGCTGCACACCAGCGGTGGGCAGGACACACCCACACACTAACTTACTGCAGCGTGTGGGTGGCTGAAAAGATTTCACACCATCCTGATTTACTTACGTTTCCTCCAAATGGTAAGCCGGCATCAATGCTGTGGAGCAAGAAGCTCAGCATGGCTTCCCATGGAAACGGTTTCTGGTGAGATGTGAGTACATGCATTTGCTTTAAGTGAGACAAAGTGTCAGTACAAACAAAGATGCATGAGAAAGTATCAACTTGAACTTGACAGGGAGGGGCCAGTGGACGCACCCTGCCAGATGTGCCACCACTGCAGAGCAGTGTCAGGATCTGCCCAAGGAAAAGACACCAGTTCGAATCCATTATGCCTGCAGCACCCAGTTCTACAGTTCTGACCCTGGTCGTTGCAGTAAAACTTGGCATCTGGTTCACACAGATTTGACCTCTTGATTCCTAAACAAACCTTCTGGCAAAGCTGAGCACAGTTTTGCCCCCCCCCCACCCCTGAAAAGGCCAGTAAAGTTAAAAAAAAAAAATGGAATCGAAGGAAATTCAGCAAGGAAACAGATTCCTCAATATCAAATATCAAGGTTGGACATGAAAAATTCAGTGACCGAAAAGTCTCAAGGAAGGCATTGCCACAGTGACCCAGCCCAGCGGAAGTGTGTGAGAGGCAGAGGTCAATGTACTGAAACTTTGCATTTGAACACCAACAAGCAGATAAACGGACATGACCACCATGCCCCCAGACTCTGGGATACAGTCCAGAGACCAAGCTGCAGAATCCATGGGGCGGAAGGGGCATAGGATCACTCAAGGTGTAGAAAACTTCTTTAGTAAAGCCATGAGCACAAAGTTTCCCAGGTTGAGAGAAAGAGAGACATTCAAAGAACACAAGAGGCATCTAGAGCCTCAACAGACATGACCCAAGAGGCATGAACCTCAACACAGAGCCAAGAAACAATATTAAACACCGCAAGGGACAGTCTCAAGTCACCTACACTGTCAGAAATATCAGAATAATGGCAGATCCCTAAAAGCAAGGAGAGTGTCAAATGATGTACTTCAAGCCCTGAAAATAAATGTTAACCAAGAGTTTTAAAAAATAGATACAGTGGCAAGTACCTTTTAAGACAAGCACAAACAAGGCAGGAGAGGACACTGCCCTTTCCTGCAGAGGACAGTTTGAGTTTCCTTCTGTAGTTGTTACAGAAAACAAAACAAAGACAAAATACTTACTGTGACGAAAACCAAGTTAGGGCATGAAGGGTCATGTGGCTCACAACACATCAGTCCATCAAGGAGGGAAGTCAGGCAGGAGCTTCCTTACACAGTCCAGATCGCCTGCCCATGGGATGGTGCTGCCCACAGTGGGCTGGGCCCTCCTGCATTAATGAACATTCAAAGCAAACCCCACTGATAAGCCCTCAGGCCACCCTGATCTGGGCGGCCCTTCTAGGCTGAGCCAAGCTGACTAGCTAACTAGAGAGAGAAAACAGCTGCTTTGTGGATTGTTTTCCGTTTTCTGTTTTTTGTTTTGTTTTTAAGATTAGCATGTTGTAAAGTGCCACTGAAGTAGCTATTTGCAAAGTATTTGAATATTTAGAATAGTGTCTGGTTTCAGCACATGTTTATTCTCTTCCCAATTATTCTCCCAAAAGTTCAGACTCCAAGTCAAACAGCAACTGATCAAAGCAAACACACAATCACTAAAAATGAAAGCAACAAAAAGTTCTGATTCCAGTAAAAAATTTAAACTGAGCATCTGCTGGGGGATTAGGGAAATTTAATCATTTTGTGGTCTATGTTAGCAAACATCTGCCTGTGGATCTACGTATGTCAAATTTTAGATAAACAAACTTAAATATTCAAAAATCTAGATAATCTAAGCTAAACTAATTCAATAAGGACAGAGGGGAATTTTTTAATATTTAAAGAATGAGTGAACTTTTCACAAAAAATGGAAATATGTTGGAAGAGTCCACAGCTGGAGACTTGGAGATACAGCTCTGTGTTTATGTCCTGACATTATGTCCTGGCATCATGTTCAGACTCGATGAGATGCCAAACACGCAAACACCCACGAGCCAGCAGGATTTTCAAGTCAAATCACAGATTTGCTACAGTAGCAAGTTTGCCCTTAGATGATTCTGACACACTTCTCAGAGTTCAAAAGTCTGCCATATTTTTAATAACATTTAGAGCTGATGGGGAGGGGGGAATGTATTCTGCCCAAATTAAGATTTTATCATTAAAAGAGTCAGTGCAAGAGGTGACACTCCAGGGAGGCGGAGGCTGCTAACAAGTTAGCTTTCCAGCCTGTCCTGGAGTGCCAATACCACTTCCCAGAGAACACAAGAAAGGGGTGTCCATTCAAATTAAGATCTTATGGTCACATGACATTGACATGCAGGCATGCCAGGAATAACATTCAAATGTCCCCAGGGACTGGGTCAGGTTACTGAGGCCTAGGCTGGGTTCCTCTGTCTGTCTTAGTACAGCAGAATACAGACAGCTAACTGTCAATTATAATGGGAGTGGGCTTGTCTGCAAGGTCCTCTGAGATCAGACCTCCTGGGCCGGATCACAGCTGCACATACATTCCCTTTCTGCACAGCAGTTTCCTTCCGGCTCTCTAGGGCTGCTCTGGGAACTCAGGGCCACCCTGGGAACTCAGGGCCACCCTGGGAACTTAGGGCCACTCTGGGAACACACCTGTGAGGGCACTAAACTGTGGGGAGTCCCTAAAACAGGGGCTGGGATTGAAATTGAGAGCAGAGATACAGAGATGAGAGGTGACAGCCAGGAAGTACTCTGGGCTTCCCATGACTCCTCACAGCAAGAGGAGGAGAGGTGGTCCAAGTTCAGACAAGCGCCTGGAGTGTCCTCCCTCCACCCGGCCTCTGGTCAGGGAGTTTGTTCTGAAAGCATGGCTGCATTATGGATGAGCAAACCAGTAGGACCAGAGGTTCCCAGGCAGGAATGTCATTCTAGATGGACCATGATGTCTTCCCACAGTTTCTGAGCTGAAGCTCTCAGGTTTTGTGGAGGGGAAGAGAAGCCCCCGAGAATAAATGCAAACCAGGTGAGGTAGTTTATACCTTTAATCCTGAGGCAGGAGAGTTACCTACATGTTCAGGGTCAGTCTGGGATACGCAGCCAGCTTAGGCTACAGAGGGAGACTTGACTTTAGAAAAAGAATCAGAACTCCTTAGCAACTGTCCTCCCTCGAAACAGTCTTAGGAAGTTCGAGACTCTACAGACAGAAGCTTGGCACCAGCAAGAGCTAAAGAAATGGCTGAGGGGGAGGGACCGGCCACTGGGGGACAGACAGCCTAGAGGGTGGGCACTCGCCTCGCAACTGCCAGGCTAGGACCCAAACCACCCAGCAGCCACACACTGGTATATGTCCAAGAAAATGAAATACACTCAGATATCCCCAGAGCCCAGACAATGGGCATGTGTGCTGGGCTCCTGGGCTAGTGTCCTGGCCTTCCCTACCTGCCTACTGTTAACTCACCCGAACTGCTCCAGCTGCCAATGGCATTGTATTGACCCCATAACTAATGGGTCCGGCCGACACTTCTGTGCCAGGAGGGAGGTGAATTATTAATGAGTTAAAAGGCAGACATGGCTCTTAACATTTTAATACTATCTCTTGAGAAAATCCTAAGAGGGTAGGAGGGGGAAGAGTCACACACAGAGAAAGTGTCTTTCTAATTGTTTCCCTTCCATGGCGGTGTGCGAGACAGTAACAGGTGGGGCCTTTTCTGTGGCATAAACGGCTTTGTAGCTCAGTTTCCAAACCAGCCTCACACTCTAGTATCCTTCTGCTTTGAACCAAACTGTCAAATTAGCTTTTAAAAATTGAATATTTTTAAGTAAAAACAGAAACTGGTTTGCTTTGAACTCAGTGGATTGGCAATCATATCTGGGTTTTGCTCTACACTTTAACTTTCTTAAACAGTAATAATAGCACCAAGATAAACATCTGGAAGAAATGTCACAGTCAAGTTTTATGTTTTGGATTATGGCTGCTACTGTCCTAAAATGGCCACAGAACATTTTCTCTGGAGCTAGGATACCATGTGGAACACTGTGTGCGTGTGTGTGTGTGTGTGTGTGTGTGTGTGTGTGATATCTAGGCCTATGGCTATAGGGACCAGCCACAGGGATCACTCCTGAGGAGGAGGAGGAGGTCGTCAGCAGGAGGCAATCAGCAGCGCATTTCCTGAAGTCAATTCCGGTGAGCAGCCAGGGCACTGTGCAGCCCACCATGGCTGGGCAAACCAACAGGCTGTCCTCTAGATGCTGAGGTCTGAACTGTAATGCTCCCACAGCCTGCAGAAGATTCAGGATGCATCTGCAAACTCAGATAAAGTGTTCAAGGAATGCTAATCCAGATTTAAAGGCACAGTGCAGTAGTGGCCGTGGATTCTATCAGGATGGATTCTAAGGATGAAAGTCTCAAAGGACCCAAGTTAATGCAACAGGTCCATGAGAATGAAGGATGGAGCTGAGGTCAACACAGAATTACAGGCAGCAGCTGTGGGCTGTAGGTTACCTGGGTACCACCTCTGGGAAAGGGCTGCCACGGACAGGTGTAGGGCAGGCTGGGACTACAGTTCCCATCAGTTTTAGGTATACCTCAAAGCAAGACAGCACTGTCTCCAGCTGCCTAAGGTGAAGGCCACTAAGCCACTCCATTAGTTTGCTGGCACCTGACCTCTGCTCATGTTCACTGCCTTCCTAAACGCTGTGTATCATGTAAGGTAACAACAAAAAAATGCTACCATTAGAGACAGGCTCTCACGGAGCCCAGACTGGCTCCAGATTCATATTTCACTGCACACATGTAATAAATTCTCAAAAATAAAAATTAACAACTAAACCAAACAGAAGCAACCCACCTGGGTGCAGTCACACACATGTGACTCAGTACTGTTGGGGATGCGGACAAGAACATAATGGGGGCTTGCTGGCCATCAGTTTCGCTCTGGGTTCATTGGGCATGCATTACACACACACACACACACACACACACACACACACACACACACACACACACACACACACACACGTGTGTCCGGGGCAGATTTCTCAGGAAGATTAAGGGGATGTACCTGAAGCTTGTACTTGCTCTTGGGCACTGACTGAGGAAGCCGCTGTTATGACATCATCTAGGGAGCCCTGTGATTCCCCACAGAAATCCTAAAGACACCACTGTGAGCATCATTGCCGATCACGGTTGTCAACTGTCAGATCACAACACTTTTTTCTTTCCAGAGATGGGTCTCACTGTGCGTTCAAACTAGTCTTAGACTCTGTTCTTTCCTATCACCTCCCAAGTGCTGGGATTCCAGGCTTGTGTTACCGTGACCCCAGTCCTAACGCCTTCTCCACTGGTGAAGGAAACGGCAGGGTCACTGGTGTCTCATCTGCTCCATCTCCAACAAGTCTGGATGTTTCACCAATCCTGAACCCAGAGTCCCCAGCTGAGAAGATCCTCCCGAAATCACCCTGGAGATACCATCCTTGAAGTAAAGTTCAGGCTGCCCTGGGACAAGTCTTAAGATTCAACAGACTAATGCAATTATGTCTTTACTGCCATATTTGAAGCCTGAAAACTAATTGCCAGGTCTCTTTGGTTCTTATTTTTTCTCTTTATAATACAACAAACCCTGCAAAGACGCTTTCTCCCCAAATCTCAGATGTCTACTAACCACACTTCCTATGGTGATCCTATAAAAGGAGAACAGGGGTATTTATTAGCGTATAATGCCCCTGAAACCATGGCTAGTTCTCAGAAGACTTGGTAATGCTAGAAGATTGAACATGAATGTGAGAACATCCAGGGGTTTATCCAGTCAGTGTTGTGGAATATTCCTTTATACTGTGTGAAGATGTACCACTGTCATTGGTTTAATAAAGAGCTAAGACAGGCAGTGGTGGCACACACCTTTAATCCCGCCTGCAGAGACAGGGGATCTCTGTGAGTCTGAGGCCAACCTGGTCTACAGAGTGAGTTCCAGGACAGCCAGGTCCACACAGAGAAACCTTGTCTCAAAAACAAAACAAACAAAAAGAGCTAAATAGCTAATAGCTAAGGCAGGATTTGGGAGCAGAGAGAATGCTGGGAAGGTGGTGGAGTTGCTGGCCAGATGCAGAGGCAGCAGAATAGAAAGAGGTAATAAAGCCACAAGGCGGAGAGCAAATTAATAGAAATGGGTTAATTTAAGTTATAAGAGCTAGTTAGAAACAAGCCTAAGTAAGCTATTTGCCGAGCTTTCATAATAAATCTCCATGTGATTATTTGGGAGCTGGCAGGCTGGACAGAAAAATCCACCTACAAACCAGGAACGCTGAAGCCAAGTACATAGCATTACTACTGTTCAGCACTTAGGGTTGGCTGTAAATACACCTGAAAGTTCACTGATTACCTGCCCTTTCCACATCTCACGCCTTCCCACAGGCATCTATCTGTACATGGGGTCAAAGGCAGATGAGGTAGAAGGTGTCTATATAAAGGGCCTTTATGGAGTTAATAGCAAATAACTTCACAATAACTGCAATTTGAAAGGTCACCGGAATTGAGAGACTTTGGGATAGGGAGACACAGAAACAGAAGATATGGGTTTTAAATATTCCCTGTATGAGCTGTGCAGTAGAATTGCTTTCTTAGGTTCATGTGACGGAGTTAGCAAAGCTAACCTTGAGCTTTCCTGGACTGGGCAGCATTGCCAAGGTTTTGCTCTGAGGATGGCTGCAATAGTTGAGCCCAAGTCCCACATCATAGCTACTTCAGCAGGTTGCCCTGCCTCCCCTTAATTAACAAGAAGCTTCTGGGATTCTCTGGTGAACTCAGTATTACAGTGACCTCAGAGACAACACGCTGCTCTTGGGTGGCCATCAGTCAACTGTCTACAGAGTAAGGGTACTAAATCCACTGAGGGCTGTGGGACACCTGCTTCCTTGAATCTGGCCTTTTCCTAAGTCAGTACAGTTGTGGAGAGCCTGCTCTGCACGCAGGGTCTGTGAATTCTCGCTTCAGAGCTACAGAAAGAGCATCCCATAGAAAGGACCTGAGCTTTGTTTTGGCAGAGAGGGATTCAGCAAAAAGGCAACTATCCAAACCCAGGGCACAGAGAACATCCAGCAGGCAGAAGGGGAAGGGCCCAATGCCAGAGCAGCCACAGTAGACACAGCCAGCAGAGCAGGCTGACAGGTCACCAGGCAGTGGCCACTCTCTGAGCCCTCTTAGGCACATATCTCTCCATTTCATACAAGGCATTTCCCTCCACAACTCAAACACTGGGGTCTCTGGAAATTTTCATTTGGTCTTTCTTGTTTCTACCCAGCCTCTGACGACACACCACTGTTACTTCTGAAACCTTGGTACATAGCGGTGTCTCCAAGACAGATAGATCACCACCCGGCCCCACAGGATCATCTGCAGCAGCAGAGCACGGAGTGTGGGGTGGGGGAGGGGAGTTTCTGGCTTCGAGGAGGCCCTGAGGTCCTCAGGTAGAGCCCTCAGGGATCTGAAGATTGAAAAGATGTGTTTTTCATTAAATCCAGCTTGACCTCATATATCCAGGGTCTTGAGATGGGAATGAAGAGAATATCCCCTGGGAATTCCCAAGGTGCAAGAAGCTGTCCTTTCTCAGCTCACATTTGGCCACTGAGAGGCAGCCCTGAAGGTGGGGTGTCCCAGGGAGCTGCGGCACAAACATAAAGCACCGGTAAGCTTGTAGGAAGAGCAACAGACGGCAGGCTGGTGAGATGGCTCTGCGGGTAGAAGTGTCCCCTGTGCAGGCGTGAGCACCTGCCTACCTCCCTGGATCCCATGGTGGGAGGAAGAAAACCAGCTCCCACAGTTGTCCTATGACAGCCACATGTGTGCCATAGCACATGCACACCTGCACACGTATGCATGCAAACACAGCAACAAAGACAAAGGAATTTGGGGGCTGGAGAGATGGCTCTGGCTGCTCTTCCAGAGGACCTGAGTTCAATTCCCAGCAACCACACGGTGGCTCACAACCATCTGTAATGAGATCTGGTGCCCTCTTCTGGTCCACAGGCAGACATAATAAATAAATAAAAACCTTAAAAACACACAAAGGAATGATTTTTAAAAGTGAGAAGGAAGGAGGATTTCATGTTGTTCTGTATGAAAAAGATTTTTAATACAAATGCTTACCCATTTAGTAAATTCTAGAATGAGTGTCACTGTCATGGTTGGAACTGGGGATATAGCACAGAGCTTGCCTAGCATGAACAAAGCCCTGGCCTGATCCCAGTACTTAAATATGACAGGACAGAAAAAAAGGTCTCTATGATCTTCTGGGTGCTGCTGCCCCCACCTGCTGGCCTCACAGGCCTCTGCACGCGTGGGCTGTGAGCGTGGGGGTACTGCAGCTGACCTCCCTAACAGAGATGCTCTGTGTAGCCCTCTTCTCTCTAGGCAGCAAATACAGCAGTCTGGTTTTGAGGAGAAACATCACACCTCACAAATTAGTCTGGATAACTCTTCACATTTGATTCCTGAATATACATTTTTACATCTGCAGTTAATTCCTGCAAGAGGTTCGTTATTAGAAGCAGTGATGGAGCTGTCTTGAGTGACAATTCCCAGCTCTCTGCTGCAACTACCTCTCCCTGAATGGGGTCGGCGAAGGTACTGACCCCAGGAGGATGTCCACACTGTCTACCTCCTCTGTTAAGAGTCACAGGAATAGTACAGGGTGGGAGGGTTGAGTCAAGCCAAAGGTGGCTGATAGGATACAACACAGATGCTTCCCAGGCAAAGCCAAACCGACCTGGATGCACAGTTTGTTTCAAGGCTATTTGGAAAGGGCCTCTGGGAGAGCAAAGGATGCTCTGAGTGGGGTGGACACAGCAAAAGGCCCAGAACACAGGAGTACCTGAGCCAGACAGCGCTCCACAAGAGCAGGCATGCTCCCTTTCTGCCTCCCAAGGGAGGGAAGAGAGCTAACAGATGGGCCAGAAGGGTCACAATGTAAAACAGGTATGCTCTGCTAACAGTGTGGGAACCAGGGTGTCTGCCTGCCAGTCCAAGTTTTCATGAGGTGGATTGGCACAGAATTTTAGCTTTGAGACTGATTTGGTTTTATTTCCTTTGGGAAGATGAACAGAAAATGGAGATGGAGGGGGGGAGGAGGAGGGGAGAGGGAGGGGAGGGGGAGGGGAGGAGGAGGGGGAGAGGGAGGGGGGAGGGAAAAGAAAAAGAATAAAGGAGGCAGCAGCTTGAAAGAAAGAAGACAAGGACATCTTGGCAGCCTCGGTTTAACTTCATGCCCAGTGGCATCCTGGGAAACCTATCCTGCTGAAGAAAGTCCCCAGGGCACTTTGTTCAAGAGCAAATTACAGCCAATCCTCAACCTGTTGCGTTTTCCTCATTATACCAAGTGCGTTTCAGTCACAGCAGACCGCCCATGGCCACCTAGGATGCCATTTCCCCACTTCCCTTGGCAGAGTCTCCAAATCCTCTGCATCCTTCTCCCCACCATGGTCCCAGGTCACTGGCTCCCTGCCTTAGCCACCACCACTGACAGAAGCAGCCTTAGGATCCCTATTAATATAATTAACACCTTTGCACTCCAGACCAGGACCCACTGCCACCACCTTTCAAGTGCAGCCATCAAGGAAATCAGAATCCAGATGTGCAGTGGTTGCATCATAACTACACACCCATTCTGTGCCAGAGGCAGCCCAGGGTTTCCAGCTTGCTTAAATATGCAGCGGTGCTAATTACCGTATAACTTGTGTTTATGTGGCGCCATCCTGCCCTAGCCACCTACATGAGCATCAAGGCAGCATGCAATTAACCATGGGGTCTAAAGAGCAACAGCTCAAAGCAGAGTAGTTTTCAGAAAGGAATCAGAGCAAAGCTCAGTGCAAGCAGCCCTTCCTTCCTTGGGGAACAGCTTGTTCCAGTGAGTCAGAGGTGAGGGAAACTGAGATCTGAGCTCCTCCCTTCCTCACCGCTTCTGTAAAGACGGACCACACTGCCAACTTGAGTGAAGACTCAGCATGTCTAAGCTTGAAGCCAGAAGAGCTAGGCATGCCCGATGTCAGAACCCTGAGGTTGTGGGGATCTGGATGGCACAGGAGAGCAGCCCCATGCTCTGGAAGAGAACTTCACAGAGGATCCAGGCACATCTGGGTAGTGCACTTTCAGAGGGATGCTGGGAAATGAGACAGTGGGCAAGAGGTGGGGGGTGTGGACGCCAAGATAGATGGAGTGTGGGTCCGTTGACTTTCCACCATTGTAACGAATGCCTGAGACAATTAATGGAGAGAAAGGCTGTCAATCCACGGCTGACAGAATGATTGTCCTTAGGGCTGGGGTGGGGTGAGAGGCAGAACAGAAAGGGATAACCTGGTGGGGAACAGAAGGGCAGAGCTGGATTATCCCCAAGGACTGGAGACCTCCCACCAGGCCCCAGAACTACTTCATATCTCAACAGTACCAGCAGGGACCACACCTGCAGCACATGGGCCATCAGGGGCCATTTCAGAAGAGGGGTTGGTGCTAGGTGATGGCATTGAGCAAAATGAGGATCCTTTGGGTGGAAGCTGAGTCTCCATAAAAGGTGTGCAAGTATATCCTACTTTGAAATTTAAGACTTGCATGGTTTCCTGTGTTTGTAACTTCCGCTGCCCACTTGATTGGATTGAGAGACATCTTGGACACTAATGAGATGTACATTGGACATGCCTGTACTGACTTCTGATTGGTGGTTTACTGAGAAAAGACCCATCTGAATGTGGGGGACCATCCCATGGTTGGCGCGGGAAGCCGAATAAAAAGGGGAAAGGTGGGGAGGCTGGGAGAATAAGAACAGCCTTTTTCTCTTGGTTCACTGAGGCACCAGGAATTGCACTCACCCATCCCTACCATCATGAACTGGACCATGTCTTCCCCACCATGATGGACTTTACCCCTCAAACTATGAATCTATGTCCTTAAACTGTTCTCTGAACACACAGAGAAACTGGACAATTGCATTCCATCCTCCAGGGGAAGAAGCGAGGCCTGGACAGGTGAGGTTGAGGTAACCCCTGGGACTCAGCCAAGGGTAGCGAGCCCTACAGCATGGGGAGGACAGCTGCTGAACAACCGGAAAAACATAGCCTTGTTCTCATGTGACTCCAGACATGTGATCTTCCTTGGCTCATTGTGTCTTCCTTTTTCTGCTTTTGAATGATGTTATTATTTTAAATTAGCTTGCAAAAACTGACGTTTCCTGTGTAGAAAACATCCATGAATTTTAACATAGTAATATCTCTCAATCATCATCAGAGTCAGAGCTCAGACTTCATCTTCAATTCTTCCTGAGGATCCTTTCCTCAAACCACTGTCTTCCCGGACTCCATGGCTGGGTGGTTTTGAGATGTCACATGCGGGGACCATGCCCTGGGGACCTTTGGCATACTCTCCATACCCTGAGATCCCCTCCCAGTGGCTCAGTCTGTGGAGTTGGGAATCAGTTCTGAGAATTAGGGAATCTATTGCCTTCTTTGCCTTTCACCTAGTATTTAATTTTAATTCTAAAAAACAACAACAAAAAATCATCCAGGGCTACCGAAAACCCAGATATTTAAAGATTCAGACTCAGGGTTTAGGGGGACATAGTCCATCATGGT
This sequence comes from Phyllotis vaccarum, assembly GCA_033318265.1. Taxonomy (NCBI): domain Eukaryota; kingdom Metazoa; phylum Chordata; class Mammalia; order Rodentia; family Cricetidae; genus Phyllotis; species Phyllotis vaccarum. The sequence goes on along the minus strand of JARWLC010000004.1, from coordinate 89,800,938 downwards.
GGAGGGTGGAAACGCGGGCTCCCCAGTGTGGGAATGCTAAACTACTCCCATGTTTGAGGTTCACAGAGTGAAAGTGCCGAAAAGCACCATGGAGACCAATTTGAATACCCGGGTCTCAGAAGGAGACACAACATCACTCCATCATATCTGTGACCAAGATGTCACAGAGGCACGATGCCACCTGGGGTCCTTGGGTGCTCACCTTTTCTGTTTAAACATTTTCTTATGTCCTGCACAGACTCAGAATAGATTAGGAACTTCCTCTCTCTGCAACCTACCTCTGTCGCTCTCAACAGTGCACACTAGAGCTGTTCACAAGAGCTGCAGCGGGGGCCACATGTGTAATCTCAGCATTGATTCAAATTCAAGGTGGGCAGCCTGGACTATGGAATAAAACAAACAGTCTCTTGGATTTCTTACCATACTGACTTGCGCCATCCATCCATCCATCTGAAAATGCCGGGTATCTTTGTACAGCAAACCAAATCTCTAAAGCTGTTTTTAAGATAACTTCTCGGTGGTTTTATCTCTTTGAGTGACTTTGTGAATATTTGCCAGTTACTGAATTGGTGTGTTGTCTGGCTGTCAGGAGCATATCATTCTGTCTTGATGCCTTTTAGAAAATAATTATCCATGTTTGCTAGCAGAAAATGAGTAGATAGAAAATTAGAAGGAATGGCCGGGAGTAGTGGTGCACGCCTATAAACCCAGCATTTGGGAGGCAGAAGCAGGTGGGACTCTGTGAGTTCAAGACCAGCCTGGTCTACATAAGACCCTGGCTCAAAGCAATAGCACGGAAATATGCCATGGTTATAACCACTGTGCCATCTGGATTGCTCTGTAATTCTCTTTCCTACCAAATTCTTTCCAAGCTAAGGTAGTAACTGCCCAAAATATTAAAAAATGTGCAAGGCAATGCTATGCCAACAAAAATCACTGTCATGTGGAGATCGTGGGGTATCAGATCTTCAAAGTTCCCAAGTCTTCTTTTAGAATCCACTGGAAAATTCACAACATGGCGTAGTCCACAAGGTGGGCAAGGTTCCTCCAATAAGCAGAGATTTTTCCAGAAGAAAATTCAGAAATCAACACACCTATACTTCCAAAGTTTATTTGCTCCAAAACCAGTATTTAGGAAGCAGATCTGGGGCCACTTCAATTCCATCAACTATTTACAGGACTTTAGGGGAATTCTAAAAAGTCATCAACATTGTGAATTAGATACTCTACACGGGGCCCCTGGACTGGCCACACAAAGGCCACCTGAACACGGGGCTCCTGGACTGGCCACACAAAGGCCACCTGAACACGGGGCCCCTGGACTGGCCTCACAAAGGCCACCTGAACAGGTACTTGCTGCCAACTGTGAGGTCACTGCTGTGAGAACAAACTGTCCAGAGCCCAGGCTCTGTTGTGACAGGGACCGGTTGTCCCTTCCTTTCTGTGAAGATGTATGAAGAACTGCTGACTCTGCTAAGAACCTGGCTGGAAATCAGGAGCAGAGGCCCACCGCTGCACAGCCATCCACTCAGCGGGAACCAGAGCTCACGACGTCCCCAGCCCACACTGGCTCACACTACTTCTGCACCTTGGTGTCTGGAATGGCATTCTGAAGCTCCACGTCTCCCACGAGGGTGACCGAGTGTGCCACCTTCAGGAGGTCTTCCACATTTTCACCTGAGTGTTCTGAGGTTTCCTCTGGAGACACGAGTGAGCGACTTTGTCTTTTGCTTTTGTGCTGGGTGGTGAAGCAAGTTGACACACTGGCTCTTCAGGAGGGGTGCAGAAAATGAGCTCTGACCATCCAAACTGGCAGTGACAGTCCAGGATGTAAAGTGCAGAGGCCTCAGGCCCTTTGGTCTCTCAGCCTGCACTGTGGGCCGCGGATGGGTGCTAGGGTGAGACAGGTAATGCCATACAGTTGGCACCCACCCACTTAATGACTGTTGTCATTTGCTGTATCAAGAGGAGGATAATGTTCCCGTAACTGCATGACCAGGAAGAACACGCAGAGACAGATCTGGGGGCAGGTGGGAGCCCTCCACCACTTCCTCCTCAATAATGATGGGAAGAGGGCTGGACATGAGTTTGTTCAAGGGGGTTGTAAGCTGCAGAGGGCTTAGCCCACAGAAAGCATTGTTAGGAGTTCCACATATTAGATGGAGAGTCTGCCTCTCTGCCACATCAATCATTTGTGACTCAGGCTTTTGCTAATTGCTATGCTTGGGGGACCCCAGCACTGGCTGAAGAGGGGATGTCCCACCCTGATGACCTATACTCTTTGCAGTTTAAAATTTGAAGCCTTCCAGGATAGAGATTTTAGATTACTACTGGCCTTTTTTTTCTCTGTAGATCACAAAGGGGGAAAAAAAACCCCAAAACAGAACTCATTGCACTAACTTTCAAGAAAATACACACGCAGAGTGAGCGGCAGAAGAACTTGGATGTGCCAGAGGCTGCCACTGCTCTCCTGTTCACCTTCTACCCTCAGGGCTCCTCCAGATGTGGCCACAGGAAGGACACTGTGGTCTCTGAGGCGTTTCACACAAGCAGGGTACGTGTATTATATCTGGGAGGCCCGACGGGTGAGAGGTGCTAACTGTAAGAACTTTATCTGTTTAACTGACTCAAGTTTAACTTGGCCTATGAAGGAGCAGGGACAGAGATTCACAGGGAGAGGAGGAGGAGGAGGAGGAGGAGGAGGAGGAGGAGGAGGAGGAGGAGGAGGAGGAGGAGGAGGAGGAGGAGGAGGAGGAGGGGGAGGAGGAGGAGGAGGGGGAGGAGGAGGGGGAGGAGGAGGAGGAGGGGGAGGAGGAGGAGAGCAGCCATGTGGGGTTGTCTGAAGAGAGGGGGCTGGGTAGACAGCCGTCTAGGAGCCCAGGTTCCCACCTAAGCTTTCCTAATTTGCTGAGATGGAAGGTGCTATGTGGCCAGCTCCTGCTGTCATGGATGCAGCCACCTTCTCTCCCATCACCTCAGGTTACGAGGAGGAGGGAGGTCTTGAGTATGAGGCCAGCCTGGGACTACACATATTTTACCTCTAAACCAAACAAATCTAAGTTTTTAGAAGATGTCCCATCTTTGCTTCTTTGGCTCTGTGAATTCAGTGCTTCTTGGAAACAGAATAAAAGAAAAGAAATTCTGAGATAAAATATGACTTCTTTAAACACTTCCTAGAAGTGTTAGAGATGGACCTGTCGTCACGAGCCAGAGTGTGCTATTCTGCTGAAGAAGCCAGTGCCACCACGCTGATATACACATTGAAACCAACATACCAAGCAAGCATCTGGGGCTGCAAGGAAGGGAAGGGGGGCACCGGAGGAGGACAGGAGGAACAGAGGCACACTTGGTCTTTGAATGTCACCCAAAGTCTTACTGTGGGCTATTTCTTATTTTAGATTAAAAAAAAAATGTTTCAGCCCAAGCCTCTAAGAGCATTCTAAAAATGGAACACCTCAACAGGAGACAACCCAGATAGAAAGCCACCGGTGCTTTTAAAGAAAAAAAGAAAAAAAAACAAACCAGAGCACAAGGAGAGCTGTGTCACTGGTACTGTGAGCCTGCCCTGGAGCAGGCTTTCCCACCGCTGTGGGGCTAGATGTGGTGGGAGATGGGCTGGCAGGATGCATGGGCAGAAGTGTGGTGTTGACCGCATCCTGCATCCAATCTTCAGAAGGGCATGAGGGGCTTCCTGCCACATTTCCCGAGAAGTGAACACCTTACTGAACACACCCCAGCCAAGCACTGGCAAGCATCCTCAAGACAGACACTGCTGGCCACTTCCTGTTCACAACACCCCTGTGCTCTGCTTCTCCTGAACTTCGCCTCGTGCCTCTTTTAGGCCTGGTGATGTGTGTGCTGAATGAGGACAGGGCTTTTTATTCTTGGGATTATTCACAGAATAGTGTGGTACAGTAAGTACTTAAGATAGACTTTGTATCATAAACTAGAGATCACCTACAGTCTACAGGGAGATGTGGGGATTTAACAAAAGCTCCAAAAGTTTCAGAGATATCAGAAGGAATCTGATCCCCTTACAAATTGTTGTGTTTCAAAAATAGGGAGATGTGATGGGTTATGCACCGACCCCATGCCATTATTTGCAAGGGACCTTCCTGAGCACCCAAGGATTGTGACTTGCAAGGGACAGTTGTGTGCCCTGGCAGCAGCCCTCCACAGATGCCAAAGGGACTGAAGTGTGTATTTTACAAGAATAAAAACAAGAAATTTAAACTGTTTGGATAAATTAAAGTCAACACTGTTTTGACAGGTCCCTTGTGTGAGGTGAAGGTGGAGTTCAAGAATAAAAGTCACCTTGTTCCTGTCACTGTCTAGAAGGAAGTGAAATCCTATCTTTTTGAGGGGCCAGGGGAGGGATAGGGTTGGCACCAGAAAGCAGCAAGTGCAGGCATGTGTGCACACAAATACAGGCACACAGATGCACACAGACATATGTGTACACAGGTACATACATATATACACATGCACACACTCACACAGATACTCAAAGACACACACATATATACACAGGCATGCATGTACACACTCACACACACATGCATGCACACACACACACGCGCGCGCACACACACACACACACACACACACACACACACACACACTTTGTGCTGTCCTTAAGGAAGAGCATTGTTTTTATACAGACCATATAGGAATTGCAAGAGACAGCATGACCAAGGTTAGAGAAAAGGAAGTTGGGGGGTTTAAAACCTGGTTCTCCACTTCCCCAAGCTGACTGCCTTACTCCCCTCAATCCTAGGACCCCTTTTAGGATTATTGCTTTTGATTTCATTTGGCCCTTGGATTTTTAACAAACTGACCAGCTTCATTAAACAGCAGATTGACTCCCTGGCATCTAAATCTATTCAGGTCCACTATCATCGCCTTGAACTGGCAGACCAAGGCTCTGAAGAGCCTGGAAACGATGGGTTCCCTACAGGGACTGTGCCACAACCCAAACCAGCACATGCCTGCCTCTGGCAGGTGTAGACACCCTTTCAAAGAGGTGCAGTTGGAACTGCAGAGAGAGGACCAAGTATTTTGTGTTTGGGTCTTCGAGAAGCATGCCCAAGAGCATAGAGGTTCAGTATGCATCAATCCTCTCCCTTGCAAAACATGCCGGCTGGCCCTGATGGTACAGGCTGTGATCAGCCTCAGCCTGAACAGCATGAATCACCTTCTGTAGCAGCCTTGTCAGATAAGAAAAGGGCTTGGGACCTCTGCTTCCCCTCTAGGGCTAATGTCCTCAAGTTCACTTGAGCTTTGCCCATCTTTTAGTTTAAATAAAGGCAGGAAAATGTCAGGAGCCAGTTCACTAGCCAAGAGTCAACTAAAGAATTCCCTCCTTTGTCACTCTTTAGATTAGGACAGCATTCTTTAGACTAAGACAGTCCTTGGAAGAAACTACTAGGGAACACACTGGCCTTGGCTCCTAACTGCCGAACACTAAGCCAAGTTTTTCCCCCTCACTAACCCTCCTTCTCCCTCCCTTCTCTCTGCACCTGCAAAAGCGCATATAAGCAGCCTGGAAGTAATAAAGATCGACCACTTGAACAGAGATTTACATCTTGTGGTCATTTCTTCGGTGCCTCCTGCCCCCTATCATTCCTTCTCTACAGATGACAGGGACCCTGTTGAAGTCCCGCGGGTTGGGACAACCAGGTACTAGGGCCCTGATCTTACTACCAATTAAAACCTTGCAACACGTAATAATTTAATGTACCTTCACACAGGGTTGAGCAGACTGGTCTCCCTTCACTGGCAAACCTTTCAGCCCTGTAGCAGGAGAACCAGCCTCAGCCACAGGCTTACCCACCTTGCTTCCTTTCCCTCTGCATGGACCCCCAGGCCAGCCCTTTGGGCTTCCCATCCCAATTGATGTCCTGGAATGTCAGGCTACTATGGATGTAGTGACCCTTGAAGTTCCTCTGTGCAGGGATGGGCTGGTGTCCCTGGAACCTCTAGAGGGACATGGGACACTTTTCTGTCTGGCTTCATCTCTGAAAAGCAGAGAGATGAGAGAGCTTCTCAGACTCCTCTCTCTCAAAGGCAGAGAGCCTCCAGATGAAACAAAGCAAAGCTTTTATGTCACCTTTACAATAGCATCTATGCTCCACACAGAGCCGGGTGGGGAGAGACCTGCTTCAAAAGGCAGGAAGTAAATAAGGAGACAGAAAAGGGTCTGCGGCCAGTCCTCCCCCCCCCCCACACACACACGGATCAGAGACCCTCAGCATAAAGGAGCCTTGTGCCTGGGACTCCAGTGTCCCTGCCCTTGACTGTAACAGAGGTAGGAGGCAGGAGGGACCATGGGAGGTGTCAACACAACACTTTGGATCTTAAGGAAAGCATTCTAAGATGCTGCAGAGGAAGTCACAAACTTAGTTTGCGTATCTGGTGTATTCCTAATCAGCCTCCCGGTGTGGACCGTGGACTGTCTCCCATGCCACTGCCACACTTCCTTCTGTCATCATTCACATCTTTCCTTTCAAAGTCTCCAGATACAAATGTGATTTGATAAAACAAAAGCTATTTCGGGGGGGAAAAGTCCATTTTCCTGGACCTAATTTACCAGGAGGCTTCCAGTCTGGAGGGCACCAGAGCAGGGACAGGCGTGCTGCATAGGGTGGAACAGGCTGTGCAGCAGAAGAGCTGGGAGGCCAGTGTGTACACACATGTGCATGTGTGTTTCTACACTTAATGCCTGCTTCTATGCGGGAAGAGGTGTTTTGGGGTGTGTGTGTGTGTGAGAGAGAGAGAGAGGCTAAAGCAACTGTGGAGACAGGAGATTGTAGTAAGAAGATTTTGGCCTAGCCTTTAGGCAAGGACTTGCTCGCAGCCTTGCTGCTGCTTAGTTCTAAACAATTATATAAAGGCTTATATTAATTTTATGTTGACTGACTTATGGCTTAGGCATATTGTTAGCTCTTAACTCTTAAACTAAGTTATGATTAGCCATGCGGCTTAGAACCTCTTCTCAGAGCAGCATCCTGGCTTCTTTCCTTTGCTCTGCTGGTCTCTCTCTGTTCTTGTTCCCAAGTTTTTTTCATCTGGTAGCCCTGCCCACACTTCTTGTCTGCTGTTTGGCCAGTCATCATTTAGTAAATCAACAAGAGGAACAAATATTTGCAACGTATCAGAGCATAATCCCACCACAGGAGATGCCACTGATCTGTTGTCCTAAGCTTTGGATCTGGGAATGCTGGTTGGGAGCTTGAAGGCCAGAGAGCCCAGAGCACAGGTTCTAGACCAACCGTGAATGCTCACGGAGCAAGACAGCTGGCTCAGATCTATAGAACCACTTAAGCCTTCACCCAGAGAGACTGAGGCTCCCTTCTGCCTCTTCAGGCCCTCAGCTGCTTGGTGATATGTCAGAAAGCAACTGTCACAAGCTATTGTTGACCAGGATGCAAATACAGCTTATAGCAATTAATAATTCAGATGTCAGGTCACCAGAGGAATCATTCTCTGATGGGGTCTTCTGTCAGGCAAGGCTCGCAGGCCACTGACTCTGGAACTGTTGCTCCCGTCTGTAATTTCACTTGTGCAATAACAGCTATGATAGCTCTCCATTACCACGCATTTCCATGTACTGTGCACATGTAATCTCATGATTACAGCTCAGTCATAGGGCTCACATATTTGTGGATGGTCAGGAAGATGGCTTCTCATTTAGCTGTATAATTTTAATGAAAGAAAACATACTAAAATATACTTCATAACTAGATCTATTGTTCCATGAAGACTGTTCTCCATCCTTGGCTTACTGACAGGGCAATTATGGTCACAGGTGGAACTTTCCCAGATTGGACTCAAGGATGAAATTAGGAAGTGTCTGGCTTTGCTGAATTACAGTCCTTCAGATAAGAAAGGTGATCTAATATTCTCTTGCTGGCAACTGATAAAGGGACCCAGCACCTACTTGCTCTGATTCTGCAACAATTAATACTTGTACAAATATTCTAACCTTAGTTTATAGTCCTAGATTTTAAGCTTTGTTTACTAACTGCTTACTTTAAGTCCTGGATTTTATGTGGATAACAGGCAATTGATTGGCTAATCAATCTAATGTAGTCTGGTAAAGACTCAGCTTTATAGTGAGACTGCCTACACGGATGGCCAGAGCTACAGCAAAACGGCCTGGTTCTTAGCTTTCAACAAAAAACATTACAAGGCTCCTAGTTTGGGGCTGCAGCTGTTCCCTCCTGCTGGAGGCTGACAGTTACTGCTTTGTATGACTCTTATCTGCTTTATAACCCTGAGAAAAACAACCTCGCAACTTTTCTATTGCCAAAGAACTGCTGTTGTATATGTATATAAACGGGAATGTTTGAGACTCTTGGCAGAACAATAAAGAGACATAACTGGAGCAGCATGCGTGTGAGTTACTCTGCACCCTCAGATCAGAATTATCCTAAGCTCCCATCGCTTCATTGTGGCATCTGAAGTGGAGGAGGCCTTGCAGAGCTGGACCCCAAATCTACCCTTAGTGATAGCTACTCGCCGGTCTACTGGTTCGGTGGAAGCACCCTCAGACATACTCAATGTATCACCACAAACAATGGCTAGAGTCCTTATAGGACTCTCAGGAACTTTGGTCACCAACAATGTATGCTCTCCCAGGAGCCTCAAGTACACAAGGATTACTGGCTACAAGGTAGCCTTTGAAAAGCCTGACACTAGGAACCTGACACTTGGTTCCCCGCCTTCAAATGGAGACATGTCTGTTTGCCCATGGGATCTGAGTGAGGTCACTTTCTGAGACATGGAGGTCACACTCTTGTTTTCTTCCTCCCTCTCCTGGTCAGTCTCCTGCTTTGCCCACCTGTGCCTGGTGTCCCGCCCCCCGCCCCCCCTCCCCCCCAACCTCCTCAGTGTGTGTGCACCTTGTATCCAAGCCAGTCTCTTGGGATCCATTCTTAGAGCTCCAACTACGGAGGTCCAGGAGGATCAGGGTGCCTCCATTCTGAAGCAGCTGTGACAAACTCAATCCACAAAAATCTTCAGGCTTTTGCTTTGATCTCCTTCTACATGCAGCTAGAGTGGACACACAGCTTTGCTTACTAGTGCATTGAAGAGGATCACATTGCAAGATCCATGGATCCTGTTGCCCAGCATGTGGGCAGCAGGAGGTGTTGTGATGTTTTCTACAGTGATTTTTAACGTCTGCGTACAGTTTCAGGGGTCAGAATCATAGCATCCACCTACACAGTGCGAACAGGACAGGAACAAAGAAAAGGCCACCAGAAACATGAGCCCATCAACCTCCTTCTGCTCTTTGCTTCTCTGTAGCGTGGGTCACATTTGCATAATTAAATCGATGGGTCACATTTGCATAATTAAATTGCTGGGAGCACGTGCTTTCATTTGGGTGGCAAAATGTATATTATTTCTACTTTCAAAAATTATCTGATGTTTGTTTGGGGTTTTTAGTGCTCACTCTTCAAATTACAATTGACAGGAATTATTTTTTGCTTTTTTCTCTCTCAATCTTCTTGACAACAAAGAATTCAGATATTAGGATTCAGTGACAAGGCTAAGGGCAAATGAGTGCAAATACCACCTTTAGAGGTGGGAGAGCCAGCCTATGCCAGTTTCAGGGTCACAAGGTGCTGTATGACCATGAGTAGGGTGGCTCAGTGACAGAGCACATTGCTAGCACACACAAATCCCCGGGCTCTATTCTAGAATAGACCTAGACCAGAATACAGCTGATGAGTGCTCTTGGCTGCTGCTAGCTGCATGGGGTATGGAAATTTAAGTTAATTAAAACTAAATAAGGCTGAACTCCCATGCCTCAGCAGCACCAGTCTCATCTAGAGTACTCAGTGGCCACCATGGCCCATGGCTACTGCAAGGGCAGGCACAGCGTGAGCTTGTCCATCAGTGTAGACAGCTCGGGATCAGCTGAACTAGACGACAGAAGTTGTTGGACGTTCTGTTCCAGTCTCAAGGCAAAATTCAAAGGCCATTTTTGTTTTCATAATACTCAAGTCAACAATCCAAGCAGTAATTTCTAAAAAGCAAACAGCCTGAAACAGTTCATTCCAAAGCTATCCTGACTGAATGCATCTGCCCTAAGGAGGGCCAGCCAGTAGGAAAATGGGAATTCTGTTTTCTGTGTCTGTATTGGAAAGCCCAGCCTGCTTTCATCTAGGTAAAGCCATTTATAGTAAAGAAAAACTAGGCCCATTCCTGTTTATGATTAAACCTGTTTCTCAAGAATTGGGCTTTGTCCACCTGTAACCTTAACTACAAATACACATGATTCTGTTCTCTGTCCCAGGAAATGGCAACCATGTCTTTGCTTCAAAAAGTTAATAACTGTCTTGTTCCAAAGAGTTGTTATGGCTACCTTGTTATAACTACTTGTTACAACCACCTTGCAATCATGTATTTAATTCAGGAGGACATCATGACTAACTTGTTATACTTATGCTCTGGTCCTATAAGCGAACCTATTTTGCCCATCAACCTCCCATTTGGAAACCTCCTACCCCTGAGCTATAAAAGCCTTGTCTTCCTCACATCCAAGGCTGTTCTCAATTATCCCAATTTGAAGTGAGAGAGCCAGCTGACCAGTCCTTGGCGCAACTCTAAAATAAAGATTGCTTGGGACAATCTTAGATTTGGTCCTTCTTTTCATAATTTTTAGGCTGAACAGTATAGGGAAACCTTACACCTCTTAACTCTAGAAAAGTAGATCATAGTACAGAGCAGTTGCTTGCCCAAGCGGAGGTATTCCAGGGGCATGCCCTGATGGTATGTGTTGTATTGGTAAGCATGTGTGTTGGTGAGCATAGTTGTGTGTGTGTGTATGTGTGTGTGTGAATGTGTGTATGTGACTGTGTGAGTATGTGTTTGTGTGTGTGTATGTGAGTATATGTGTGTTTGTGTGTGTGTGTTTGTATGTGTGTTATGTGTATGTGTGAGTGTGTGTATATGTGAATATGTGTATGTGAGTGTGTGTGTATATGAGTTATGAGTGTTTGTGTATGTGTATGTGAGTATGTGTGTGTTGTGTGCATGTATATGAGTTGTGAGTGTTTGTGTATGTGTATGTGTGTAGTCAAAGTCAAGGCTACAGTGAAATCATACAATACAATATACAGGAACACCTAGTATCCCAAGGCACTAAATTATCAAATTTTTTTCTCAGAAAATTTACGCTGCCAGCAATTTTTGTGACCCCCTTATATTCAGTTATGCAAACTGAGCCCCACTTATGATGCTGTGGTTAGATCAGCAGGAACTGTAAGGTGCACATTTTCCTGATGAGGCATGGCTGTACCAACATTTGGTCACTACAGGTAGTGACAAACGCCCCAGTGAACAGTGTGGGGCTTGAGGGTGACAAGGGAGGCAGATACATACAGTCAAGTATCTTTGGAGACCCACCCCATCCTATGCTCTGTGCTCTTGTGCAGGATGGTACCTCTCAGAGAAGAAACACAAACCACTAAACGTACAGCAAAAACAAACAAACAAACAAACAAGATGACTCGGAGGGTCAGGCACTTGCCCACAAGATCCTCAGGACCCTTCAGCTGGAAGGAGAGACCCCACTCCTGCTACTTGTCCTTTGCCCTCCACACTTGTGCTGTGGAACACAGAGGACCCCCACACCCCACACAAAACAAGTAAAAATGCCAGGCTTAAAAAACTTGGTAGCATATGCATGTAATGCCAGCATCAAGAGGTGGGGCAGGTGGACCGCCAGTCTTGCTGGGCACCCAGCCTAGCCTAGTCGGCCAGTGAGGGACATCTGTCCCTTAGGAAATGACACCTGAGATTGTCCTCTGGTGTACACACACACACACACACACACACCATTTCAGATCTTTTTTTCTCGTGTCGTCTAAGTAATGAAATGAAGTCTGAAACACCCATGACATACTTTCATAATTCAGAACAGTTTACTGGGTCACCACAATTACAGGTAATTTTGTCTATATTAAAAGTGAAAGCAGCATAAAATTTCAACATGCATTAAGTGATGCCATTTGAGAACTGGTATTATAAAAAAAATCACCATAATGGGGTTTGTGATAAGAGGTGGCTGAAGCTGGATAATCATCCCTGGAGGATGAGTTTCTCTCCCTCCCCCTCTGCAGTGTCCTGTGCGGGTACCAGGTGAGGAAGCAGAGGAGGGAGTGAGCTGATGAGCTCTCAGAGTGAAGCATCTCTGTGTTGGGGAGAAGCAAAGGCTTCCAGAAACAACAGTAGCAGCTGCTTCACACTCAGGAGGAGAAGAGCGTGTGGGAAGGGGCTGCGGACGCTTCTGTCTGAGTGTCCATCTGTCTTGCCTTCTCCAGGTGGTTGAGGGGCCTCTAAGAATGAGAACCCTTCTGGTGTTAGTAAGGGACATCTGCTGCCTAATGGAGTCAAGTGAAGGGCAGTGAGACTCTCATGAGCTTTTTTCCACTTGAATCCTCACGTGTCCGATCCAGAGGCACTCGCACACCAGTGGATGAGCTATTTCACTGTGGCACCTACTCCTGCTTCCTGTACAGATAATTATCTACTTGGTGGAGACTAAGATCCACAGAATAGAGATGGACTCAGGAACAAGAGGCCACAGCTGTGCTGGCCTGTCTTCTCTTTAGTTTTATACAGTTTATTTGAAAGAGAAAAAAACTGATTCACTTCAACAACACTATGTCTTTCTTGTTTGTCTGTAATTTGGAGACGGGGCCTCCCTATGTAACACAGGGTGGCCTAGATTCAGAGATTCAGAGGGATCCTTTGCCCTGGCCTCCAAAGTGTTAGGATTATAGGCATGCACCATCATGCTTTGCTCTGTGTATTTTTAGGCATTAAAACAAGATCACACTCAGTTGGGCTCAGCCTTGGTGAATCTGGGTGTATTTCCCCTCCCTGTTCTTTGCTCCAGTTGCACCATGGGAACCAGTCTGGGTGGGCTAGCTTTGATGGGAGAGCTCGGGACATCAATATTCCTGCTTCCAGGGCAGTCCGTGAGAGCTCATCTATGGTTGGAGCAGAAAAGTGCTGGAGCTCCTCAGGGGGCCCCTGCACAAGTAAGGCCTTGGTCTTGGGGGTAATGTGGGGCTACTGATGCCAGTCTGTCAGCCACCACTCTCTGGATCAGGGTTTTACCATTCAAACTCTGGCCCCATCAGCCCTAGGAGACCCACACCACACTCCCATCAGGAGCCAGCCCAAGTGGCCTCAATTGGTCTGCACAGCACAGGGAAATTTTAACATTTCAGTATAACTCTATTTGTCAGCCAGGACACCCCCCCCCCCTTCATTCTTAGCTCGACACCTCAGGGCACCCTGTTCCCTGCTCCCCAACTCCTTTCCTGATGTCTTATCTTCCCTGTCAGACTGTTCTTGGGAGTTGCCACACCCTAACTAATGCTAGGAGACTAGGAAGGAACGCAGTCACTACAAAGCACAGCAGTGCTGCCAAACACTCCAGAGGGCAAACACATCCTAAGCCCCTCAGCAGAGGCTCCACACACTAGGCCCCTCAGCAGAGGCTCCACACACTGGGCCCCTCAGCAGAGGCTCCACACACTGGGCCCCCTCAGCAGAGGCTTCACACACTGGCCCCCTCAGCAGAGGCAGAGGCTCCACACACTGGGCCCCTCAGCAGAGGCAGAGGCTCCACACACTGGGCCCCTCAGCAGAGGCTCCACACACTGGGTCCCCTTAGCAGAGGCTCCACACACTGGGCCCCTCAGCAGAGGCAGAGGCTCCACACACTGGGCCCCTCAGCAGAGGCTCCACACACTGGGCCCCTCAGCAGAGGCAGAGGCTCCACACACTGGGCCCCTCAGCAGAGGCAGAGGCTCCACACACTGGGCCCCTCAGCAGAGGCAGAGGCTCCACACACTGGGCCCCCTCAGCAGAGGCTCCACACACTGGGCCCCTCAGCAGAGGCAGAGGCTCCACACACTGGGCCCCTCAGCAGAGGCTCCACACACTGGGCCCCTCAGCAGAGGCAGAGGCTCCACACACTGGGCCCCTCAGCAGAGGCAGAGGCTCCACACACTGGGCCCCTCAGCAGAGGCAGAGGCTCCACACACTGGGCCCCTCAGCAGAGGCTCCACACACTGGCCCCTCAGCAGAGGCTCCACACAGAAACCTGCCAGAGGATGAGCAAGAACAGAACACTGTTCAATGGGAAGCTAAAATATAGCCCCAAAGGGGACTGTCAGAGGCCAGAACAGTGCAGGCGGAGCTGAGGAGGGGAGGCATTAGAGGCAATCTGCGAGAGAATTCAGGCCAGGGATGACTTCGAAAATCCCATTTCATCTTGAGGGTGGGGGAGACTGATGATCTCCTGAGTTGTGAGGTAAACCCTGGCTGGCTCATCATGGTGCCAGAGCTCCTGGCTCCCTGGGACTATGTTCCTTTCTTACTTTTCTTACTTACTCACAGCTCGCATCTGGCTACAACCTAGGATTTCATTTCTCATCTGCGACTCCCCTTTGTCTTCACAGGTAACAACGGAATTCTTCTCTGATAATATCAGCTGTATCCTCTAGGAATATGGAAGGTTGTGTTCTAGAGAAGTCAACCCTGGCTCAGTCCTCTCCAGGGCCCACACTGGCCTGCCTGGTGGCCAGAGGTGAGTCAGGAGAGCCGTGTGATGTGGAGGGCAGAGACTGGTGAGTGGGGCGAGCTCGAGTCGGGAGAAGACACCTGCGGGATTGGTTTGCTATTTGCAAATTTCTAGACTATGTTACTCTTGTCACAAGCTACTGTTTATAAGTCCACTAGAAGGGAAGGGCCATTGTTTTTGTGCTGCCAAAAGCAAATGTGAAATTAAATAATTGACAAAGATGATGGGGAGCAGATGTTGGGTTCTTGGTTTTGTTAAAAAAAAAAAAAAAAAAGTAACAAAAATTAAACAAAGATTCTAATTCATTTGAGGAAACTTTTCCCAAGTATTCCAGGGATGCCACCTAGCATGAGAAGAGCTCTCTCTCGGGCCCGAGGGCCGCGGGGCACAGGGGCTCTGCTTCTTCTGAGGAGTCTCAAACTTCTTTAATGATTTAAAAATAACACATGAGTGATTGCCCAGGATTTATCTTCAAAGAATGCCAATTACAGAACGTGGTAACTGTAATCCCCCACTTTAGACACAGGAAAGGGGTTTAGAGAGAGAAAAAAAATTCACAAAATTTATACCTTTTTAAAAATAAAACAGGCACCAAAGTAAAGCAGCATCACCATGGCCCCAGCTGAGTTCAAAGGCTCTGCCCTGCAGCTTCAAAGTTTACCCCCCTAATCTACTTTCCCTGGCTATGCCTGTGTGCGCGAGACAGCACATGTGCATACTGCTTTAGTATGCAAAATGCCTTTTCATTTTTGGAAAAACTATAAAATATGAATTCTTGCTTTGAATGTTGACAGTTTAGAGCCCTTGTAGAACCACCCAGCCCACACCCAGGCAAACACGTAAAGACAGGCCCTTTGTCCCCCAGCTTTCAACATTTGAGATGTGCGAGGCCCCCCTAGGGCAGGCTCTGTGGGACCCTGCCCACTCGCTCGCTCGTCTTCCCATCTTCCCGTTCTACCCACATGTCACACTCTGTTTGGAAATCCCCTGCCTGTCATTCTGCCTCAGTGCTGCAGTTAACGGTGGCCCCAGGATCTAGTCTCTTCACATTGGCACACTCTAGCTGTCACCTCATACTGTTACAGGTACTCCCAGGGAACCCTCACTGCACTGCTCTCCTTAAGAAAGAAAGACATCAGTGCCAGTGACTTATACTGTGACTGTACCCCTCGGGAGGGGTAACATTGGTTAGATTAACTGAGGTGGAGACTGGCCCATTGTGAGTGGCACCGTGCCCTAGACAGAGATTCTGGCCTGGGTAAGAGGATGAACACTAGCTGAGCCCAGTCATCCATCACTCTGCTTCCTGACTGCGGGTGCACTGTGACTGGCCTGCTTCCCACTGTCACAAGCTACAGCCTACAACTGTGAGCGAAAATGACCCCTTCTTCTTAAGTGCCAATTTCATCACAGCATCAGGAAAAGGAAATGATGCAAGATTATGAGGTACTAAAACGTCATGATATCACATAAAGAGAAAACGGACCATGAGATAGCAGAAAGATGGCCAACGAGATGCGTGATTTTGTGAAACAGATATATCTGCCTGGGTCCCTGAATAAAGTGACAAAGACAACTGGGCAATGGCTATAAGTTTTAGCACCAACTTTGGACAAGGGTTTTTCTATAGTATTTCTCAAAGGGATTCTAGAATGTTCATGGGGAGATCTTGCTTTACGAAGCAGCATCAGACAGAATAAGTGAACTAGTGAGGGCCCAAGTCCTTCTACCACCAAAGCCTCTGCCTCTCTCTATGATGCTAGGGTCTCTGTGTTAAAGGGACACACACACATGAGGCTTCACCTAGGTGGAGGCAGGTACTAAGACTCCTTTGAGCTGCTGAGTGGATGGTGGTGGCATATGCCTTTAATAATAGCATTCGGGAGAAACAGGAAGGCACATCTCTATGAGTTCCAGGACAGCCAGGACTACACAGGGAAACCCTGTCTCAAAAAACCAACCAAACAAAAGGACTCCTTCAAGCACTGTTAGTTTCATGCGGCCTGAAGCCACCACACAGCTGAATGAGGAAGAAATGGAGAAGCAGGGTCCAGCTAAACCTCACCACAGAGAGCCAGAGTCTCCATTTTCAGCTTCCAGGAGATGCAGAAAGCTCTCTCTACTTCAGGGAAGCCAAGATCATTTCTATGCTTGCACTGAACCAGGTCTCTCTCCAAGCTGCCCAAGGAGCCAAAGCGCTATGTGGATCCGAGATCTGAGTGGCAGAGGGTCTAATACACAGGCCAACAGATGGTGGGAATGGTAGATCCTTCTGCCTTTGAGCACATCGGGAAGACCACAGCACCACAAAGGCCACAAAAGTACCACTGGAAACACAGCCATCCTTCCACTCATATCTAATACCACACCCACAGGCCAGTCCCACACTAAGTATTGGCCCAGGGATTGGCACAGAAACCTACTGGATGGCATATGTCCCCTAACCCTGCTCTGGGAACACTCTTAAAGAGACCCAACCATCTAGGTTGGCTCCTGAGAGCTGATATTCAGGTCCCTTCTACTCATGTTCCCTTCAGCCCATACTTGGCAACATGGAATGTCTGTTTGCCACCACCTGCCCACGTGGCACACGTGGGAAGTAGCCAGCAGCACTAGTGTGGACTCCCATGGCATGAAATCAGCACATGGCACCTGAGGGCACCTCTACCTCCTGTAAAACTGGCTCTAGGAAAGGCTAAGTCAGCTGAAGGGATTCGAGAACAGCCTTTGCCGCCCACAGGCTGTTCAGCAGGTGCACACAGGACTCTCATTTCCCCTCAGAGTTCAGGGAACGCATACAAAATACACAGGTTTCTCCCCGGAGGAGCCCAAGGCACCGCATTCCAACTTTGAATGAAATAACATATTTTTTCTTTATGTACTTCTTTTTCTCATAAAAGAAAAAGAAATATCCCCACAGCGCCACTCCCAAGGCCACACAACTTTTCTGAAAAATCAGATATAGATCATCTTGTCCGTCTTTCCGTGATTGATCTGGATATACATTCTCCAGGCTATATCATGGACATTTTTCCCATGCCTGTGGTATTTCATCATTTAATACTACACTATGATAAATGAGGTCTGTGAAAGCCATTTCTTCACAAACACAGCTCATGCCCATGTTTCATGCAAACGCACTCACTATTCATCAAGTTTAGCATCCTCATCCTCATCACAGATGAGAGAAGCTGGAGGAAGGGTCCCCAGGATCCACCAAGGGCAGCACATTCTATGCCTATTGTTTCTGATTCTGTTCTTGGCTTTCTGAGTCACTGGCCCCTTTAAGAATGGGACAAAAAGGGGCTGGAACAGGCACAGTCTGTCTGTCCAAATCCTCCAACTTGCTTCTTGGTGACTACCTGGTCTCAGGAACTACTGACTGCCCTCCTTCTAAAATGGTACAATGGTCACTCTAGCTCCAGAACTGCCTGCCAAGGACACACGCAGACCCCTTCTTTCATCCCCAAGAACCAATGAAAGCATTGGCCATAGTACTCTCTGTTCATGTGAGAAGAGAGAGCCTCACACGCCCTATCAAGTCTGGGCGCTCCTACAGAAACTGTAGCCACACTGTTGCTAGAGGCCCTTTCCATGTTAGAAAGGCTCCCCGACCCCCACTCCCATGCCTCCCTGCATCCATGTACTGCATCATGCTGCCATAAGGCTGGACCTAAGGAGAGACATGCACTCCTGGAAACCCCATGAATCCCCTCCTTGTATCCTCTTTCTAGATACATTTTTAATAAAGATTTTAAGGCAGGAAGTCTCCAAGGCAGTCCTTCATAATCATCTTCCTTCCATAGGAGAGCTGTCAAGAAGGTTGCTTGGGAAGCATTTCAGAGGGTTCAAACCCAAACGCATAATCAGTGAGTGTTTCATGCAAAGGAGAAGGCAGCAGCATCTCCCAGGGCATCATGAGATCTAATCACCTCAGAACCACCACAACACAGAGAGCAGCTGCCACCCGAATCCAGAACAGTCAGCCATGGGCCACAGGACAGCGCCTCACTGCCCATCAGACTGCTTATAAATTTATAATGATTTTGTATAAGAACATTACATTTTAATAGTTTCATAGGATGATCAGAATAGACTGTAAATGTTTAACTAGGCTTATCCCATACGTCTGTGCTTTGTTTATCTTATTCTGGGTGTGTGGAAATGAAAATGCCTAAAAATGCCATCGAAATCACAACAGAAAACTTGGCGAACAAATGCCCTATTGGAGCCCGTTTCCAGCCCCGAGGCAATCCAGCAGCTTCTTCAGATAAACACCTGGACCTCATTTAACTTCCAGGTACTTTTCTCCCCGTACATGTAATTTAAATTGCTTATCATTTTGACCTTGCTAAGATGAAAAATACATGCTTTAAAATTCAGTGTGTTTCCATATTTAAGGCCACCCTGGGGACAAGCCTGTCCCCTTGGGCTCCAGGCCTAACTGCTGGTGATGTTACATGATTTCCTATAAAAAACGGGGATTGTCTGTGACCCATCAAGTCTTATTAGGACGAGGCTGGGGCATGGCAATCACTAGAATGTTTCAGACACGCAAATGAGGCCTGAAGCTTCCTGCAAGGAATACTGTGTCGTCTACCGCCCATCTCTTTCTTCAAAACCACTCCCAGCTCCCTATTTCAGGAACCGTGGGACCCAAAATACAGGCTTACATTTTATCAGTGTTAGAACAGGCAGGCATAAAACCTATGCCATTTAAACTGAAACAGATAGGCATCCATGTGTGCGTGGAGGGCGGTGTGAACAGCGAGAGTCCTATGTGGGAGACAGTGTGAACAGAAGCATCCTATGTGGGGGGCAGTGTGAATGGTGAGAATCCTGTACGGTTTTCAGCTCTTCATAAGGACACTTTTCAGTCATTTCTGTACTACCCAACTCATGTATCTCAAGGGTCACATGCTGGCCATTCAGTCAGCAAATGAAAATAAAGATTTAACTTTGCTAAGATACCGAATATTCCTCAGGCCCAAGTGGGCCCCACACGGACAGGATTGGGAGGAAACAGAAGGTGAAACAGGCAAAGCTCATGGGACCAGGAGTCCTGGGAGCCTGAGGGGAAGGGAAAGGCAGATGATACCCCTTCCAACACAGTGAGGTGCGCTCTAAGGGTGAGGGGCTTGGGCCTAGGCTGGGTGGGGGTCGGGGCAGAGGGAACAAGAGCAGTTGGCAGTGTGAAGAGTAGGTAAGAATCTAAGGTACACATGGCAAAGACAGTTTAGGCTCCTTCCATGTATCAGATGTGTGACCCCTGTGTCCACTCAATGGTGTCACATCTGTGCTGGCTAGTTTTGTGTCCCTGACATAGCTGGAGTCATTTGGGAAGAGGAAGATAAACTATGAAAACGGCTGGCCAGTAGGAAGTCTGTGGTGCAGCTTTTAATTAGTGATTATGTGGGAAGGAGGGCCCAGTCCACTGTGGGCCATACCCCCTGAGGCAGGTGGTCCTGGGGTGGGTAAGAATGCGGGGTGAAAAAGCAAAAGCATGTCCAGAAGCAACCCCCACCCCTCTCAGTTCCTGCCCCGACTTCTCTTCATGAACTATAACCTTTTCCCTCTGAAGCTGTTTTGGTCATGGTGTTTAACCCAGCAATAGAAGCCGTAACCAAGACAGCACCCACAGAACAAGGGCCTCTCAACTTGGAAGCGAAAAGACCCAGTTTCCAGCAGCTTGGAGGGTGTGAGGGCATTGGGGTGAGTCTGTGACTTCTATGGAACCTGTGGGCAGATGCTGAGATCCGTATCTCACAGATGAAGAGCTGTCCCAGAAGTAAAGGTAGGTGCTTTGTCCAGGCCTTCCTGGCATAGAGCCGAGTCTCAGGCCTAGTGTTAGAGCGAGCTCTGCAATGTCATGAGGATCTCAGGAACAAGCATGGCCAAGTGTGAGAACATCTCATAGGCCATGGGCATGACACCCCTCTGGGCTGGCAGGAGGGCATAGGAACTGTAAGACACTTCAGTTTATAGGAAGTCTGCTTCCTGAACTGTCAGTGCCTCCGAGTGGGACACCAGCAGCCTATCACTAAACAGGGCTGTTGGCCTCTTCCAAGCCTTGAGACTGATATCTGAGCTCGTTCATCTCTTCCAATGCCTAGCACAGAGCTCAGCACATAGTAGAACTCACACCTAATGCTGACATTCGGGGCTGGAAATAGCTCTAGGAATCTGCTGCCCACCAATGCAACACCAACCTTTCAGGGGACACCGCCACCTAGCAGGCCACATATCCAGCAAAAGTTAAAACAACTGGCAAGTAACACCTGTCAGGTCCTGGGTACTGCCCCAGCTGCTGCCACAGATGTGCCACCTGACTTTCTGCATAACAAAAGCAACTTAAGGAAGGGTTTATTTGGGCCCACAGTTTGAAGGCTCAGTCTATCATTTGGAGGTGCATGGCAGGGGCATGAGGCAGCTGGTCACATGGTGCCCGCAGTCAGAAAGCAGAGAGATGACGGCTGGTGCTCAGCTTGCATTTTGGTTTACTTGGACTGGCACCTGACCCAAGGGACAGCCACCTGCACTCTTGGGCTGGCACCTGACCCAAGGGACAGCCACCTGTACTCTTGGGCTGGCACCTGACCCAAGGGACAGCCACCTGTACTCTTGGGCTGGCACCTGACCCAAGGGACAGCCACCTGCACTCTTGGGCTGACACCTGACCCAAGGGACAGCCACCTGCACTCTTGGGCTGGCACCTGACCCAAGGGACAGCCACCTGCACTCTTGGGCTGGCACCTGACCCAAGGGACAGCCACCTGCACTCTTGGGCTGGCACCTGACCCAAGGGACAGCCACCTGCACTCTTGGGCTGGCACCTGACCCAAGGGACAGCCACCTGTACTCTTGGGCTGGCACCTGACCCAAGGGACAGCCACCTGCACTCTTGGGCTGGCACCTGACCCAAGGGACAGCCACCTGCACTCTTGGGCTGGCACCTGACCCAAGGGACAGCCACCTGCACTCTTGGGCTGGCACCTGACCCAAGGGACAGCCACCTGCACTCTTGGGCTGGCACCTGACCCAAGGGACAGCCACCTGCACTCTTGGGCTGGCACCTGACCCAAGGGACAGCCACCTGCACTCTTGGGCTGGCACCTGACCCAAGGGACAGCCACCTGCACTCTTGGGCTGGCACCTGACCCAAGGGACAGCCACCTGCACTCTTGGGCTGGCACCTGACCCAAGGGACAGCCACCTGTACTCTTGGGCTGGCACCTGACCCAAGGGACAGCCACCTGCACTCTTGGGCTGGCACCTGACCCAAGGGACAGCCACCTGCACTCTTGGGCTGGCACCTGACCCAAGGGACAGCCACCTGCACTCTTGGGCTGGCACCTGACCCAAGGGACAGCCACCTGTACTCTTGGGCTGGCACCTGACCCAAGGGACAGCCACCTGTACTCTTGGGCTGGCACCTGACCCAAGGGACAGCCACCTGTACTCTTGGGCTGGCACCTGACCCAAGGGACAGCCACCTGCACTCTTGGGCTGGCACCTGACCCAAGGGACAGCCACCTGCACTCAGCTGGGTCTTCCGTATCGTTAATCCCTCTGAAAAACGCTGTCACAGGCATGTCCAGAGGTACATCATCAACCCAGTTAGTTCTAGATCCCGTGTAGTTGATAATGAAGCTTAACTCTCACATGCTATCAAGAGCCCTACCCACAGAGAGGCCTGTTGGAGCCCTGGTTCACTTTGGAGGGGGAGGATAGACTGGAAATGATTAGCGACCTGTCTGTGTCTGGGGGCCAGATGCACACGCAGCAGTGTGGCTGTGCAACCTGCCATTGCCAAATGCCACAGTGCCCTCACACACTCTAGCCACAAGCCATTTGGGAAGAGCACGCTGAGGAGACACATAGACAGATTTATTATCTTCACAGTGATGACAATCATGGAGGGGGAAACAAAACCACCAAGTGCTACAAGACAGTAGATGAATAGAGAGTGAGTGTGGAATTGGGGTGAGAGACAGAGTGGGGAGCTGCAGAGCCAGGGCAAACGGTGCCTCTGACCTATAGGCTGTTCCCAAGGGAAACACCTAAAGAAGTTAAAGAGAAGTGAAATGTGGGTTGTGTAGCACAGAATCTTCCAAAAACACAGTACAGCACATCTGTGTAGACTGGGACGAGCAGAGGGAAGGGCCACAGAGGTGAGCCCAATAGATGGCAAACTGCAAGGCCTTGTGGGAGGGTGCACTTGGATGCTCCCCCTAGATGGGAGTCAGTGGAAGATTTGAGCAGCATAATCTTCCATAGGACTTAAAGGGTCCCCTAAGAAGAGACGGCAGGGCAGACGGAGAAGCCCTGGAGTTCAGGATGGGGGCGCGCGGGCACCATGAGAGGGACAGAGAGAGGCTTGTCTGAGAGAATATTACAGGAGGCTTGGACACTGTAAACTTACATTTGACGGAGAGCAAGCCTACACAGTAAGACAAACCAAGAAAGGTTACAACAGGAAGTTACCCAAAGTGCTGGTTCTTCAAGCCACTGTTGGAGGGGGCTCTTAGCCACGAGTGTCTTTTCCTGAGTGGGCCAGTCTCTGGGGAGAGGGCTCTCAGTCACCAGTGTCTTTTCCTGAGTGGGCCAGTCTCTGGGGAGGCAGGGAGTGGGGTTCACTTCAAACTGCCGGAAGGCTCAAAGTATACTATCCCTGGGAGATATTTCTAAGTTTCACACTCTCATACAATTAATGGAAACATATATTTAAAGAAATATTTTTATTGCATACCAGATTATATATGTATTTATCATTTTGTTCTAGTCAGAACCTTTTTTGTTAGTTTTTGTTTTGTTTTGGTTTTGAGCTAGGGTGTCAGGTAGCCAAGGGGATACTGTTAGCACAATGGTTCACTGGGATACTGTTTAAAACAGCATTTTATTTGGCGGGGGGTTGCTAATGTTGATTATCTCTTACTCTTTTAAGTGTGAAATAGTCATAGATGGTCAAGTTCCTTCCTCATCACAACACAATGGGCTTGCATTAATACAGGATCTTACCATGAAATATTTATGAGAACTGACTCCTTTGATGTTTTCGAGAAAGTGGCTATTTTTATATTGACATCAATATAATGTACGGGCTTCAGCCTGTTTGTAAAGCACAGTAATTGTACGAGCCTGCACTTGATGGTCCTGTTTGTCATGGTGTCCCTGAGTCAATGTCACCTCAGAGGGCTCAAGCCAAGGTGAGCCTTGCCCAGAGGAGTTTTGCAGATGGGCATACCATTTTGCAGTGTGGCTCCTGTGAGGCCCACAGGTTTGATGCCTCGATTAACAGAAGAGCCCACCATCCTGGCCTGTCAAATGGCAGAGACATCAGGTAGGAAAGCCACAGGCCTGCTGGACCGTGAGCCTGAAAAAGGGCAGAGCAGACTATAGCACATGAATCCGACAGCTGTGTGTGATGGTACCAAGTTATGGAGGGGGGTTCTTCTCTCTCTCACTCTCTCCCCCACCCCTCCTCTCTGAGGAAACTCCATTTAACAGAAAAGGTAAAATCGCGCACTGTGACTGACTGGAGGTGACAGTCCAGACTGGATAAAGCAGTGCTGAAGAAGAATAACCCAGAGGGTTCTGCCAGCTCTTCCTTTTGGGGAGGAAGCATCACATTATGCACTATGAGTGAGGCCTAAATGTTAAGTATCTGATCTGGACAGATAGAAGGATCACAGACGTTAGAGGCCAGCCTAAGCCATGTAGTCTGAAGCCAGCTGGGCTACAGAGTGAACACACACACAAACCCAGGTTCAAATCCTGGTTTATCACACGACCCGCTGACCTCTTGCAGGCCTCTCAAACTATAAAATGCAGGTGACACCATCCTTCCACTTGGGGATCCTCTGCTACTAACACATTGACTCTGCTAGATGGCCATCGTGGATGTAGCTGGCTCTCTACACTGTGACTTGTACAGCGTCACCATGACAGTTACTGAAGGAAACTTCCTGGCCTCTAGTCCAGGCTCATGACCTCATCAGCCCGGGAGAAGTCCCTGGCAGTGAACATCAGCACTTTACTCCAGCTCAGTTTCCCAGAAAGCTTTGTGCAGCAAGTCCCTGAGCTGAGGCCCTTCTCCAGCCTTTGTAGTGGTAATGGACTCAGTCAGCCTGTGTTCCCTAAGCAGTGGACTCCCCCACACCAAGCTGCCCATCCTCAGGATGCCCCAGGGCCACTGATGAAACACTGCCAGAGGCCCCAGCTCTCCATGGCCATGCAATTAAGCCTAACAAGGCACAAGGTACTCTCTGGGGGGCACATGGAGATGCCCACGGTAATTGGTAACAGGCTTCTGGCTTTCCTGGTTGCTGGGGATTATGTACTGGCAGCAGGGAAGGGTTGGGGAGGGGTCAAGACCTTGAGAGAGGCCAGATGGGGTCACCTGTGCTCATGTGTAAGTCATAAGCTCTGTTGTCGCACTGAGCTCTCTTAAGTAAGGCACAGTGAGGCCAATCCCATCTCTTGTTTGGAGATGGTGACAAGGCCTCATCTAGGCTGTGAAGCACCTGCTGGCCTACACTTCTTCCCCACATCTACAGCTGCAGTCACAACCACATGCACAGGGGGACAGCAATGACATGCATCTCACGGAATGTTTAGCTTCCGTCACTGACCCCTGAGAGGAGGGGGTATGTGTGGAAGCATGGGCTTTGCTTGGGTCATGTGACTGCCTTTTCACAGTGAGTTGTTATCTGCATACATGTTTGTGAGTCCCTGTTCTCACGAATGCCCTTTCTACTCCAAGCTCTGTGATGGATACTTTCATTATTCTGTCCTGTGCCCCTCCCCCCAAGGGGTCACATGGTAAAGTATTCAGCCTTGAGACAGTGGTACACAGAGGACACACACTGGGTGAGGGACAGGATACCACCTGAGTCTCCTCTCAGCATCTGGAAGGTCTTGCTTGGGCTCGCTGAAGGCACCCTTCCACCCCCATTTCCTGACTTCACCCCTGCACTGACCAATGGCCATGACAACTTGCTCAGTGATACATCAGCAGGCTAGAACATCTGTGGGAGGGAGCCTGTGATTGGGATCAGCATGTCACCTGTGTTTACTGATTCATTCCTTTTTTGAGACTTTTCTCACGACACTCCGGGGTTCCCTGTGTGTAGATTCTCTGATAGATCAACTAGGCTTTAGAGACACAGACCTTAACAGGGATGCCCATGTGGGATGGGGTGGTGGTGTTTAAAGGGAGATGTGGGCAGGCACCAACCTGCATCGTGTGGGTTCTGCGAGAGTCAAGGCTCTGGACAGGGGTTTCTTAGGCTTGTCTCCCATGCACCCATGCTGGATTGACAGAAGCACCAGGAGGCCTCGTTAACCCTGAGGTGAGGCCTGAGGCACCTGGTAGCTATGTAGCCACAGGCCTGCAGCATTTCTCAGGAAGAAAGGACTGTGCCAGAGGCAGGGCCACCCAGCATCTCCTAGCTCTCGCCTTGAATCTCTATGCTCTACTCTATGTGCCCAGTCAACAGCCAGGGCAGGAAGTCCACATCCATCAGCCTGCGAGGGGTATTTCTTCAAGTCATGATTCATGTTAACACCTCATTTAAGAGAAAGAAGAAAATAAATTTTGAAAAGATGTGGCAGCCTTCTCAGCCTACAACTTTGCAAAAACTCAAGGAAGCATGTTCAAAATCTTGTTCCTATGTCTGAGGTACATTTTACATCCTAAAGTGTCCTACAATGAGATGCTAGAAAAAGTCCCGCATATTTTGAAAATAAGGTAACTAAAGTTTCTCTTGCAACTACAAAGTTTATCTATAGGAATGGAGGCGAGGAGATGGCCCAGGGGTAACCACTGGCTGTCCACAGCATTCCCCAGAACCCAGGTAGAGCATGGAGTGGTGTTGTGGGCTGGTGCTGAAGACAGACACTGAGCAGCTTGGAACTCCAGGTTCAGTGACAGATCAGCTCAAGAAAGCAATAGAGATAGTGACATGGCGTCAACTTCCAGCCTCCATGTGGGTACCTGTGCCCCTTCCCCAGTACATGTAAAAGCATTTAACTTCACCTATACCAATGGCAAAATGACTGAATAATACAATCATGTCAAATAAATTAAAAATGTCGATTAAATTAGAGTTAAACTTTCAAGGAAAAGATATAAATCACTTCCTACCTCAATAATCTTATTGCAAGTGAGTTTCTCAGGAGCCACCTGGAAGGTGTCCTGTTAATGTCAGCAAAGGTGCACTATCCACTTCACACACATCACAGGGTTAGTCTCCAACCTCGAGAAAATTATAGCAGTGGACTAACACTAAATAGACCCAGAAGCTGGAAATAGGAAGCGGATCCCTCACATCTGGTCTCAGTGACCAGCCTCAGGGACACATGTCAAAAGTCTTTACACTTCTGACCCTGCATTCAAGTTTTTAAATTTATTTATTGTGCATATGTGAAGCCCCAGTGCATGTGTGGGTTCTGAAGACAGCTTTGGGGAGGTGGTTCTCCTATCATGTGGGTTCTGGGAACTCAGGCTGCTCTACTTGGTGGCAAGTACCTTTAGCAGCTGAGCCGTCTTACCAGCCCGCCTGGTTTCTTAGATCACCTCATGCTTTTCTGCGGCCAGTGACTACCCTTTGGGTCTCAACTGTCCTCACGTTCAATGATTCATCCTCTGCGTCATGGCTGTAGTGAAGATGTGAGTGGGCACTGGTCACCTGGGTACCAGTCAGTGGCTTTGGAGGCCTGGCTTTGATTTCCTAAGGACCTCCTCCTACCTGAGCCTGCTGAAAGCCTGGGCCGCCTTGCCCTTCAGTGAGCTATTGAAGCTTTAACTACATCTGTCACCCCTGGAAGAACAGGGGGAAGGCTAAGCTTGCCTTGTTCTTTTAAAAACTATTATTGTGTGCATGTATAATGTGCGTGTGTGAGTGCAAGTGCCAGGGCACACATGTAGGTCAGAGAACATCTTTGTGGAGTAGGCTCCCTCCATCTTTCCATGGGTCCAGGGACCAAACTCACGCTGCACGGTGGACACAATAGCTTTAGCTCCCAGTGGTCTGAGGCTGAGGCTCCTTGGAAGTTTCACAGTATCCCGTTTCCTGCCTGTGGTGGGCTGGTCTCCTCAATCAAGAATACACTCTTGAAAGCCAATGTTATCTTCTAGAAATTTCTGGACCTGGGCTTCTATAACTGGTGTTTTCCTATAATCAGTGGCATTATGCATTCTGAGTCATTTTTATAGCTATTTTGACCAATTTGTAAAGCCTGTTTCTTGTGTGTGAGAGAAAAAGAGAGAGACTGGATATAGATACACACTCCTGGTAACACCCTCATTACTTCCTTTCCTCCCTAAGCTCCTCAAGTCAACTGACTTTTGATGTGGGAATGTCTTTCCATATGCTGTGAACATCAATCTTTAAATAAATGAGCTGTTTTGGCCAATGACAGGCACCATAGAAAAAGTAGGAGGGGAATCAGAATAGGTAGGAGAAGGGCAGAGTCAAACAAACCAGGCCAGACACCCAAAAAAGAAACATGCAAGGAACACAGGTGAGCCACGGGCCACATGGCAGACAGATTAATGGAAATGGGTTGAGTTAAGATGTAAGAGCTAGCTAGCAATGTGCCTGAGCCATAGGCCAAACAGCATGAAGTTAATATAAGCGTCTGAGTCATTTCTGGGCCTGATCAGCTGTGGGCAGCTAAGGGGTCTGGGGTCTAGGACTGCAGCTCTGTGGGCCTGGACCTCTGGCCAGGGTCAGGAAACCATATTGCAACAGACTTTTTTTTTTTTTTTTGGTGTTTCACTTTGTTAAAAAAAAAAAAAATCCACATATGATAAAACTTACCATTTTACAATAAACAACTTAGTGTTCAGAAAATCCATGGAGTCATCACTGCCTCCACAATCAACTCTAAAAGAGTCCATCATTTCAGAAAGAAACACATGGCATTAGCAGGCGTACTGCACTGCCCACTCTCTGTGCCTCCTTGTCGGTAGCTTTGGAGAGCTGTTCAGTCATTAGCCATCATAGATCTCTCATGGAACAGAATCGTACGGTTGGTCTTCTGGGTTCAACTGGAATCACTTACTACTTCCAAGATCCATCCATGACAGTTCTGCATGTCACTGCTTCATTTCTTTTGATGGCTAATATTCTACTACATGGACATATCACATTTTATTTACTCATTTGTCAATTAATTTCTGTTGTTTCTTTTTCTGGTTCTTGGGAACAATGTTTTTAGACCTTAACACGATGTCTGTCTATTACTTAATGAAAGATACTTCCACAAAAACTTTGAGAAACGTATTTCTTGTGAGTCCAACTTTTCATTAATTCAGATTACTATTACTCTTATCCCTCAAAGAGAATGACACTGATATACTCTTCAAGCCCACCTAAAATCGTCAAATGTCTAGGTAGAAAGAACAAGGACATCATGTGTTAGCCAACATTCAACAGTCAAGTCACCGTCTCCCTAATGTGCTGAGGTCTCAAGGACACTTGTGAGCGGTTTCTCAGGCATCAACTGGAAGCCTAGGTCACGTACGGCAGTCAGGACTCAATACTTTTCTACAGTGGATTAAACACTGCCCAGGCTGTAAAGAGAATTAAGAAATCCATTTTGCTGCCTGCTCACTGAGTGGGGCCCTTAGAAAAGGATTGTCTCCATTACATTTTCATCAGCAAAGAGAAGTGCAGCCTGTTGTTACAGTGCCTGGGAGGTAATGACTTCCAGGTTGCTAAGCAACGCCACAATGTTAAAGGCCCAAGTATCTGTGATCTCTAGAGACACTCAAATTTCATTAAAACCTGCCCATACCCATTGCACAAAAGGCCTGTTAGGAGTTCATAACCAGGCTTGGGTTCTGGACATAATAATGATTTTTTTTAAGTGGCATCAAAACTTCTATGGTACTTAAAAAGCAAATATTCTAAAGCTGCGCTCAATACAACCTACAATATTTCTAGCACCGATTCCTAGAGAGACGGCAAGTGTGGTTGGTTTATAGTAAATAAAAGTGGTTGTAGTGTCCTGGGAAAAATCTATGCTGGGTGGGAATCTGAGAGGCTCTTTGAAGCAGGGATAAATACACCCCATGTGTAAATCAGAGTGAGAGGCATAGGTGATGTGAAGTGAGAGGCAGCCATTGCTTCCAGGAGGAGTTGACAGCAGCAGGCTGTGAGCTGTAATAGAGCCGTGATGCCAAGGGCATCCATAATCTCTGGAACACTCTGGAAATAGGCCCTTTAGGGAGACATCTGAAGGAGCTAATCCCTGAGGCAGAAAAGCTTTGGTGGGCTCTGATAAAAACTTTAAGAGTGTCATCCCTGAGACGCTGCAACCAGATCTCTGATTTGATCTGTGTGTCTAGCCCAAGTTCTTCAGCTGTGGGTCATGACCGCACATGAAGCTGTGGAACTAAAAGGTCAGGGTTCGCTGCTGAGAGTGTGTGATTTCAAACAGATTCAAATCCAGTGCCCCAACTAAGCAACGCTGGATGCAGGTAACATTATATGGATTCAACAGGTTATATTTAGGAATATAAATATATATGTACACAAATACATGTGTGCACGCCATAGCAATTGTTGAAAATGAGGTCAAGAATTTGAAGAAGGCTGGGGAAGGCATATGAGAGGGTTTGGAGGGAGGGGGCTTATAATTAAATGAAAGTGTTTACAACATTTGCCTCTGTTGCGTCACTTGGCGCTCTTGAAGCCTTGGTTGTGAATGCACAAGTCCTGTGCACTATACACAATGTCCCATCACACAGCCCCAGGGATGCAGGGAGCATCTGGCTTTAGCTGTGGCAAACACACACTCAGCATGTAAGCACCAAATTGGTCTATGCCTGGATTGTATTACTTTAGAATATTTGGCTTTAAAAATTGCTGTATGAGTTTCAGACACAATTGTTTAATGAATTCTAGCTTGAGATTAGAAGAGAATTTCTGAAATGGCCCTTAAAGGGACATCTGCCATGTTGTAATATGTATACAAAGAGGCGTGCTTGGATTGACAATAGCGAATCCAAAGTAGAGACGGAGCCTGACAAAAGTGGAAAATGCTCTCGTCCTACAGCCACACTCAGCTGAGATTTAATTCTTCATGTGAAAATAAAGGCACCCATCCATCTCAGTATGCAAATATGCTGCTGTCTTTAGTAAATGACAAACTTATATGTATGCCAAATGATTGTTTAAAAATAGTTTCTTTGTGATTCATTATCTGTAAATGTTTTATTTGTGTTCCTATTTTATATATCGGTATACCCAGGGCTGTCTAGGGATTTCTCATGTGTAAAGAAGGGGTCACATGCAGGAAAAGTTTACAAAAACCTGCACATGCATGAGCACATACACACAGTCAGAACATGTCCTTCTGCTCTGATAGTTAAGAATTCTAGGCAAGATATTTTTGTTTGTTGCAAAGATGTAAGGAACTCATTTTGAGAGTTCCCAAGGTAACCTGCAGCCTCTGGCAATTACTGTAAAGAAGATCTGCCCAACATTCCATGACCAGCATACATGGGGCCCAGGGAGGGTCCCTGGGGGGCTCCCCAACACTCTCCAGAGCCCTCCACCAGAACAGCAGAAGCTCCGTGACTCCTACAGCACTCACATTTGCCAATGGACTAACTGAGGTAGGTGATATTGCTCTGAACAGCTTCCCTGGACCCACACTGACCCATCCTTGGGGGCACATATCTTTAATCCCAGCAGTCAGGAGGCAAAGAAGGTGGATCTCTGTGAGTTCAAGGCCAGCCTGGTTTACACAGTAAGTCCTAGGACAGCCAGAGCGTCTTAAAAGAAACAAAAACAAAAAAACCCTGTCTCAAAAAAGAAAGAAAGAAAGAAAAAGGAAGGAAGGAAGGGAGGGAGAGAGAAAGGAAGGATCGAGCCTTGAGATACTTAGGTTAGGAGCAGAGATCCCACTTTATCTTGCTATACCTCCAAGATCAGGTCCATCCTGAGCGTGAGTTCTGCAACTCCACCCAGTTATATATAGAACAGAAGAACAAGCTGCGGATCCCAAACCTGCAAATACCTACAAGCTGCTGAGGGAGTTTGTCATCTGCGAGGCTTGACATTCATGGCCATCCTGCTCAGCTATGTGACATGTTCATACAACACATTTGTCCTTGTTTGATTAGAAGGCACTTGGTGACCAACGTCAGAACTTAGATGGGAAGTGTAGGCACTTGCCACATTCTCCACCGCTCAGGCAATGAGGGGATGAAGAAACACAAAACCACCTCTGATATGTGGTCAGTGGCAACCCAGAACCTCAGCACGTCATTTTGTGCACCAGCAGAGAGCATGCCAGCAGTCTCAGGCTGCATTTATCTAGGACCAGAAACCTGGGAGCAGAAACCCAGATTGGTCAATCATGTCTAAACACTCAGACCAGAAGAAGAGGTAGAGGTCACAGCACCTCTAAGCCTCACCCAGAGGAAGGCTTTTCCAGTTTTCCTGGGCTTAAGGCATTAGTGTCCTTGACATGCCCATGCCACACCTGACACCTTCCCTGCCCCAGACACCTGGGCCTGAAGATGACAAGTCACCTTCTCATGGATGCTACCTGTTCTCACACAGTCTTATCTCAGCCAGTCTTAGGCCCTGGACAGGTCGGTAGTACTTCATAAGCAGTCAGAGTGAGCTAACAGATGTGGAGGCTAGTCCGCAACCCTCCTAGGGCTGAGCAATACATGGGCTCGGGAGGGACTGCAGGCATGCCCACCATAGCATGAAGCAAAAGCATGAAGCAGAATGAAAACATTCCAGTTTCTAGGCACACAAAGACAGGTAGCCGGGTCTTCAGGCTCCACACTGTTTTCTGGCTACACTAAATATGGACAGAGTAAGGGAGAGCCTGGGGGACACATTCAAGTCTATCCCAGAAACTAAACAGCCTGTTTCTTTGTTAGTGAAAATTATGGCTTCAGAAAGATACTAGCCCAAGATTGGGACCCTAAGCAGAGATGCGAGGCTATTTCTACTGAAGGCCACACATCCCCCAAAACCCACTAGCGGAGCTACAGTACCCCAGTCATTGACATGTTCATTCTAGAGGCTTTTGTACTTTAGGGTCCACCTTCTCGGAATCCACAGGGCACACCTGCCTCAGGACATTAAAAGATATAAAGCCATGTGCTCCTGGCCAGCATGTGCATCTAATGACCTTGTATGAGGCAGACCCTTGAGGGAACCTGTTTCTTCCGTAACTTCTTAACAGCCAAGTCATGTCCTCCATAACTCCATCACTGACACTAGCCGCTCCCTCTGTGGAACCTGACTGCTGTGGTCCAGGGAGCTGACAGGCAGGTTACAGAGACAAAGGGGACCCAGATGAGTTCCTGCCTGCCAACTGTGTGCCTGTCCAATCTCATGATGGCTCTGAACTGGGGTACAATGGTGTAGGTGGGGGTACAAACTGACTAAGGACTGACTGGGTGCTCCATAGAATTGGCCTCAGGCTGACTGACATCTGGCAGGCAAGAAGACGGGCAGCCAGAAGAGAAATAAACAACTGAGATGCCAAAGCTTTTTCTGATAGTGCTGATTTAGCTCACTCTCTGAATACCATTAAAATCCAGGTCTAAGGAGCAAGCTTCACCTCACCATAAGGACCAGCGGATTCAATAGACACGGCCACTGTCCTCTCAGAGAAGGACTTCCAAGCCTCAAACGCCAGGAACACTTGGGTCTGGTGGCTCCAGGCTCTGTCTCCCAGTTGGGCCCCAGGGATCTCTGGGCTTCACTTGGGACACATTCTCTCACACACTGTGTGAGCTTGGCTGGCCTTTCCAGTTTAGCATCCCAATGCCCTGCTTTACATGCAGCAACAGAATGACTGTCCCAGGTTGTTCTATCAGTGGTTCTCAGGGCTCGCATATTAGATATCCCCACACATCAGATATTTACATTCATAACATTAGTAAAATTACATTTATAAAGTAGCAACAAAATTTTATGGTTGGGGGTCGCCACAACACGAGGAACTGTATTAAAGGGTCCCAGCCTTAGGAAGGTTGAGAATCGCTGCTCCAGATCAACACTCTGTTCAATCTACTTGGAAGGAAGCCCAGAAGACGCATAGGAGCCTGAGAAGAGCAGCTGCTGGATGTGCTAGCAACCTCCGGTGCCACTCCTCCATTTCCTAGCTCAGAACAGTCCATAAGCTCAGTGATCCTGTAAAGCCTCAACAGTTCTGGGTCCTTGCAACTGTGTAAGGCACCAAGGAGACACTGTGGAAAGACCATTTGCGGAGCCCAGGGCTCAGGGGAGGCTTCTGACGATCATGATGTGAGACCCTGTAACTTACTCCAGCCACAGCAAAGAACAAGTGCACGTCACCTCCCCGAATCAAAGGTAATTTGAAGGTGACACGGCTGTGGAACAGTGATTGTCACAGACTGAAGGACACGAAAGAGCAGGCAGGGCAGAGGAGGAGAGGGGCCCAACAGCGTGTGCGGCTCTCCAGTGTTCCTCAGGTGACTGTCTTCACAGCACACAAAGCAAGCAGACAAGCCTTTCTTCAAAAGTACTTTAAAGATGTCCTTCCTGTAGATATCTACATTATGATTCATGACAGTAGCAAAATTACAGTCATGAACAGTCATGAAGTAGCAACAAAATAATTTTATGGGGGGGTCACTACAACACGAGGAACTGTATTAAAGGGTCGCAGCCTTAGGAAGGTTAAGAACCACTGCTTCAAAGGGTGCAGAATAAAGAGAAATCAAGATAAGCCAGACAGAAGGGGCTATTTCCCCTTAGAATACAATGCTGGGCAATATAATTTACATTTTCCAACTGCCACAAATTTTAATATACAACAGCACACCACATGAAAGCAAAGTAGCGTGCCAGTGATGGGTAGATGTCCATACTGAGCCGCAGGCTGTGGTGGCCTGGAAAGGGCCATCACTGCTTCTGGGACACAAGGATGTAGGAAGAAAACATCATGCAGACACAAACTTTGGGTCACGCGGCATGACAGTGCCCAGCCTGTGCCCTTAAAAGTGTGGTGAAAGACGGATTATGCAAGTCCATTCAAAATACAACACAATGGACGGTATCGTAGACTAAAAACAGGCCACTTAAGTCATAAACTGGGGCAGTTGGCAGAAGTGGCAGAAGGTGACAGATGGAACCAATGCTAATTCCTAACTAGGAATTCTACAGCCAGAGAACTATCTCCCCCTACCCCCCTTCTTAAGAATGATGTCTCTTACACTTCTCAAATGGTCCAGAAACAATGTCACACACATAGACTGCGACCAATGAGCCCATGACACATCCAACACTTCTGGAAACGTGAGATGAGGCTGTGACACCAGCCGACTCACCATCCTCCTGAGGATCCTCAGCAGAAGCTTCTGGTCCTTTGGGTCCTCCTTGGCCACCAGGAGATCAGCAAAGGTCTCCAGGTTTTCCCGGGACAGGCTGTCTGGGTTCTCTCCCCCATATAGTTGCACCAGGATGGACAGGCACTTGGATGAAACCTCGGAGATCTCAGGGTCCTTACTGGGAAGCTGGAAGTGGGGAGAGAGAGC
Source organism: Phyllotis vaccarum (assembly GCA_033318265.1). Taxonomy (NCBI): domain Eukaryota; kingdom Metazoa; phylum Chordata; class Mammalia; order Rodentia; family Cricetidae; genus Phyllotis; species Phyllotis vaccarum. The sequence continues at coordinate 89,765,788 of JARWLC010000004.1, read as the reverse complement.
TGGGTAAGTTCTCCTGGGTGTGATGTGTTGCTCAAGCCAGCCCACAACCAGCTTCACAATGGGAGCTTGGGTGTGAGGAAAAGGTGATGGATGGTCTAGTGATCGCACTACAGTGCTTTAAAAAAGGCTATTGCACTAAGTCTGGGTACCTGTGCTGTTTCCTACAATCCCAGAAGAGCAGCCTACAGCCAGTGGTGATCAGGATGGATGGATCTTACTTGTGTAGCCAACACACACACTTTCTAATGTATTTATAGTGGGATGTGCCACCGCATCAACAGCCCTGGCTCTCAGACCCCTCTCCAGGCTCCTTGCTTTCTTTCTGGAGACAGGGTCTCACTGGCCTCGTGCCCTCCCCCCCCACCAAGTGCACATGCTGGGGTCATAGACGTGTCACTAAATACTTCTTTTGACACATATTTACTAGTAACTTGTTTATGAAAAGATACCAAGGCTCACTATTCCTAAGACATTTTTAAAAAGCTTTTTTCAATAGGGCATTTCTTCCTATTTCCTTCTTAGCTCACTATGGTACAGAGAAGCCACTGGCTTTTGTGGAGATCCTTTGTCTTGCTTTCTACTGCTGGGTCCACACAGTAGATAGCCCAGTCTTCATGCACACATAAAAGAAAACCTGCCCTGTTTCAGATTTGAAGCTCCTGCAAATATCTCTACAGACCTTAAAAGTAAGATCAGTGTTCACTCTCTGGGTGGCCCAGGGCAGCTGCCAGGCTGTGCGTGGGGGCCTCAGTTTAAGGAAACCGTGCATCTTCCCATCACAGTCCCAGCTCTGAGGTAGCAGCTCGGTCCAGCCTCCTGTGGATCACGTCACAGTCAGCTTCATCTCATTCACGCCCCCTCCTCCCAGGCACCTGGAGCTGTGTTATTTTACTTTTGCATCCATCCATCCTTTGCCTATTAATATCGAATATTCATTGTTGACCTTTCAAAGTTCCTTAAACACTCCTGGCAGGTTCTACATTTTCTAAGTATTCTCTCTGGGTTGGGAACATGTTCTCGTCAACTTCACAAGACTTCGGTAGAAAAGATAAAATGATTTTGATGAATTCCAATTAATACATTTTCTATTCCTAGGAATGGTGCTTTGGTGTCAAATCTAACTTCTTGGATAAACCTTCACTCCTAAAGATTTTGAAGAATATTTTTCTATAAATCTCTTATACTTTTATACTTTACACTTAGATTTCACTTAATTTGGGGTTAACTTGCATATAAGATGCAGAAGCTCGGGAGGAGACTTTTGTTTCCTGTGAGTCATCCCCCCCTCCCCAAATCCTGTTGCTCTAGCTCTGTTCCTGAGAACACATTAGGACAGAGCACTCGCTGCTCCTGCCAAAGGACCCAGTTTGGTTTCCAAATCCACATCAGGTGGCTCACAACCACCTGTAACTCCAGCTCCTGGGGATCCAATGACTCTGGCTTCCATGGGATCCCAAATACATGTGTGCATACCCACACACAGATAAACCGTTGTACACACAATTAAAAAAATCATCTTAGTTAAAAAAAAATCACCTGGACATGTTTACATGGCTGTCTTTCTGCATCCTTTATTCTGACTGGTCCATCCAGGCATCTATTCCATAACCTGTTACCCATCATTCTCCTTGTATGCCATAGAGAATGTCCCTCCTGTGACTTTCTTGCTTTCAAAAACTACATCAGCTGTTTTAGGGTGTTTGCTTCTCTTTATACATTTGAGAACCAGCTCGCTTGTCTCTAGACACCTGCTAGTAAGTGTTCCATACTGAGTGAGTTCTGCAGTGTTCTGGACATGCCTGCTACTCTCAGGCTGTGGTGTGTGCACCTCACTCTCTTTGGAGCAATTTTACATAGGATTGTTTTTAAATTTGAGTTTCTACACACTTGTTAGTTTACACACGTAGAATTTTTTAAAAATGAATTTTCAGGTGTAATTAGTGCCTAAGTTACAGATACGTGATTACACATGATTATATATTTTGATGAGCTTGACTGTTGGTCCTTGTGTCTGTATCCTGCAGCCTGGACAGAACTTCCTCTGAGCATGCTTACCTTTCTTCTCCTTCCCACTGTACGACTCAGGGTTTCAGTACCGTGCCATCTAAGGGCGGCCACAGCATTACAGCTCTCCCCTAACCTTAGGGAAATGGGACTGAGCTGCTCACTATTAAATATGATATTGGTTGTAGACTTTTCATAGATGCTTTATCAGCTTGGGAAGGCTTTCCATTTAATCCTAGTTTGATGAGAATTCTTATCAGAAACTAGAGAGATTTTGTCAACGACTTTTTCTGTATAGATAGATTCATGTTATATCCAATTCTTCATAATACCATATATTTGGTAGGATATAGTAACTGACATGCTGAATCCTGCTGGGCCACTGTGTCCTGCTACACACAGGTGTGCTCACTTCATGAACATGCACTAAAGACTGCAGAGTCTAAGGAGGTGAGAGAGATTGGCCTGTGGTTGTTTTCACTAGTGATGTTTTTGTGTGTGCAAGGCACATGTGCGTGTGTATGCATGCCTTTTTCTCTCTCTCTCCCCAGCTCTGTGTGTGTGTTGATGTTTTTCTGGTCATGTTTTTGAACATCAGACTGACCCCATCCTAAGTAAATGAATTGGGAAATACTTTGCTCTCTTTTATTTTCTGTAAGAAATTATGTAAAACTGTTGCTCAATCTTCTGTCTGGTAGAATATTCTGGTAAAATAGAAATTCGTTTTTTTTTTCTAGAACGACTCAGTGTTCATCTTTGTTGAACTTTGTTGAAGTTGAGAAAGAACAGATTAATTTCTTCATGAGCACAAGGTTGTCCAGAACATTCCCAAAGGCTCCTCCTGGCTGTGCCCACCCTTCCGTCCGCCCCACACTGGCTGTCTCTGTTTCTCTAATAATTGCCCGCTTCTTGTAAGTTTTCAATTCTGCTTTTGTTTTTGGTTTTTTTGTTTTTCAGGTATTTTTTTATTTAATTGGTTTTCCTCTTTTCATTTGCTTTGAGTTGATTTTATATTTACCTATTTTATTTCCTAAGATAGCACCTGAGGTTTCACTGCAGCACTTTATACATACATGTTACTGTGCTTGGCCCTTATTCATTAGCTACCCGCCCATTCTGCCCGCTGATCCCCTCCCTACCCCCAGTCTCATGTCCTCTATCCAACTCCCTCCCTCCTCTTGTAATTTTGTTTACATTGCAGCACTGGGAATAGAGCCTGGCACTCATTCACTGCTAAACGCTAGCCCCAGGCTCTGTCCATTCTCTGCAGCTCCTTCCTAAGGACCCAGGCTGACCTCAACCTCAGCATAAGTGCCAGCGCCACCATGCCAGGGTTGCCTTTCCTTTTTCTAATTTAAGTTTTTAAAATTATTTATAATTTTTTCTCTAAATGATACTTTAGTTACATTCTACAAATTTTGATGTATTTTCATTTTAGTTCAATTCTCTGTATTAAAATTTCCTTTCAGAATTCAAGTGTGTTTGCTTTTTAGGTGTTAAAAATTTTCCTGCTGTCCTTTTATTGGCTCCATTGTTGTCAGGAAAATAACTCTAGAAGAAAGGCTAGCCCTGGCTCCTAGCTCGAGGGTAAAGTCCATCAGGGTAGGAGCCTGAAGCAGCTGCTCCCCAACATCCATGATCAGGAGGAAGAGAGAGATGTAGGTTGCTGCTCAGCTGCCTTCTCCACTGTACAGGTGCAGTCTAGGACCAGGGATTGGTACCGCCCACAGTGTGTGGTCTCCCACCTCTATTGATGTAATCATAATACTTCCCACAGGCATGTGCAGGGCCCATCTCCCAAGTGCTGCTGGCTCTATCACCTTCACACTAACAGTATCACAAATGGCTTGTTCTATGTAGAAACTCCACTGATTTTATCTGCATTATTTACTGCTCTCCTAACTTTATAGACTCAAATGCATCCAATTAAATTTGAATTTAAAATAAACATGTTGTCATTATGCTGTAAGTACATCCACTTGGTATCTTGTTCTGCCAGCCTAGCTTCTCAGAAGTATTCTTCCTGACCGACCACCCTGAGTGCTTTGTGGGGCAATAGCTATAAGCAGATACACACATGCTGCCTTGATGTGGGAATGTCTTTTTATTCAACCTGTACATGATTCTAAGAAAACACACACTTGAATTTTAAGAACTGTTTTAAAGTAATTTAAAATCACAGTTGCGTTGTGTTTGTTTCTCTGTAATCCATGTATCCAACACAATGTATTTCAGAAATCTTTCTCATGTGTATTCTATTTTTAAAATATTATCTACCACAGTGCTTTGTCAAATTATATGGAGTGCTTAGTTCCAGAGAAGAAAATACATTAACAAAGAAAGAACAAAAATAACCACTTCACAGCAATGTTTCCTGCTCCTTTGATGTTGCTAATGACAACGCCCAGAGACACATCTCTGCACTGTTAGGACATCTTTTACAGGATTCCACCCAAGGCCATCAATCCTGATGCCTGCTTCCCTAAGACACACCTTCCCACCAGGCAGCAGTGAGGGTATCACTTAGTGCTGGAAATCCCCAGTGTCTGTGATGCTGTCCCCTCTCGGCCTCCACCCCCCACACATCACATGATTAATGTGATTACTGAGAAGACCACCCCTCCCTTACTGATCTGACTCTAAGTCTACCCATCACAGATTTAGAAACGGTCCCAAAACCAAACTGAAAGGTACAGGTGGCACAGATGGGTCCTGACTTGTCCTGATGGCATCCCATCCACAATGCCCTTCAGAGTTTTCTGTTAACTTCCAAATGGTAGGGAAACACATCTCCTTTGAAAGGTCTTTACATCAACACAGAATGGTGGGAGCTACAGAGAATGAGTGTGTCAACAATCATTTTAGAGATCAAATATTCACATAACATTTAATAATAACAAGCTTTCACCAAAAAACTTGGATTTAGTGGTTTTAGTAGTTTTACTTTTTTTTCCCACTAATGGAAGTATTTGCCACAAATCCTCATTTTCACAGTCTCCAGAGTCCCAGGTCCCACCATCCTCACCTCTGCGTGACATACCCATCTTATAAGCTGACTTGTCAGGTCACAAAGGTCACAATTACTGTCTTCGAATAGGTTCTTTGAACACTTTGCGAGTGCTCACTGGTTCCAGCTAGTTTACAACAGCCCAGGAAGGGAAAGAGGAGCCAGAGCTCAGGAGCACAGCCAGAAAGAAGTGAGGCATGCTGGGAGAGGCAGGAAGGACAGATTCCCAACAGGAATGTAGAAAAGGAAGAGAATATAACTTGCCTTCAGCCCTGAAACGCATCACCAGCAAGGTAGGATGAGAACAATGTGGAAGGAGTTGTCTCCCAGCTGTGACAGCCTTCGGGCCTTGCAGAGACAGCATGAACAGAGGACAGGCACCCCGAAGGAACACTGGGGACTGGACAGCCAGGGTCCTCTGACCAAACGCCCATGCAATGGAGACACTGCCAACAGGGGCCACAGCTCTAGAATGTGAGAACTTCTGTCTAAGAAGGAAGGGGCAATTGTCTGTCAGAAACAGACTGCTTGGTTCGTCTGTGAGGGCATTTCCAGGGAGGCTTCACTAATGCAGGAAGGTGTTCTCTACACGTGGGCAGTGCAATGCTCTGGGCTGAATAAAAAGGAGGTGGGGGAACAAAGTCGCTCACACCTACTCCATCTATGGCTTTCTGTCTCTTGACTATAGACACATGTAACATGCTGGTCTCTGGTGCAGAGCAACACATGACTGGGCTTCAGTGTCACCTCCAGTGTCCTTAGTGAGTCCTCACCAGCGTGTCCACCATATGTGGCAGAAATCAGGAATGCTTTGCTCTGCAGGACCTTCTGGCTTATTCTTAGCTCCAGATTCTCAGGGAAGAATGTGGCACTGTGTAGGTGTCCCCCAGAGGGGGGATGATGACAACCCATGACATGATAAAACAATGTATATATAATATATACACAGAGTGACCATGGTCCTTACTATGGAGAACTTGGAGAGCCTAGGAGGCCTCAGGTGTGAAAATCCAGGAGAAAACATCCCAAGCCACATCCACAGGCTGCATGAGACCACCTACCAGCCCTCTAGGCTTCTTCAGGCACCAGACACTGTGCAGGCAGACCACCCACAGACACAGAACTTTATATATATGTGGAGACGGGCTAACTGAGCTTTTCCCATCCTCCCTCATTCCCACAAAATACTACTCTGCTCAGGGGCTGAAGTCACTCTTGAGTTAAGCCTTCTTTCCCTGTTGACACTGGTCCTCCTATGTTCTATCAACTTAGATTTTCTCTTTAAAAATTTCATGTCTTGGGCTGGAGAGATGGCTCAGTGGTTAAGAGCACTGTCTGCTCTTCCAGAGGTCCTGAGTTCAATTCTCAGCACTCACACGGCAGCTCACATCTGTTTATAGCTCCTGTTCCAGGGCACCCGATACCCACACACAGACATATATGCTGGCAAAATACCAATCTACATAAAATACAACAAATAAATTAAAACTTTTCTCATCTGCATTCTAGGTGAAAATGATGGTCAGTTGTGACACATTTTCCAATAGATTATGCAACTCACTAGCACTGTATGAATGAACTGGGAGCTTACGTTCTGATCCCAGTAACATGGGCCGGGTTGTCTGTCGCTTTAGGATAAACCACAAGGCAACATTTCAACATCTGCACTAAAGATGCAACTTTATTACCTTTGAGTTGGTCCCCAAGTGCACCTGTGTGGAGCACTTAGTTCCCAGTAGGTGGCGCTATTCTAGGAGTGTGGGGCTTGTAGGAGACAGGGCTGAGCTCGACCAAGTAGGTGTGTGTGTGGGGGGGGCAGTTCTTAGGGGTACACGGCTCATGGTCTCCTCCTGTCTTCCTTTCTGCTTCCTCCCTTCCATAAAGACTCTCCTCAGAAGCGTGTCTCAGGAATCTGAGTACAAGAGACGTCCCTGACACACCAAGTTCACGTTTGTTTCTCCTGAGTTTTCCGTGTTTGGTGGTGACTAAGAAGTTCTAGTGTGTTCTGCAAACTGCAGGTTCTTGTGAGAGAATGAGAAGTGTGACTTTGTATTCTTCAGCCACAGAAAGTCAGATCCTACTTTCTCTCATGATACAGTCCTTGGAAAGGCGATTTCTAAGAAAGAAGCCATGACAGATATTGAGAAGGCTGACAGGATGACTGCGTCCTGAGTTTAAAATAGACACTGTTCTAACTTGGGCCATGAGATGGCCCCATGGGTAAAGACCCTTGTTTTACAGGCCAGATGGCCTGCACTCAACCCCAAAACTGAGTACAGGAACACCAGCTCCAAAGAGCTGCCCTCTGGCCGCCACACATGAATTTTTACAGTTTGACATTCATTCACATCGATGCCAAGTTTGGTAATTTATACTTTTCTATTAAAATCATCTATTTTTCCTCACTGTCAAATTTAATGCCTTGGAGTTATATATACTTTGAGATTGCATGGCTCCTTCCTGGTGCTACAGCCAAAAGAATCCAAATTTAAACTTCATGAGCTGAATTTCCACCTATAAATAGCAAAGCTAAGAAGATCCAGAAGTCAAAGCCATGGGGTAAAGTGGAAAAATGGGGGGGGGGGTCATCTCACACTTAGAACAGAAACGGAATCTATCAGAAAGCCCCAAGCTAATAGGTATTAATCAAAAGCACACTGTTGCCTAGTGTCTTAGTCAGGGTTACTATTGCTCTGAAGACACACCATGACCATGGCCACTCTAATAAATGAAAATATTTAATTGGGATGGCTCACTTACAGCTTCAGAGGCTCAGTCTATTATCATCATGGCAAGGAGCATGGAAGTACGCAGGCAGATATGGTGCTGGAGAAGGAGCTAAGAGTCTACATTTTGAAGGCAACAGGAAGTTGACTGAGGCACTGGGCATGGCTTGAGCATATAATTGTTTTCAAAGCCCATCCCCTGTAGTCACACAATTTTCTCCAACAAGGCCAGACCTATTCCAACAAAGTCACGACTCCTAATAGTGCAAGTCCCTATGAGCTGATGGGACCAATTACATTCTAACCACCACACTCTTCTCTCTGGTCCCCATATACCTGTAACAATATCATAATGCAAAATACATTTAGTCTAACTTCAAAAGTCCCCATAGTCTATCACAGTCTTAACAATGCTAAAGCCCAAAGTCTCTTCTGAGATTCATGCAATTTCTTAACTGTAATCCTCTGTAAAATCAAAATCAAACAGTAGACCACATACTTCCAACATATAATGGCACAGGATCTACATCACCGTTCCAAACACAGAGAAGGGAGCACAGTGAGGAAACACTGGACCAAAGCAAGATCAAAATCCAACTGGACAGACTCCAAACTCTGCATCTCCATGCCTGATGTCAGAACGCTCTTCAGATCTTCACTCCATTCAGCTTTGTTGACAGCAACATACATTTCTCTCTTGGGCTGATTCCACTTCCTGTTAGCAGCTCCCCTAGACAGGTATCCCATGACTCTGGCACCTCTAACATCTTGGGTTCTACAAGGCAATCCAGGCTTCACCTTCACAGCTTCACACAATGACCTCTTTGGGCTTCCATTCAGCATGAGCAGCTTTCCCTTAGTCTTGGGAACAAATTCTATAACCTGTTTTCTTTTATCCTTATCTCTAAAGTCAGAACCATGTGGCTGAAGCTGCCAAGTACTGCTACTTGCTGAGAATGGAACATGGTCCCTGTTCAATCACAACTTCACTAGCTCTCTGTTTTTACTGTTACCTTCACCTCCTATGCTTGGCTGTCCTTGAACTTGCTCTGTAGTCCAGGCTGGCTTCAAACTCAGTGATCCACCAGCCCCTGCCTTCTGAGTGCTGGGATTAAAGGCATGCATTATCACACCCAGCTCTAGGTCTTTTTTTAAGTTCCTTTTCACAAATTAGAAATTTAGCTGGGTGGGATATTGCCCTAAGGTTACAACTCCACCTTAGTCCATTTATCTCCTAGAACACAAGATTTATCTATACTCCACTTCCTGGTGCCCCCTTCTCAATTTATACATTTTGTATTTTTATTTTCTCAGCTTGCTCCTTTTCATTATAAATTTTCATTAGAGTTACCACTAATAACCACATAACAGAGTCTATACTAGCCTGTTTTGAAATTTTTCCTGCCAACAGAGTTAATCCAAAGCTCTTTATTTTAGCCTCAGGCAAACTTTTTGGACACAGGTGAAAAGCATCTACATTTCATCAAATATTACAAGAATGATTTCTAGGCCACATATTAATTTTCTCCTCTGAAGCCTCTTGAGCCAGCTCCTCACAGTTCATCAAATCACATTCTGTACCACTGACTTCCATGCTCCTACCAAAATGGCACATTAAGCAGCACTTAAAGCATCCAACTGCTTCTCTAATTCACAGGCCCAAGGTCTATATTCCTTCAAACAAATGCATCGTCAGGGCTACCAAAGCAATACCCCACTCCTGGTACCAACTTCTGTCTTCATTACAATTTCTATTACTGTGAAGAGACACCATGACCACAGAAACTCCTATAAATAAAAGCATTTATTGGGGTGACTCACTTACAGTTTCAGAGGTTGAGTCCATTATTATGGCAGGGAACAAGGCAGTGTGTTGTTGGAGAAGTAGCTGAGAGTCCTACATCTTGCAGGCAACAGGAAAGCAACTGAGGCACTGGGCATGGCTTGGGCATATAGAGACCTCAAAGCCCACCCCCACAGTGACACACTTCCTCCTAATGTGTCACTCCCTATGAGCCGATTTACACCAACTACATTCAAACTATCACACTTGGGTATCTCACTCTGGGGAGCAGACATGAGCAAGGAGATAACAAAAGCATGACCACCACCTCAGGATGCTACTTTGGGCATTCAGACCAGCTTGTAACTGCAATCAACAAAACTGCAAACACTGTCCCCTAACATGTATCCACCCAGGTGATTTACAACAGAATGAAGTGTGTGCAATGCTGTTGAAGCTTAGTTGAGCCTTTATTGTCTGGATGTTTAGCATTAATTCTGCAGGGCAAAGTGTAAGTGGAGAGCAATGGAGAAATGTATCCAGAGAAAAAGTCTGCCCATCTACAGTCCGGGCCCAGAGGCACTTTTGCAGTGTGGTTGGCATGCTCTGAGGACCCTCATGATTACAGTATGGTGGAGACTCCATCGGCTCCATCCAACTGTGAGGCCAGCTCATTGTAGAATTACAGTCTTTGCAAATGCCCCCGGGTCCATTATTTTAGCACATTAACAAGGCTGTGTGCAAAGAGGGTTTACTATAATTCGAGTTGGCTGTTTATTAGATGGGGGTAATATGATTACAGAGCATGCAGCATGGGAAAATCCCTGGGAGTCATTGACAGGGTAATGTTGTAGGCACAAAGCCAGAACAAAAGGCCAAACATGTTTATCAAAACGGCTAGCCCCCTGCATCCCAGTTACTGGTAAATAGCCATGCTCTTAAGCAGCCATGCTATTCAGTGGCTTCAAACTTGACACAGAGTCAGCCTTTCCGAGCATCTACAATCCAACAGCTTGGGGTGGGGGCAAAAATAAAACAGAGCACACGCAGTTTCTTCTAGACTCTTGGGAATTCTGTTGTCACCACGGTGGGTTTTGCTAAGCAGTAGGAACCATGCAACACACAGAGCAAAGCAAGCGCAGTGGGGCAGCTACTCTGCACAAAGGCCTTGCCAAGAGCCTGAGTGCCTAACCCTTCTGGTTTCCCAACAGTTACAGAGCGCATTATCCTGCATATCCTTTGAAAGTGACATTTACTTATTTGGTATGTGGAGGTGAGAGGTAGGACAAGTTGTGTGTTCTGCCATGTAGGTCCCAGAGATAAAACTCAGCCCATCTGCCTTGGCAGCAAGCCCCTTTGCTGGCTGAGCCATTTTGCCAGCCCTGTATCCTTCTTCCGAGGTGGAAAGTTTGCACTAATTTACCTGCTGCTGTCCCTCATCTGTGACCAGTGAAGCCAGTGCCACCATGGCTGAATGGGTGATGCTCAGAGTGGACCCGGCAGACTCTGGCAAGCCATGCTCTCCTGCCCTACAGCCTGACCCTTGTGTGGAATGTCAGATGACAAGGGCAACAGCCCTTCCCAGTGACCTGGTGCTGTGGCTGCACCGTCAGCCCTGTAGGTGGCAGGGAGGAGTGGGTTCTAGGTTAAGAGACTGAGCTGCTGACAGTCACCACCGATGAAGTAAAATGTAGTCAGTGGGACCCTTAATAGACAGATGTCAACAAGTACAATCATTGCAAATTAGTCACAAACCATCAGCACTTCAGCTTTGGTCTTCCTTACCATCCCAAGTCCACGACGGAACCTACCAGGGGAAAGTTGTATTTCCATAGAGGAATCCCATAATAAAAGGCTTCAATGTAACCCTCGGAGAATATACTAGAATAGCTCTTTCACACAAAGGATGCTCCCATCTCCCCCCAGTATCCCCGAAGATCAGTCCAGGATCCTTGAAGGTTACTGAAACCTGCAGATGCTAATTTAAGTGGAAAGGTCCAGTGTCTGCACATAGCCTCTACACACTCTTGACAGGGCTTCGGGTCATCTCTGGACACTTATAGGACCAAGCACAACATAAACATGATGCTGTGCTCTACTGACTGGAAAATAAGAAAAATAAGCTGTACACATTTGTTACAGACATGATGTTCTTCACAAGTGATTTCAGTGCATGGCTGGCTGAATCCAGAGCTGCAGAATGGGTGAAGCTTCAGGCTAACTGCACTCACTTCCATTTCTGTGTTATAATGGAATCCCTGACACCCAGCCCCTGTGTTTACCTCAGCCAGACATTAACTTGGGCCAGGGAACGAAAGTTTCCTCGACAAAGCTTGGCTATCATCTTCCTGAATGTATATTAATCTCAGTTGTGGCCTAGACGGTACACAGGGCCCCACATAGCACACAGGCTATTCAGCACCAAGACCTGAGCTCTTTTGCCAATATGTGATGCCCACCTCACCCATCACAGTAAACCAGCTCTGGATAAACCCAACAGTTACCTACAGAGACGAGGCCATGACTGTCTGCTTACACCTGTCTTCTAAATTGGGAGGACCAGTAAAAACCAGACACAAAGCTCCCAAAGGGTAAAGGGCACTGACATCTGTAAGACAGACATTATCATTGTGATGAAAATACTAGAAAAATAAAGAACAGCAGGAGAAAATGACAGGGGACATTTGTTGTGACAGAAATATGCCCTTCAAAGGTTCCTAATATTCAAGAGAGATGAAGCAGAAAAAGTGGGTGGAAACATGAAGATAATTAACCATTCTAGTACTGGGGAAACAGAGGCAGGGGAGCTCTGTGAGGTTGAGGCCGGTCTGGTCTACAGATCAAGTTCAGACAAAAGATTCTTTCCTTCAGTCACAAAGAAAGAAATGCTAGGTTTTCAGAGACTCAGGATCAACATGTCTGAACAGCAGAAGCAATCCAAGTTCACAAACTCGGGACTGGTACAAAGTCTAAGACAATGAAAACGGCCCCACAGTCCGTGTGGGCGGCAGATGAAAACAGCATCGCCACCTTCTACCTTGTGCCTGCTCTTTATATTGAGGAGCATTCTCAGGAAACTTCACTTAGATTCTATTGTCTCAAATACGAACACCTGGAAGGGCACATGGTCACAAAGGGACTCCATCACTCAGCTCTGGCGTATTCACAAAGGGCATCAATAAACTGAATTTACAAGGGAGAAAAATGGGCTGAAGATTCCACCATGACCTCCTGTGGAAAAGGAATGCATGTGTTTCCACCACAGACCCAAAGACACAACTCACAGAGCACTGTGTCCTAAGTATTTGTAATTATTTTTACTGCATGCATGATACCTACATACGACACACACACATATGTAAGTTTTAATTTAATGGAGAATAGCACATAAACCACACATGGCAATTGGGTGTGGTCATGCCTATAATTCTAGGATTTGGGTGCTGAGACAGGGGGATTACCCTAAGTTCCAGGCCAGCCTGGGCTACGGAGTAAGGGTCTGTTTCAAAAGCAACAAGTAGGGATGGAAAGAGGACTCATGAGTAAAAACACTGGCTGCTCTTGCTCAGTTCCCAGCTTGCACACGGAGGCTTCAGGGACACACACTAACACACACATGCACATAAAAAAGAAAAATAACTCTGTAACAGCAACAGCCCAAACACATTGTAAACACTCAAGATGCCTGGAGACAAATGACACACATGGTGAGATTGGAAAGAGTATTGATCGCCATCTGCGCGTGCAGGGCACACGCGTGAACATGCACAGCCACCTGTCATGGCTGCTTTAGACTCTGGCGCCTCTGACTGGCCTTACCTGTCAAACTGAACTTGCAGGACAAAGGGCGCTCTGTTCTTCAACAGTGGATCTGCGCCCTCCTGCTGATGACTGAGGTAAACACTGAATTTCCCATATTTGCAGTATTTCTGCATGGAGGGTTCTGTAATGACCCTGGCCTTCAAACATCAAACAGCTGTGGGGCTTCATTTACATGAAATGTGAGTTTTTCCTATTTTTGTCTCAAGAGAATCTTTAGCGGTGAGCTAGCCATAATTACAGAAACAGTTGTGAGTTGAAAACATTTCCCCTCCAAACTATGTATACACAAAGGAAGATAGGACTAGCATGCGAAGGTATCTATATTTGAGTGCCTCAGGAGACGGACCTCTGTCTGCTGCATGTGAACATGTACCACCCCATAAGTCTGCTGTGAGAAGGATCAGGAAAGGATAGCAAACCTCAGGACTTCTGTTCCTAAGCTCAGCACCCTCCCAAAGACAGACCAAGGCTCTGGGAGCTTAGTCACCTAACTGAAAAATGAAAATGTCCACAAGCTGAGCATCCAAATGACTACGTGGCTTTTCCTAGGAGCCTATGTTTGTGATGGTCAGGGCCGACTATTACCTGGGCAGGTCTAGAGTCAGCTTGGAGAAAGGCCTCCAGGCACACTCATGAGGTATTATCTTGATTAGTGTATGGTCATGCCTGTGGGGTCTGTCCCATTGGGTTAGTCTATGGCAGTGGTGCTCAACTTGGGGTTGAATGACCCTTTTACAAGGTCACATATCAGATATTCTGCATGAGGTATTTACATTGTAATTCATAACAGTAGCAAAATTACAGTCATAAATTAACAGCAACAACAAAACTATGACTGGGGGTGAGGGGGCGGGGTCAGCACAACTGAGGAACTGTACAAATGGCTGCAGCATTGGGGGTGAGGGGGCAGGGTCAGCACAACTGAGGAACTGTACAAATGGCTGCAGCATTGGGAGGGTTGAGAACAGCCGGCTATGGCCAGACTTGTCAGGGATTATCTTGATTTGGTTAACTGATGCTGGAGGGAGGTACCATTGCATGGCCCTGGGTCCTGAAGGGAGAGAGACCGAGCTAAGCACAGGGGTTTCCTCTCGCTGTTTCCTGACTACAGGCCTTCCTTCTGCAATGAACTGCCCCCTTCAATGGTGAGCCAAAGGGCGCCTCTCCCTGCTGCTTTTGTTGGGTACCCGGGTGTCACCATAACAGGAAGGTAACACCAACCACAACGTCAAAGAGGCCAATGCAATTAAAGTCAAAACCAGCAGAGCTCTAAAGCACTCAAAAATGCTAAATAATGGCCTAGGTAGGAATGGATAGTAGGCTTAGCTTGAATGTGTGCTCAGTTACTCCTGACTTGTGAGAACTCATGTACAGAGGGAGAAAAGCGCCCCTGAGTGCTGTCTTCAGGAAAATTTCTAGTGAACACTCTGCTATTCCATGGACTGCTGGTGAGCCCATTTTCAAACGCACTCTGACTACTTCTCATTATCTGTATCCCACTGTGTCGTGGTGGGTTCTGTAATGATGTAGCTTGAAGTGATGCGCAGGCCCAGCCCAGATGAATGAGAGAACCTGCCGCACATCACGTCCCAGGAGCTGTATTCTCTATTGGTGAATAGTGAGTAGACCCTAGATCTGTGCTCTTGTAGAAAGCAAAGCCCCTGTGTCTGTTGCAGAAGAGAAGCCAGAAGGTAGTAGGACAGCAAGAACAAATGGCGCATGCAAACACTTCTCTCTTCTTTCTCTCTCTCCTTCCCTCTCCCTCAAAAGAAATTACTACTTTTATTTCATAGCTATAACGCCGGGTGACAAGGCTTGGAATTTACTCTGTCTAAAAGTAGAAAGGATTATTTTCAAACAACACAAGGTTCACGTTCACAGTCATGTTTAACTGGGAATTATAGTACCATGAGACACTTTATGTCCACAGACAGCCAACCCAACTGCTTTCAGCCTGCAGAGAGTGGGCCAGCACACTTTCCTTGGCCAGGACACTCAGTCATGGCACTAACTGCTGTTGTTGGTTTTGCTCTTGTGAAGGCCCGCCACCCAGCTCCCCAACAAACCACACACAGAGGCTTATTCTTAATTATAAATGTCTGGCTTTGGCTTGGCTTGTTTATAGCCAATTTTAACTTTACATTATCCCATCTACCTTTTGCCTCTGGGCTTTTCCTTTCCTGTTCCCGTGTACCTTTCTTTGATTCTTACTCTGTTGCTGGTTTTATAGCAGGGTGGCTGGCCCTGGAGTCCTCCTCCTTCTCTGGCTACTTCTCTGTTTCTCCTAGATTTTTCTTTATTTTTATCCTCTCTACCTGACAACCCTGCCTATCCTTTCTCTTGCCTCCCTATTGGCCATTCAGCTCTTTATTAGACCATCAGGTGATTTAGACAGGCCAAGTATCACAGCTTTGCAGAGTTAAACAAATTCAATGTAAGCAAAAGTAACACACCTAGATTAATAGTCTACAACTATTGATAGTTCTCACTGCACAGGTCACTGTCTGGAAGATGGAAGAGATGTACACGCCTAAGTATAGGCTCATGCTGAAGTACGTGTGGTCAGAGAACAGCCTGTGGAAGTCAGTTCTCTCCTCCTACCATGCAGGCTTGAGGGTGGGGGCCAAACTCAGGTCCCAGTTCTCTGAGGCAGAGGTAAGCAAATCTCTGAGCGTTCTGGGCCAGCCAGTGCTGCACAGTGAAATTATATATATATATATATATATTAGAAAAATTGCCTTCACCTGCTGAGTCACCATCCCTACACTGTGTTATCTTAAATGCTTTGCTGAATTAATCACCCAGAACTCGTGCCATCTTCCTGTTCTCAATAGGCTTGGCCACACCCTTCACTGTTTCAGCTCATTCTGGGTTAGCTCCCCACCCCCACCCCCGCCCCCCATCTCCAGACAGCAGCTGAGTTCAGATCGAGCCTCCCACAAAGTCTGCTGCAGTGTCCTTTTGGAGGCAACACCAGAGACTCTTCTCTACCTCCACCTGACGCTGTCTCCCAGGACAGTGGCATCCTCCAGCCTGACTACCATGTACAGTTCCAGAAACAGCAAGCAGGGAAACCATTGGAAAATAATGGCTGCTTTTTGTGGGGAGGACTTGCAGAATAGATGGGTGACTGACATCAGCCATGCATCATCCAGCACACTGCTGTGAGCGGGCTCCTGCCAGCCTGTGACAGACCACCATCTGTACATAAAAACTACTTCTGAGTCAGTGTCCCCACAGTACTCAAAGGCATCCAGCTTCCAGATACACCAGCTCCTCTAACACCACTACCTTGCCAAACACCTATCAGGAAAGCAGCTGAATGTGGATCTTGTAACTACTGTGAGCCAGGACAGCTGCTCATGACAAGCGCCTGATGACAAGGATCCTTACGTTCATCTCTGGCAAATGCTGGGACCCTTTTACCCTGGGGACTCCCCTGTGCCTTCCTCAGATGCGGTACAGGCTGCCCTGCTGACACCAGCAGCTGCTCTCCAGGCAAGCCGATGTGTGCCTGTAGCAGGTAAGGTGTTTCTATGTGGGAGTTAAGAACTCTATCTCTCCATGCTCAAGGCTTAACACACTTGCTTCAGACAGCAGAGGGAGCCTCTGTGAAATAAGGACCGTGGCGACCTATGTGCATGCACTAATCCTAAAGGATGTTGGGCATATGCCCATTATTAGATGCTGACCTTAAGGGCTGGTGAGATGGCCACCAAATTGATGACCTGACTTTGAACTCCATACAGTAGATGGCTGACTTCTGCAAGTTGTCCTCTGACCTCCCACCTGTATTCTGACATGTGTTCACACATACAAAACAACTACATGTAAACAACGTTTATTCTAATACAGGTTAGATTATGTGCATAAGGTCTTCCAATTATGTATTCACTTAAAAACATACATTGAATTAGCATCTGATAACATCCTAGTATTTTGTTTAATGCCATGTTATATTTTCCCACATTGTTTTTTAAGATTTATTTAGTTACTATGTATACAGTGTCCTGCCTGCGTGTATGGTTGCACACCAGAAGAGGACAGCAGATCTCATTATGGATGGCTGTGAGTCACCATGTGGTTGCTGGGAATTGAAATCAGGTCCTCTGCAAGGGCATCCAGTGCTCTTAATCACTGAGCCATCTCTTCAGCCTCACCCAACACTGTTAAATATGCTTTGAAAATCATATTCAGTGGCATAGAACTCTATCTTAAAACTAGAATTTAGGGTCAGAGAGATGGCTTACTGGGGAAAAGCACTCACCATACAGGCTGGCAACATGACCTAGAGTCCTCAGAATCTACACAGTCCTCAGAATCTACAGTGGCCTCAGAATCTACACAGTCCCCAGAATCTACACAGTCCCCAGAATCTACACAGTCCCCAGAATCCACACAGTCCCCAGAATCTACACAGTCCCCAGAATCTACACACCCAGAATCTACACAGTCCTCAGAATCTACACAGTCCTCAGAATCTACACAGTCCCCAGAATCTACACAGTCCTCAGAATCTACAGTGGCCTCAGCAGCTTCCTGTGAAAGGAGCAAAGACAGAACTGCGGGGAGGTTCGGGAGCCAGCTACCGAGCACAGGTGAGCTAGCCTAGAGCACCGAACACAGGTGAGCTAGCCTAGAGCACCAAGCACAGATGAGCTAGCCTAGGGTACCAAGCACAAGGTGAGCTAGCCTAGACTACCAAGCATAGGTGAGCTAGTCTAGAGCACTAAGCACAGGTGAGCCAGCCAAGCGTACCAAACACAGGTGAGCTAGCCTAGAGTACCAAGCACAGGTGAGCTAGTCTAGAGCACCAAGCACAGGTGAGCTAGCTTTGAGCACAGGTGAGCTAGCCTAGAGTACCAGGCACAGCAGCAAAGGGGAGAGAGACCTTCTTTAGCAAAGCCACAGACATTCCCAAAAGTCACCCTCTGACCCCCTCACACAGACACAAATAAAATTTTAAAAGCCAGAATTTAGTTTCTAATTGAGCAGTCTGCAAGTTATTAAGAAGTTTTTTGATGTTAAAAACAATGTCTTGAGTTTATGTATTTACACAAATACCCCACACTTCAAATTATTTCCTCTGCAGCCTCTTTTCTGGAAGTGGGATTAAAGGCAGGGATAATTTGAAAGCTTTTGACAAGTACCTATTTACATTTTAATTTACCAATTAAGAGCCCATAATCAGTTTCCAAGCCCAAAGACTGAAAAAGTAAGAACCTGTGTTTCTTGGGGTTTATTTAATTTAATTTCCTTTGTTATTTAAATGAGCTTGATACACTTGGTGAAGTTAACGTGGGGGAGGGGTGCTGTGGAAGGGTACTGTTTTGTTTTTCCTGTGTAGGAGCTGAGACCAGGGCTCTGCTGGCTAGGAGCTTCACAGTGGAGCCACAACCTGGTCCAGACCCCTGTATTTTTGCTGGGAAATCATGTATCTGATTCCTTTGACGGGCTCTCTTAAGTCTATTTCTATTGTTTTGAACCACTTTCTGATCTCACTAAAGTGAAATCATTAGTTCTGCATCCCTCAAACCCATGGCTTATCATCATCCCTGATCACAAGATGGAAGATATGTAAATAGAAAAATAACCGGAAATTCTGACCATGGGACCTGGCTGAGGGTCAACCTTTCTAACCCTCACATGAGCCAAGCCATAAAGGCTCTGTCCTCATGGATGCCAGAAAAACCCAGCTGTACTGATGCAGAAGTATTGTGGTCTTGTACTGTTTAGTCAAGGCACACATATAGAGAACACAGAACAAAGAACTTAAAAACCTTTCCATCAACTAGAATGCTTGGGCATGACCCACAGCTCAGACTTTCTGCCCCTCCAATTCCCCGCTCCCCACTTTCTTCTGTGTGCTCCACTGTCCACTCAACTCCAGCGTTTGGATATCCCCCCTCAGCATAGGGGGAGTTTACACAGACTCATGGGGGCTTCTGAAAGGTATAACTAGCAACTGTTTCTGGGAAAGAGGTGTTCTTTAGTGGAGCTGTCTGCATATTGGGCAGAGCTACAGGAATCCAACCCTCTTGGGCTGTCCCATGCTGGCACTGGCTCTTTGGAGATGTGTCTCTGCCTTTGAGTCACTGGTGCTACAGTAAGTAGCCCCAACTAACTGGCTCCCTAAGCTAGATTCAGGTGGTTTGTCCTCGGTGTGTCCTATCTGGAGTGAACAGACCCTTGTTAATGTCTCCCCAGGAAGTCACCAATACAAAGCATTACTACTTGGAAGAGGGAATGAGGGATTGATGAGGCTGCTGCATTGTGAGTCATCCTTGGCCAAAAGCATTCTCTGGAGAACTGCTTTCTGGACCCTTTGTATCCCATCAGTGGATGGTGTGTGTGTGTGTGTATGTGCGTGCGTGCGTGTGCGTGTGCGTGTGCTGTGTGTGTGTGTGTGTGTGTGTGTGTGTGTGTGTGTTTAAATCAGGGCACTCAGCCAAGAATAAAATGTTAAAAACCTACATTGTAATCATATCAAGAAAAATGTCCATAGAGTAAGGGAGCAACTACAGTTTTCTAAAGCTACTCAAGTCTATAAACACCACTACCACACTCTGGGTCTCTCCTTGCATAAGAGGGTGACAGTGTGCAGTATCTATTTTAACAAGACTGGGCACATTCAGGATGGCAGACAAAGGCATCCATATTCAATGCTCAGGGCCTCTGTCCATACTCACAAGAGCTGCTGGGATGCTCAGGTTGTGTGTGTTTGTTTGTTTTTAAAGATGGCAAGTACATAATCTTCTGGAAGCACACAAATACCTCGACAGAGCTACTGTGACCTTTCTGGTCAATCCGAGATAGGGTACAGGCGGTTTCAGAAATATAAACTACTGAGCAGAAGCCAGTGCAGACCTACATAGAGGGGAGGTAAGAAGCTGAGGTCTCCACTGCCTGCCCTCTGAGGAGGAAGCAGCTCAGCAGAGGACAGTAGGGAGGTGCGTACAACTAGATGAGCAGAGCTGATCCCTCCTCAGTCACAGTGTGAAGACTGACTGTATTATCCTCCCTTCCCTAGGCAACTTGTGCTGAATCTCCATCCTAGGCCCCAAGAGGGACCAGGAAGATACGGCCTCTGCCAGAATAGAGCTAGCCATTCAGCAGAAGAGGCAGAGAAACCAATGGTCTCACACTATGGATGCCCTGTGAGAATTGGGAAAAGCTCCGAAGTTGTGAATTACATGCAGAGCACCGCATACTACTATACTGAGCCTAGACATGTTTATATGAAGAGGACTTGAAGCCGTGAAGTTGTCAGAGCAGACCAGGTATTGATGCCTTATATGAACTGTGACTGTGTCCTACGCTGTGTCCGTGAATAGCCACAGGCTGGTAGGGGCACTGAAACAGCACAGCTGATTTGGTAACTAAGATAGCTGATAGATGAGTGGGAGGGCAGAACATACAGGGTGGAAACACTGGACAAGGGCTGATTCTCAACCCGGATGGAGCCAGAGAGTGGGCAATTCCTGCTAAGAATAACTTCTCAGGGACCCTCTAGGAAGGGCAGTGGCAGCCTGTGACAGTCTGCTTGTAACAGCTCAGCATGTAGTGCCCTATCCCAGGCTCTCACAAGAGGGATGTGAATAGCACAATGTTTGGGGTAGTGACAGCCATGTAACTCTTACTGGGATGTATGTTATCACTGCTTTATTGTTAACTCATGTCATCCTAAATTATGCCTAATTTACGCATTAGATTTTATCACAGGGATGCATAATGTCGAAGCTTCTTGACTTACAACAGAATTCTGTCTAGGGCAGTGGTTCTCAGCCTTCCTGATGCTGTGGCCTTTTAATACAGTTCCTCATGCTGTTGGTGACCCTCTGAATGTAATTTTTTTTTTAAATTGCTGTTTCCTAACTGTAAATTTGCTACTGTTATAAGTCCTAATGTAAATATCTGTGTTTTCCAACAGTCTTAGGTGACCCCTGTGGGTCATTTGACCCCAAAGTGGTTGCCAACCATAGATTGAGAACCGCTGCTCTAGTAGTAGTATATTGAAAATGTAAGCTAACATGCATTTAACACGCTCCATCCAGCCAACATCATAGCTCACAATGTGTGGGTTGTTTCATCCGTGATGGGATGGCTGAGAGCAGCTGAGGCTTATTAACTGCCCTACTGTATATCACATATCAAGGGAGAGACCCCATCTAAAATCCCACTCACCACTGTACAGCTGATGAATCAGGCTGGAACAATGGTCAGTAAGGAACCACCTCACTTTTGGGTTCACACTGGGTTTTGAGCATCCCCAAGGGTCTGAGACACACACCCCCAAAAAAGCATTGCTTTGTTCAAGACTCTGTGGTGACCATTTTAGTTTCTTCAGGGTACATTTACTTTTCCTGCGCCACATTTGCAAAGAGCCTCAAAACTACTAAACTCATCCTCCTGCCTCTAGACCAACGCTCCCAAAGCCATCCAAGTTGAATTAAAACTTAGAGTCCATTTATTCTTCCCCACAGGAAGCAATCCTGGTGCCTTCTCCTGTAGCCTATTCCATTTTTAAACAGCTATTGCAAAATTTATCTTTACTTGGTGCGTGCTCTAGTGAGGTGATTAGTAGCTTTATTATTATTTTCTTCACTTTATGCAAAGCTTTATGTGTGTTCATCTTTCCCAGAAAAGATGCAGGACAGTAGTCTTGTTTGTCATAAGCCTCACGCTCCAGTGAGAACCTGGATACACACAATGCAGCCCTCAAACATAAGGCAAATATCCACTGATCCACTAGCCTCTTAGACTGGCAGCCAGCATGTTAGAGAGCTGGGGTCCCTCTGGGGACACTGCTATCCTGGGCTAATACATGCCTACCCAGAACAGGCCGAGGCACCAGCACTCGATTGTTCCAGGGAGCCGCGTGTGAACTCAGGAGACTTGTCAGCAGATTACACACATGTAACAACGTGAGCGTATGACACACATGTGACAATGTGAGCCTATGACACACATGTGACAACATGAGCCTATGACACACATGTGACAATGTGAGCCTATGACACACATGTGACAACATGAGCCTATGACACACATGTGACAACGTGAGCCTATGACACACATGTGACATGAGTGTATGACACACATGTGACATGAGCATATGACATGCATGTGACAACGTGAGCATATGACACGCATGTGACAACATGAGCGTATGACACACATGTGACAACGTGAACCAATGAAAAAGTAAGGATGGAAGTCAAGCTGCTCCTGAGCAGCATCACTGTGCTTGATAGGTGGTGGGTGCCATCACTGGTTCCTCTTGTTAGACGAGACCAAGACCACGGCCTGCACGACCTCACCTCTTGCCATTCCCAGCCTTGAGCCACATGTGACTCCATGTCAAGTAAGGCACCCCATATCATGTTAGCCAGTGACTTGTTATCAATTCCTCATAAAAGCTCAATGGAACAAAAACATGCACAGCCATTGGCCAACCTGGGTGGATAGTAGCTGTTTCAAGATAAAAAGGTGCTTCTGGGGGGCCTCTGTGCTGTCCTTGGAGTTTTCTGGAAGCCTGAGGTGGTAGAGGGTGGAGATGCAGATGAGAGCTGACAGGTCAGACTCCGCAGGCAGTGCAGGTGTGCGGGACAGGGTGGGGCTCGTCTGTCTACTTCAAAGAGCCACCTGATGACTGATTTGAGGGATTGCAGACTTACGGAGAGATCAGCTCAGAACATGAAACACGGGTGATCTTCTGAATTCATGCTCAAGGCCTTTCAAGTCCCTGCTCTACTCTGTTCCAGTGTGAGATGTTTCACTGTAGCATGTTTATGTTTTAGACTTGGTCCTCTGTACAAACACCTGTTGAATGAGCTATTCTGAAAGAGGCAGAGTTCTCCAGAAGAGGGCGTGGGTCTGACCACTCTCCTGAGAATGAGTTCACCACTCAGTGCCAGCGCAGTGGCTGTGTGAGGCTGCAGCCTGCATTCTGAAGTTATCTCTTAATCATCTACATTCGCTAATTACCTCTGCTAAGGAATCGGACAGGACTTCATGGCAGGGGTGTAAGACCACTTTTCATCATTCCCAAACAAAAATGGTTTATGATGTTTCCATGGATGTATTTGTCACTGTCCTTGGAACAGAAGCCCTCTACTAAACACACACACACACAAACACACACACACCACGCACACAAACACACACACACCACGCACACAAACACACACACACACACACTTCTGAAGCCAGAGCCTCGGCTGTGAAGGCTGTGCTTGTAATCAGGCCTGTCTGCTCATCATGGAAACCCCTTACACTTAAAAACAATACCAGAAAACACAGAAGCCTTCTAACCCAACATACTCCCTGCCAGTCCCAGTATTTCTGAATGTGATCACTTAGGGCTTCACAGGATCAAAGCTAATCCAGAGGCCAGGAAGAGCTTTGGGGAGAAACACATGCATGAGGAGAGCAGACCTTTAAACTCTGAAGGTTTGTGATTTTAGATTTGACAGCTCCAGGGGCCTCGTCTGTAAAGTAAAGGTGGGCCCCACATCACAGAAAAGGGGGATTAGGGGAGATTGTGATGGAGCACAAAGAGAGCCTCGCTATTGCCAGCACTTAGGAGCCAAGTCCAGCCTCCTCACGAACTAATAATGACCATTGGTGAACTCAACCAAGAAGGTCACCTACACCCTGTCATGTCCGCTCCCCCCTTAGAGCGAGTCTAAGCCCACCAGCGGTAGAACGGTAGGTCTGTCCATATTACTGTAGCAGCTTAGCTAGTCCACATGAGCCTACTTCACATCTCCTATACTCTTTTTGCCATTTGTAACTTATGACATAAACCCACTGGCAACTGACCCTTCTTTTCCATGGTTATTTTTGGTTGTCTATTTATTTGGGTTTGTTTGAGTGACCAAGTCTCACTTTGTAACACAAGTTGGCCTAGAACTTACTACATATCTCAGGCTGGAGACAAGTTCATGCCAATCTTCCTGGGATTCGAGGCAACCACCTTCAGCTACACCTTTACTTTCTGGATGCAATCAAATCTATACAATTATTTGCCCAAACTGCATTTATTATCCTGAAGCCACAGGACACTAAATCCCAAACGCCAGCTGTCCTGACCTCACCAATGGGCTTCCAGTTATAGTGTGGATTCTAATTGATCTTAATAATAAAAAGCCAGATACTGGAGTAAATGCTGAAAGATCAGAGAGACAAAGGAGCCAGTCACTAGAGAGACTTCTTACCTCTACCAAACCCTCAGGCAGAAGGAGCAGAGCTCCTGTCTCCACCCACTTTATATCCCTCTTTCTGCCAGGCTATATCACTTCCTGTCTCCCCACCTGGGATCAAAGGCCTGAGCCTCCACCACTTGGCTCTATTTCTTTTAGATTGGAGCAATCTTGAGTAGCCCAGGGTGGCCTTGAACTTCTGATCTTTCTGCTTCCTTCTCCCAAGTGCTGGGATTAAAGGTGTGTGCCACACTGGCCTGGCCTCTGTGGTTAACTAGCAGGTAGCTCTGCCCTCTGATCTTAAGGAGAATATTATTTGTCAAAACACAAACAAATATCGCACTAACAGATCTTGATTTCATGGGCCTCCCTGAAGCTTATTGCTTTATATGAATTTATGGGATTTCACCAATGGACCTCCAGCTGGCTGTTACCTAAGGAGGGGCTTGTCTCCACATTTAGGTTCTCCTTCGATTTGGTTAGAACCACTGAGATGGCCAAAGCTCAAGGTTTACGTTGGTTTTGCCTAGAAATTTAAAGACTTTATGTAACCCTGTTTGTTTTCATCCTTGCTGTCATGGTGGAGGGGTGTGTGTGTGTGTGTGTGTGTCTGTGTGTGTCTCTGTGTGTGTGTGTATGTATGTATATGTGTGTGTCTGTGTGTGTGTGTCTGTGTGTGTGTATGTGTATGTCTCTGTGCGTGTGTGTGTGTCTCTGTGTGTGTGTCTCTGTGTGTCTCTGTGTGTGTGTCTGTGTGTGTGTGTCTCTGGGTGTGTGTGTGTATGTGTGTGTATGTATGTGTCTCTTTGTGTGTGTCTGTATGTATGTGTGTGTCTGTGTGTGTCTGTGTCTGTGTGTGTCTCTCTGTGTGTGTCTCTGTGTGTGTGTCTGTGTGTGTGTGTGTGTTGGGAGTCTCTGCTCCAGCTCCACTCCTCCCATTCTCTAGACTGTGCCCCTCAGAAAGCCCACAAAGGGTCAGCTCCTTCCCTGGGGCTGCTCAAGCTCACAGCTACGGGGTATTTAAGACCTGGTGACCAGACCTACTGCATGCATATTCCTCTCCTGCCTTTCCAAGAATGATCGTGGAGTTACTTTTCTCTCTTTATTAAATCTGGTCTTATTAATTTGGCTAGACTTGGCTCATTGCATCAGCAGATAATACCAATAACTGGGGATGAATGTATCCATCCATCCATCCATCCATCCATCCATCCACCCATCCATCCATCCATCCATCCATCCTTTTTCAGATATGGTCTTACTGTGTAGTTCTGGCTGATCTCACACACACTATCTTATATCTGCTTCTCAGGAGCTCATTTAACATGTGTGTACCATTTTGTCTGAGCATTAAATATTATCTTAATGAATGATAAGCACCTGATTTTAAAATCAAGTATAAATTTAGTATATTTTTATAGAACAAATGGCTTCTAGAAGCTCTTTTAGTTCTAGTTTTGAAAGGAAGTAAGATAATAGGAACTCAAGCATTCTTGAAATTCAGATAAAATTGCTTTGGTCTCAGCATGTCTGAAAAAGTACACAGGTGAACCCTCACACAGGCACCCTTGCACAGACAAGTGCTCAACACAGGTGTCCTCACACAGGCGAGCCCTGGCAGAGGTGCCCTTACTCAGGTGAGCCCTGGCACACATGCCCTCACACAGGCGAGCCCTGGCACACATGCCCTCACACAGGCGAGCCCTGGCACACATGCCCTCACACAGATGAGCCCTTACCAGCTGGATGAGCAGGCTAATGAGGTCTGCGAGTGGTTTGCTGAGCAGCAGCAGGTCCTCGGCAGCCTGTGTGTCCCCTCTTGAGCCTGACTTCTGGGCCTGGAACAAAAGAAAAGAAATCCAAGTGGTCTAGGAGGTTAGTTGCTTGGGTGGCAGGGAAGAGGGCTAAGGAGTGCTGCCATGGTCCCCAGAAGAGACCATGAGACAAGCGTGCAGACCTGGGGAGCCCTAGACAGTGTAACAAGGATGGGGCAGGCGCTGCAGGGAGGGAGGGGGCTCCTGGTCCTTCATCTCATCACTGTGACAAAGTGTCTCCAAGGAGCAACTGTGGGGTATGGCGCTTCTAACCCTAGCACAGAGGTAGGTGGATATCCATGAGTTCAAGGCCACCCTGGTACAAAGAACATTCCAGGCCAGCCAAAACTGCATAATGAGACCCTGCCTCAAAATCCCCCTAAAATCAAATGAGTAACCATAGGGAGGAAGGACTGACTTCTGGCCACTTTGAGGGTCCAGTTCATCACAGTAGAAGGCACGGTGGTGGGAGGTGCCCTCAGCTGTGGGGATAGGAGCCTGAGGCTGCCTGATCATACCTGGGTGGATCAGGAAGCCAAGCTAGGCGGAAAAACCTCAAGCCCGCCCCCAGTGACCCACTTCCTCTAGTGAGGCTTCACACTAGAGGTTCCACAAGTGTCCCAGACAGCGCAGCCGGGTGGGAACCAACATTCAAACACACATGCTCACCAGGGACCCAGGGACGTTTCCTAGTTGAAGCCCACAGTGGGTAAGCTCCCTACGGTCCCAGCCAACTGAGCTTCCAGGCTTCTTGCCACACTTCTAAGTGAGAGAACTCAGGTCTAGATCTGGGTTAGGGTGCTTGTTATGTGAACACAGGGACCTAGATTCAGATCCCAGCACTCAAAGGAAAAGCCAGACATGGCTGTTGGGGAGGAGGTAGGACCCCCCCCCCCCAGGCTTTAGCTTCAGGTTCACTGGAAGGAAGGAGGAGGCAGACAGTGAAGGGGCAGACACCTGACCTCCTCCTTGGGCCTGAGAGTGCACCTGAATGCATGCATACCACACACATATACATGGTTCTTGCACACATGCACACATATACCCCAAAACATGGGGGTGGGGCAAGAAACTTCAATCTGTGTGTGTGAGGATTCAGATCTTGGAGTTACAGACAGTTGTGAGCTGCCATGTGGGTGCTGGGAATTGAACCCGGGTCATCTGGAAGAGCAGCCAGTGCTCTTAACCACTGAGCCATCTTTCTAGCCCTAATCTGGTTTTCTAAAGTCACACAGTAAGTAACGAGACCAAAGGTGAAAGCAAGGCTATCCAATGCCACGTCACTCCACTCATCTCTGGATGTTATTTGCACACCTATGATATATAACCCCACCTACTGCTATATGAACAGGCTTCAAAGATGGTTGTCCGCTCCTTGGGACACTGTCTTAGTCACTCCACCCTGATGGGAAAGGACTCTATTCCAGCCCAGTGTTCAAGGCACCATCTACTGAGGCAGGGACATTAAGATGGCAGGGCTGGAAGCAGTTGTGTGCTCGGTTAGCTTTCCTCACTTCTTCAGTCTAAGATTCCGGCCCACGGTCCAGAGAGGTCTTCCCATGTCAGTCCACACAGTAATTCCCCCACCATGCCTAGAGGCTTGTGTTCCAGGTTGCCCAAATCCCATGAAGCTGATAACACCAACCATTACACAGGCTTAAACTGCGCAGGAATAAGAAGACTCATCCTCTGATCTGAGATATATCTTCTCCTGTTGGCCTTCCTGGAACTAACTGCAAACATTTTTTAGCACAGAGATGAGAAGAACAGGGTCTTCCACCTCCACAGCTTTAGGATGCACACATCTTACTCAGGATGTTTCGGTCTTTGCTGTTAGAACATGACCTTAGTCTGACCTTGCAGAGCAGGCCTCTCTGCCCCAGATCAAGAACCTGGACTCCAGGGTCCTTCCTCAGAAAGCTAAGATTCCCCACACTTCAGGCCTGCAAGTGGAACTTCACCTGCCTGATTATTTTATTACTATTACTGGCACAGAAGGACTTTGCTGAAGCTCCAACACTCTCCTAACAGCTTGCACCTTCCCCTGGCTGAGGGGAAGAACAACTGATAGCCTGCTGTCCTCTGCCCCCCCCCACCTGCCGTTCTAAGAAAAGCAGTTTTCTCCTGGTGACCTGGACCTCTCAGCATCTCGGCTGTTGATCCCTCGCCTTCTGAGGCACAGGCTGGCGTGGAATAACAGCCTTTGCACATTAAACATTAACACATAATCCTGGAGCTGACACTGATGTCTCCTGGTAAGAAGAGACAGGTTTGCAAATCAGGACGTGGGCTGCATGCAGCACGGCTGTGTGGCCAACACTCCCTTCCTAAGCCTTCTGTGCTGGCAGATGAGGCCACAGAACAAGCTTATATTTGGACACCTGCCCATGAGACACCTAATAGGCCATCAGGCTCCCCAGGGCCTTGAGGGTCATCGGTGATGCCTAGACCCCATGTAGCAGCCATGTGCTCCTCTCTAGAGTGGACAGGGATTCCAGAAACAGACCTCAACTTGGCATATTTTGGCAGTCTGTAAGAGGAAAACATTAAAAACTTGTCGATACCCTTTACAAAGGCCTCTCCAGGCTGTGATAGGATCCTGTACAGTAAAGGGCCCTTGTACGGATATGGTCGTCCCCAGAGAAGTCCAAACAAACTGCAAAGGTCCAGGCCTACCTCTCTTCACATCTCAGCACCTCACTCTTTAGGTTGGTCCCTGTCTCCCAGATCTCTGGCCTGGGTACTCTGGGGCTCCTGTCCCTACATAACACAACCACTGACCTTGACATTCAGGTCTTCCACCTCTGGTCCCACTGACTCTTCTAAGACTCTGTCCCTCGCCACTCAGTGTCCTTAACCTTCCCAAGTGTTGTAGTTCAGGCAAGAGAAGACAGAAGCCTGGCTGAGGTTTGCAGAGAATTAATTACCTTTGTTAGACACCTGAGGTGGAATTCTACATTGCTCAGTGGCAGACTGGGTAAGGACAATGAAACACAGGAAAATAAGAGTGATCCCAGGTTCTCGGTTTATGTAGCAGGAAAGGGCTGCCACAGGCTGCTGTGTGTGTGTGGGGGGGGCATGGGTTGCTACATAGGGAGACAGGTATGGCTTGCTGCAGGGGGAGGCTGGCATGGCTTGCAATGGGGGCATGGTCTGGGGGGGGATGGTGAGCTCAGCATTAGGCCCCAGGGCATCTGGTGGTCACACCAATTAAATTGCTAGATATTACGTGAGCACGGACTTCAGAGAACTCTAAAAGAAATACATACATGATATTTTCCCAACATGGGAATGTCAAGTTATGAATCATACTTAATAGTAAGTGGCCATGTGACAATATCTAAATGAAATTTTAAAAAACACATATAATTTTCCCAGAGTAAAAAATTCTAGGACTAAATACGATCCTGTCCCTTTCAGCCTCACCACTTGAATGTGGTGACGGCATCAGGCACTGCACATAGGTTTGCTGATGAGCAGAGGCCAGGCAAACCTGTGCAGAAAGAGGAACAAGGAAGAGTCTGTCAGTCACACTCAGGACCCATCGTGAGGTGATAAGACTTGCCTTAAGTCCCAGCACCACAGAAAGGCTTTGCCAATGGTGACAGGCTAGTCATGCTAACACCACTGTGACCAGATGTACAGGCCCTGGGTCATCCCAGCATTGTGGAGGTGAGGGAGGAGGAGGAAGACCAAGATGGAAATGCTTGGTTTGGGGCTGGGCAGGCAGAGGGGAGGCAGGAGAAGCTTCGGAGGCACCCTAGGGTGGTGGGGGTGTTGAGAGCTCAGACCATCCCCTCTTAACGCAGAAAGTCATGCTACAGGGAATGATGGAGCATTGCTGTTTTTAAAAGAGATGATGATGGCAAAAATGTCACACACATTCGTGATGTAGCCAGAAGGTGGTTCACGGGGCAGAGTCACAAGGGAAGACCATGGTGATGCAATGTGGGACATTCCACAAGGAACCACAGATCCAGAGGATGGCCCTAGCCACCTGCAGGCTTTGAGAGAGGCCATGCACAGTTTAGTATGGACACAAGGCAATGCTGTCCCACTGCTGGAACCTGCAGCATCGATAGACAGAATCCCAAACAGGAAGCCAGGTATCCTGCCCAATCTCAAAACTGGTTTCAGGAGCCTCCGTTATCCGAGAGTACCCTGACCTTCAGGTCATCGCATTT
This sequence comes from Phyllotis vaccarum, assembly GCA_033318265.1. Taxonomy (NCBI): domain Eukaryota; kingdom Metazoa; phylum Chordata; class Mammalia; order Rodentia; family Cricetidae; genus Phyllotis; species Phyllotis vaccarum. The sequence continues at coordinate 89,735,244 of JARWLC010000004.1, read as the reverse complement.
CCACGTGTATATGTGTAGGGGGATTATGTTGTTGCATTGTAAATAATTGTCCCCGCCTATGAGTTTAATAGAAATCGCTGATTGGCCAAAGGCAGACAGGAAGTGTAGGCGGAGCTACCAGACTAAGAAAACTCTAAAAACAAAATGCCTAAAAAAAGCCAAAAAAAACCCCCAAGAAAACAACTATACTGCTCTAAAAGAAAAAAAAATACCAAGCCACATAACTAAACAAAATAAAAGTCATAAGTCAGATTAAAAATAAAAAGTTAACAAGTCATATGCCTAGGCCTTAGGCTGATCAGTCTAAAACTATTATAAACACCTATGTGTCTCTACGAGTCTGTAAGTCTGCAGGCCTAAACCTTAAGGTTAGGCCCAAAAGTCCGGGCCAAAAACCTCTTATTACATATATGCACTTGTATATTGACAGTCTTCCCTAACAACTGGATGTTCCCTAAAACCTAATGTTCCCTTCTTTTAAAATAAATAAGTAAATAATAAAAAATTAAAAACCAATTTTTATCAATTCTTTGAGAATTTTATACAATGTACCTTAATCACGCTCACCCTCCCCCATCTCCTCCCAGGTCTGCTCGCACACTCCCCTCACCACCTAACTTCATACTCTTGCTCCTTTTTTTCTAAACCTGCCCAATTTATGCTGTTCAGATGCTCTAGGGAGCGGGGCCTGTCCTGGGTAGCAGCTGACCTACCGGGGACTACCCCTTGAGGAAAACTATCACTTGCCAACAGCTCCTCAGCAAGGGTGGGGCTCACGTCCGCCTCCCCCCTCCTTCTATGCTGGGTCTCGGTCTGATTGTACAGGCCTCACACAACACGCCGGTCACCATCACTGTGAGTTCCTGTGAGGATCTGCCCCAGTGTCCCCTTCCCTCTTAGACCTCAATAATCCCTGAGCCCTGGGGGTGTGTCCCAAGAACCTCTTGCTGCTGTTATCATTAAAGGACTCCTAATGAACACACAGATCCATGTCTGGCCAGCACACAGCAGACACAAGACTGAAGTGCTCGCTCTAAGTGGACATCTATATCACCTCATTCTCTTTGATCTGGCTGAGAACCTAAGTGCAAAACAGAACAGCCCTCTAGCACACTGGCTTCTCAGGGCTGGATCTGTGGGCAAAGGAAGCCTCCTGCTCACAGGGTGGTGAGTGTTTTTCTTTTCCCGGATGCTCAAGATACGTGAGCTAGTTGCTGCTAACTTCCCAGGACGTCAACGGTGCTTGCACATGATGACGGAGTAGCGAGTCTGCTCCCCTAACTTCCTAGGATAAAATGATAGGCTATGATCTTTTCTCTCTTTTAGGTTTCACAGAAATACCTCACAGAAGTTACTGGATGAGGAAACCAGTGTGCAGACAGCTTGGTGTATGGCTCAGAGTTACACAGGTAAAGGCCACGGTGTGTCTGAGATTTGAACAGACGGCATCCCCCCGCCTCTCACACCCATAGGTTCCCTGTGCCTCCTGCCCCCTCATCCTCACACTTGGAGAGATGAACTAGGGACTGATTCTGAATCGTGGAACCATCGGGGTAGAAACTGAGGGAGATGCTGGCCCTGCTGTCACTGCTCCCTCACCCCCTCACCCCTACTCTACACCGAGCTTCTCTTCTCCAGGAAGAAAATAAATGCTCACGTATGTGACCAAGACTCAACCCTGCCCTGACACCCTCTCACTCCCCTGTAAAACAGATCCTGTCGGGTGCAGGCACAGGCTTTGGCAGGCACAGCCCCAGTGTGCAGGGTTTTAAAAGTGCCAAAGAAAGCTCTCAGGTGTGCCAAGCATCCAAGGCGGGGCGGGCTGACTTGTCTTTGATGAGCACTCTGCTTCCGCCCCAACTCCTTCCTCTAACTTAGCCTCGAGGACACTCTTCCTGTGATGGACACTAGGTATTCTGGAGATCAAAGTCAGCGGCCACCACAGAAAGCAATCCCCGGCTCATACTGAGAAGGCTGACAATGAGCATATGGTGGGGTCAAAGGCCACAGAAAGAACAAAAAGAAAAACATGATTCACTGGGGTGTGGGCAACCTGTGGGCAACCAGGAAACGTGTTGGTTAAGGAGCTTTCGTTTTTAAAATCCTGAGTGTCTTATCTAACCACCTAGAGTTTGTCAATTTCTGATCCTGTAATTTACAGTCTTCCTGGTATAATCCTCCACAGACTGCTCATCAAGGCACTCGGGGAGGCTAGAGTTCTTTACATCTTAACGAACTTCACAAACCACCACTGTGGAAGCAGCAGAGAGAACAGCATTGTCTAAAGAGAGACTCCCAGAAGTGAGGCAGGAAAAGAGGTAAGACATTCCAGCCTCAATCGCAGCATCCGCATCTACCTGAGTGAGAGGGACCAACCATCTGATGCGACTCAGTCATTTCACCAAGATCTAAATAGGCCGATGACGTAACCTCAAAGCATGACATTCTCCTGATCTAAGTGACTCAGCTGGTCAGTGAGCTCAAATGAAATGGGCCTGAAGGTACACTGTAACACAACAGTATCAGGAAAACCACATCTCCACCTTTCACAGAGCACAGTGCAAAACATGGGTCATGGCCACGGTTGGCTTACACACATCCCAGATCCTCAGGCTCACCTCACAGTCCCAAACACTTATTGGATATAAAGGAAAGCAGGTGAGGGAATATACACAGAGACAGACAGACAGACGCACCTGCAGTACTTACTCTTCACAGACAACCTGCTGTGACTTAGAACTGACTAGAAGAAGAAGACATCTCAGGAGCTGAAGTCAACACGGAACAAAAATGGAGACAGTAAGGCAGGCGCTGGTGTTAATGTCTGCCTACTGCCTCACACCATGCCTGCCCACCATGACAGACTATACCCCTCCAACTGTTGGCAAATAAAACCCTCCTTAAACTGTGTTTAGTCAGGTATGTTGCAACAAGAAGAAATAACTACTATAGATTCAGACACATATGTAATGTGTATATAACCGTCCAGTCTGTTGCTCCCAGCATGCTCATGAGTGGTTTCCCAGGTGATGCCCACGAAGGCTTTGCTCTCCTTCACAGTGTCCCCCTTGGTAGGCTGCAACTATAGCATATGTTCTTTGAGAGAGCAAAGCCAAGCCAGAGGAAGACTACCTAGCAAAGAACACAGGCAGAACCAACAGGCTGGTGGGTGACTTACCTGCAAAGCCTGCCTAACGATGCTAGAGGTGTGTGTCAGCATGCCCAGCAGGATGTCCAGCAGTGACACCAGCAGTGTGGCCGCAGGCTCCGTGCTGCTTTTATTGTCCCCATCCAGGCACAGGGTGGCAGTTTTTGTAAACATGTTAGAGACATGGCCAACGAGTCCTGATGGTGGAAAAATAGGAAAAGTATTTGCCATAAGAAGATGAAAATAACATGGCATGCGAACTGGCCTAGAAACTGTGACTACATGAGGGTCTTACACTGTTTATTTGGGAAATCTGCTTAACACGAAGGCTTCCAAGCCTCAAATCCCCAGGATCTGCTGAGGAGTCTAGGAATTTATTTTTTCTTGTAAGTCCTCTGAGGATTCCATGTAATATGTTTTGGTCACTGTCACCCCTCTCCCAGCTCCTCTTTGATCCTGTCCCCCTTCCTCCCCACCCAACTTTGTGTCTTTATGTTTTAAATGATCAAGTCCAATTTGTGCCGCTGCTCACACATTCCTGGATGCATGGTTCTCCTCCATAATGTGGTCAGCTTACAGGAGCAACACTCTTAAAACTGATTCTCTCCTAAGAGCCATTGTGGCTGACCGTTCCCTAGTAGGGGGTGGGTGTGGGGGGGGGCGGTGTGCAGGCACGGGGGGGGGGGTGTGGACATGATGGGCACGTTGTGCCCATTTTCCCCTCCATGCTGAGATGTGTCTGGCTTGAGACTGCTGTGCATGCTATCACAATGTCTTATCTTGACCTCACAATTCTCATTGGAGAAGCTTCCTTTGTAGCTGATGCTGGCTAATACAGAGACCTACAAATGGCCCCAGTGCAAGGGTTAAGAGACTGTGGAGTGCTCAGCCCAAAGTGAGACATCTGCATCTCACCTCTCCTCCTAAGACTCAAGGGTCACTATGGAAGAGGCCAGGGTAAGAAAGCTGTAAGAGCCTGAGGTGGTAGATAAATACAAGACAGCAGCATCCTCAGGACACAGCAAGGCAGCAGCACACATGCACTCACACCAAGGGACCTCTTAAGGCAAGAGAGCCCCAAACCACACTCAGAAACACACATCCACACAAGCAGGCTTGACCAAAGCAGAACATGATACACAGAAGCACCAGAAGTCAAGGTCTCCAGGGAAACCAGCCAGAATGCAGGCAACTGGGCGATTTCCAGGAGATAACACAAGCAATTCTTTCTCATGCATTTAAACAATGTAATTAATTACAATTGAAAAAAGAATGAGCTGGGGTTTTGTCCTGCTGCAGTCTGTATATCTCACGTTACCGACCCTCGACAGTGTAGTGATGAGAGCATCTCACACTGTGCTGCTGTGCACACTTATGTCGACAGCTTTACTATATTAGCTTTTTCCTCAGCTGACAGGACTGTGTCAGGAGCAATGAGAGGAAACAATGTTGCAAACATAAATGGCAAATAGGACAGTGGAAACCAGGCCATGCAGACACACATGCTTTTGGTGACAAAAATCTTGCGTGTGTGGGAGCATCTGGTAAAGAACTATAACATGCCTTAACACCAATACTGGACTCACAACTCGCTTGTCCTGAGCCCCAGGTCACCAACTGAGTGGCAACTGGGTCAAGAACAGCCCTTGAAGCTCCCAGTCTTTTCCACATAGTGAGATGTTGCTTCCAGCAAACATCAAATTTTCCCAACAAATAAAAAAGTAACAGTTTTACTACTAAAAGCGACAAAAATTAGGGTAAATTTTATCTCAACCACACTGGCTTCAGAATTGTAGCTCTGAGGTAAAACCAGGTGTAAGTGGTATAATTGCCAAGAAACTTCATTAACAAACACACAAACATGTACACACTCACACACACATACACACATATATACACTCACATGTGCATGCGTACACACACACACACACACACAGACACACACAGACACACACACACACACCCTGTAAAGGCATGTGGAAAGCATTCTAGATTTCTCCAGCCATCAGGTTATGTGATTTAAATTTTTCATTTTTCAATTTTTATGTGTGGGGTGTTTGCTTTTAGGTATATATGTGCATCACATGCCTTCAGTGCCCTCTGAGGCCAGAGACAGCATCATATCCCATGGAAGTGAAGTTTTAGGTGGTGGTGAGCCACCTCCCAGGTCCTCTGCAAGAGCAGCCAGTGCTCTTAACCACTGAGCCACGTCTCCAGTCCCAGCTATGACAGTTCGCTGCTCCAACCCAACATCTCTAAGAGAAACCAAACTTCATTTAAGTCAAATAACCCTGGAATTATTCTGCATTCATTATAACTAACTCATCAAAACACTCTGAGAATGATTTTGTATTAATTATGAGCAACTCCTCAAGGAGCTCCCCTCACGGGCCACTTCCATGCATTTAGAGTTCTGGGAATATTCATGTGCACGAGCTGCCCAGCTCCGGTCACAGCGTCCTTATTATACTGTTACTTTGTTGTGATCTGCTGGAGTGGAAAGCAGATTCTGGAGCACTGTGGGAACGTCTAAGCCTTTGGAAGACACTTTGCCTTTAAGGTTAGAAAATAGCTCTAAAGGATTCCAAAAACATGATTGAATTAACATGATTCTGAAACCATAATTGAATTAATGAACAAAGCCTGAAGCAGTAACCTGGATGGCCAGGTTATGGGGACTGTGACCTCAGAAGCCAAATGCTGGAATCTGGCAAGAGGGGATTATGGCCAAGAAAGAACAGAACCAGTAGAAGCTTCCCAGCTCACTTTTTCAAGGCATAAAAAACCAAGTCTCCGGGGGGAATGAAGCCCAACACTTTAGACTTCCAATCCCCTGAAGTACACAAGAACAATCATCTGTGGTTGCTATGACAACTGCAAACCAATATTAGGCGGTGTGTATGGAGGGCCCTTCAGGACTAAGGTACACAGGCTTGGTCTTGCATGCAGCCGTGTTCAGAGCTGAGCCCGGAGAAGTGACTGAGTTCTGAGGCTGTAAATAGACCAGTCAATGCACAGCTGGATTCATACCTAAGTGGTTGTTCCCTCTAAAGGTCCTACAGCTTTTCTATAGTGACACAGGCTGGGGACAAAGTTTTCAACACAAGGGTGGGGGAGGGACAACCCAGACCCAACCAATAGCATTACGTCCTTGAGAAAGGGGAGGGAAAAGAAGCAATGGCTTTGTCAGCTCTACACAAAATATTTCCAAATCAACGTCCACCCAGACCTAACATCAGCCATGGCGACATCACTGTCTATACCTCCTCACAATCTGCCTATTGCAACTCTTGCAGCCTCAGCCAACAGCTAATATCCCCAGCAACACTTCACAGACGATACAATGCCCAGAAAGGGCCATGTGCCCCATTCGTGTACCTGATGTAACTGGAATAGCACATAGACAGAGACAGGGGTACCCTGTAACCCCAACGTCTGAACACAGTCTGTCCTGATTATATTGTAGAGGACAGAATGGGGTGCAAAGAGTGGGAAGGGGCTTCATGTGGGCAGTTGGATTTCTTCAGTCACTGCTAACTTTGGGGCTGGAAGCTAAAAAGCACATGTGGTTCTTCTAAAAGATTCAAATTTAGCTCTCAGCACCTACACAGTACCTCAAACTACATGTAACTCTAGCTCCAGGCCCTCTTCTGGCCTCCAAGTGAATTGCACTCGCACGCACATACACACATATACACACATTCACTCACATGAAGACAGCAGCCTGTAATCACACAATTGTCACCTCAGTGACATCTTCAGCAACAGCTGACAGGTGCCACTCCAGCTGAAGCAGCAGCTGCAGAGCCAGTATCCCGACACTCTGCAGTGACACTCAGCAGCGAGTGCAGAGTCTTCAGGGATGTTTGTGGTGGTGGGTTGTTGTTGTTTTGTTGAGAAAATAAATATTACTTAGAAAAACACTGACAGTCAAATTTCAGAAAAATCTGAAGCTACAATGAAAATTAATTCATGTCACCAGGGGACTTCTACATGTTCACTTACAACTAAATGGACCCAATGAAGCCACAGCAATAACCACGTGGGACGGAAATGAGGGTACATGCTGAATGAAGAAGAGCGGGTGTGGAGCTCACTCTCCATCCTGACCTGGGCCTCTGGTGGCTCCTGACATGCCTCTGGAACCCACTTTCCCACTGCCTGCAGAACCAGGCTCTGGGGTAACCTCCCCCACTCCTCAATCTCCTGGAACCCCCAACCCCACCTCCAACATAGAAGCAAGCTGCTCCCTTAGCTGAGGAATATCTTGCTTTCCTACTCAGTTACAGTGGCTGCCTGGGCAGAAGCCCTAGACAGAGGAAGCCAAGCCCTCACCTGGGGAGGTCATCAGCAAGGGCAAGAAAGGAGGAGGGATCTGACGAAGTTTCAGCCGATCACTGCTCACAACGTGAGGAAAGTAATTCAGGTGTGTTCAAAATGTGTTCATAGACCCCAAAACATCAAGGAAAATGTAAGCAGTCGGGTCATTCATGAGTAAAGGACAGAAACATGAATAACAATTCCATGGAAAGTGCTCAAGGAACAAGCGGAAAAACTGGAAATCACTCTAAAGAAATGTAAGCAAAAGCACCTTTAATCCCACTGGGAGGCAGAGGCAGGTGGATGGATGGATCTCTGTGTGTTTGAGGCCAGCCTGGCCTAGAGTAAATTTCAGGACAGTCAGGGCTACACAGAGAAACCCTGTCTCAAAACAAACAAACAAACAAACAAACAAAAACAGACAATAAAAACTTAGATTGAGAGTCACATTTCTGGCACCCAACATGGCGGGGGCAGGAAAAGGCAATGGACCAAGAACTGTGTCCTCCATGCTTTCCAGTGGCTACTTGTTAGGCACAGAGTGTGACTTTATAACGAGTCACGTCAAGGTATCCATGCACATGCGTGCAGTCCGGCCAGCCCCTGAGAGGGCTGAAGGAAAGCTGGCACAGTCTGATTCCCCTCCCACTCAGGCTGCTTGGTAAGTAAGCTTACATGTGGATACACAATGTGGGTCACCTCTGGGGTGGCTCACTTTTACCTTCATGTACTTCTGCATTATTTAAATTTTTATAATGAATATGCATTGCTTGAGTGATCAGAAAAATACAGATATTTTACATCTCTCAAAAAAAAATAAAAAGAAATGATTGATAGAACTTGAAGCATTTTTTTAAAACTGGGGCTGGAAGCTTAATTAGCTCACTGTAAGGCTTTGGTTTGAGTCCTTAAAAGCAAGAGAAATTCTTGCTACCTGCTCACACTTTCCCCTGGCTTGTCCCACTTTTAAAGAAAGTTTCAGAGTTGGCACTGAAATTCAGACTGAAGGCAGAGGCAGGGCAGTGCTGCCTAGCTGTCAGAAGGCTACCACAGAGCTGGCCACAGTGGTCTGGTGGAGGAGATGGAGTACAAGATGGTCCCTCCCACCCGTCCTTCCTGGAGGCCTGAGTGGGAGGGGCCCCATTCCGTCTCCCCACAGCTTGCTCCATCTCAATTCACTCTGCCTCCTGTATCTTCTCTGTACCCCATGGGACCCCACAGCCCACCTCTACCTCCCTGTCTTGTCTTCCACTCTGGTGCTTACAGCGCCACTTCGGGCAGTCAGTGAGTCAGTGGTGGAACTTGGCCGGCATGAAAAAGGCCCTGGGTTAGCTGCTTAGCAGCCCTCTTCAAAGAAGAAAAAGCCCACCATGCTCTCTACTTACTTCCGACCAAGTGCACAGCCTGTTCTATTTTTCACTTCAGCCTCAGTCTAGGCTGCCTTTTCCCAAAGATGCTTTGCTGGCGAGCCGGGGGCATCTTTCCCACCTGCCGATGCTGGACTTTCTCATGTTTAGTACTATCTGGCTGGGAACCATCCTGGACTGGAAGCAGAGGGATAGCGATGGGGACTTCTGAAGAGAAGGAGATTTAGGGGCAGTGACGACCTTTGTTATGAGTTGATACACTTGTCCTGGTCATTAAGTGGACCTCCTTTGATCACAGAGCCAAGTTCTTCAAACAGCTCAGTAGGTCAAAGGGCCATGTGATCCTCACTCCTGGGATAATACTGCGTTCACCACCACAGCACAACACCCTCTACTGCTGCCATAGCCGGAGCATCATGCCAATAGTTATCTGGCTGAGGATGAGCCCAGCCTCACATCCACTCCACACTTCAGCTCCTACTTGCTGCCCACGGCCAGCCTCAGTGCACAGCCACTGCCTTCCATGGTCATCCACCACACAAAGGTACCCTGTTCCCACTCCTCTGTGCAGGGGCAGGCTCACTGCCTTGGCTCCCCTCAACCCATCCATCTGCCCTTTGAGAGCATCTGTGTTTGTTTTTCAAGCCTGTGACACCACCCTCCCAAACAAGGCATTTCTTCCAGCTGGACTACAGGCTCCTCACAGAAAGGACAGCTAACGAAGGAACACATCTAAAATGGAGAACGTGCATTTAAACTGAGGTCCTTTCTGAGCTCTACAATGAGCACCAAGGAACTGGAACACAGAGAGCTTTCGTCAGTAGGTTTTTTTAAATTAACCAATCATCAAAGAAGTTGACCTAAGAGAGAGGCACAGAGACGGTGCTTGGGGCATGGTGAGGGATCCTGCTTCCTTCAGCCCAGAGCCTCTCAATAGCCAACACCTGTGTGTTAAGTAAATGTGAACCTGGCAGCAGGAAAAACAGACAAATGAGAGGAATGATAATTATGGGGAAGTTATGACTCTCACAGATAGTATTTTCACACACACACAAATTAGTGGGGAAAAAAAAAAAACCATTGACCAGCACACACCAGACTTAACATAATGAGATTTCCAGTTGATGGTGTAACTGGTCCACACCAGTCCTATAAGGAAAGCATGATGATACTTTTATATGATGATGTAAGTGGTCCACCCTAGTCCTACCACTCATGATGTCAACCCCAGATCAAGTACAGGAGAAAACACGCTCTAACCTGTAAGCCTCACATGCCCAAGGACACATAAGTTCCTGGAACGCTGTGGGTATTGCTCATGTAAGATAAGAAACCATATGTTTTCACTTCTGTAAACAAACTTGGTTGCCCCAACTGCACAGGATGTGCTGATGATCACACATAGGTGGGAGGTACGTGGGCAGGAAGTATGTCAGGACACATGCTTACTCCCTGATTGGACAAAGGCAGGAAGTACAAATAGCCTGTGGGTTTTGTCTTCATAAGCACCTGACTTACCATTCTCTGGGGATCCTGGGTATGGACCTGGCCAATACTTAATAAGGCTTGCTTCAAATTTGGCTCAAAAATTGTGGTAATGGTCTTATTCTCACCAGAGGAATTAACAGAAACTGCCAAGTCTCCAACTCCAAACAGGGAAAACCTGAATCCAGCTCCTCACTCACACAGCAGTGTGGGTCTAGTGGAACTTTCCTACAGGCGGCCTGAGTGTTCCTGCTGTCTCCCTCTGCCAGGAGAAGCGGGGGCTGGCGTCAGTGTCTGCTAAGATGGGGAAGGATTAAGGGCAGAGGAGCCACTCAGAGACTTGCATCTGCTTCCCAAACTTAGTTCTAGTGAAGTTCTAAGATGTCCCGAGGATCGTCCCTGCAAGCCTGAGTCCTTCAGAAGTCACAGATCTCACACAGCTGGAGACAAGTTCTGACAACCCAGAGGGAAGGCCTGCTAAAGATTCCTGAGTATTTAACTAAGGCCCAAAATGTCATTCCTTATTAACACAGCTGAGGCAACAGGAATTTAAAATAAGCCTTGAAAGACTCAAGCTGAGCCATCTATAAATTACATGACAGCCCAAGAAGACTTGGCATTCTATTCACAGAACAGGACTGATGCACAGCACAGGCCCCAGAATAACCACCTGCAAAAACAAAGTGAGCATAATGCTCATGAAGAGAACGCAGTCCACAACCAGGAGAGACGGAGGGCACGAAGAGACACCAAGTGATGCAGCGTCTTAAAGCAGCCAAGGATAATACACAGACGACACAGGAAACATGGTCATAGCAAGTAAACATCATCGGACCCTAAGACATAAAATTTATGCATGTTCTAAAACAGAAAGTGTATTATGTATCCCTGGTGGGAAGAAGGGATACAAATGATGTGTGAGTGTGTGGAGGGGTAGATTCAGCACTCCTAAGGTAGAGCTGTGGTAATGGCTGAGACTAAAGAAAAGCAGAAAGACTAACAGAGACCATAGGTGACTGGATGAGATTCAAGTACATGCGTAAGTTCACACAAGATATTTGTTTCATATGAATCACAACTGGAGATTTAGAGGAAAAGGGAAGAAAAATATTCTAATTGTTCAGAGAGGGAGTGTGTGTGTGGCGTCTGTCTGTGCATGCACATGAGCGTTGTGTGGATGGAGACCAGAAGAGGGTGTTTGGTCCCTAGGTCTGGAATTTTAAGTGGCTGTAAGCTGCCCATATGGGTATTGAGAGCCAAACTCAGTTTATCTACAAGAACAGAGGTATTTAAACCCCGGAGCCATCTCTCTAGCCCCTTTCCAAAGTTTTTTTCTTTTTAAATAACAAAATAAAAGCCCAAAGAACTTGGTGTAGTAACAGAACTGTAGGATCCCAGTGAGACTTCCTCAGATGGCTCTCTGACAGAAAGTGGGAACCTGGTCGCTATTATCCCGACATGACCCAGAGGCACTGTGCGGGGTCTGAATTTCACTTAGAAATGAAAATGGATTTGTATTAGAAATGTCTAACTCGAGACTGTAAAGTTCTAGAAATACTCATTGAATCTGCTTTTACTATTGTTAAGGTTTGCTTTTCAGCAACAGCAAAAAACAAACAAACAAAAAAAATGTGTGACTGAGTCCATGAAAACAAACAAAAATCTCCCTCTTCACAGAAACAGAGAAGTATTAATTATTCTGTTTATCTTGAATTAAGAAAGGAATATTGAGATGGCCACAGGAATGCCTGTCACCTACAGGAAGGCACGGCTGGTCCTCCATGCTTATGCTCCAGTGTGCTCATGAGAAGAGAGGCCTCGCCATCGGCCCTGGACACAACAGCTGCATCGCAGCATGCCGGCCCTCCTGCTCACCCCATCACCGCCTGGCGTTTCCACCACACACACTCCCTGCCAATCTTTTCTAGATGGCACAGCTGTTAGGAAGGGGCCTTTGATTTACCCACTTGTGACCAGTGTGTAGCATAGGCTGCAGCTGGTGAGTCCTCAAAACTAAATAAACAGGCATGAAGATGAACACCTGAAGAAAGCCAGCTCTGTGCCGCTGCTCTATGAGATGCTCAGGCCCTCATCAGGGTCTGATCAGGAGAAGCTGTAAACACGTGCACATTCTCTCTCTCTCTCTCTCTCTCCCAATAAATATATAAATCTCAGAAAAGAGACTAACATTGCTCTTAATCACAAACACAGGGAATCCATGCATCATTGCAAATATACAGAGAGATCCAGAAGCAGACACATAGTCATGTACCCACTGCAATGGGATTTACAGTAGCTATACTTGGAGCACACTGGCCCTGAAGCCAGGGAAAGGCACATATTAACAAGGCTGTCTGTGTGCTAATACTAATTATCAGCATAAACACACGCATAAGGAAAGGAACATTGCCCTCCCCAAACTACCCAGGGAGATAATGCCCTTCCCTAAATACCTTGTGAGACAATCATTACCTTCTACTAAAACCTGACAAGGACACAATGAAAACAGGCTGCAGCCCCACATCTAAACAAACATAGATGCACACCCACTCTACAAACTGTTAGCAAGTCATATCCAACACTGGTCAAAAATCATATGGGCTGGAGACATGGCCCAAATGTCAGGAGAGCTTGCTTCTCTGGCAGAGAGCAGTTCTCAACATCCATGCCAGGTAGAATCACAACCAAAATACCAACGGCTTTCCTTACAGAGTTATGTAGTAGGAGGTTTCTGGCCTGGACTTTTGGGCCTAGCCTCAAGGTTTAGGCCCACAGACCCACAGAGACACAGAGACACACAGATGCTTACAATAGCTTTAGGCTGATCGGCCTAAGGCCCAGGCATATAACTTGCTAACTCTTTACCCTTAATCTAACCCATGACTCTTGTCCTGTTCAGCCATGCTTGGTACCTTTTCTCAGAGCAGCATAGTTGTCCTCTGCTTCTTCCAGCTTCTCTCTAACATTCTGCTCTGTTCTTCCAGTTCTCAGAGTTCTCCTAGTCTGGTAGCCCCACCCACACTTCCTGTCTGCCTTTGGCCAATCAGCGCATTTTATTAAACCAGAGGGTGGGACAGTTATTTACAATGGAACAACCTAATCTCCCACAGAGTTAGAATTAAATCCTAAAGTTCACAGATGCACAAAGACCCTGAAAGGCCAAAGCAACCCTGAGAAAAGCAAAATTAGAACCTTAACACTGGATTTCAGATCATACAACAGAGTCACCGACATCTTAGTCTGTGATCAGAGCCGCAGTCAGACCCTGTATCACTACAGAACAGTTTTATGGCTGCCTCTCTCTTTACCCCACAAGGAGGTGATGGCCCCAGGTGCTGCCTCGTCGGATGAGAGCGGGAAGGAACAGCAATACAACAGCTTGGGGTCCCACCCAGAGTGCAGAGCCCTCTTCAACCAGCACAGCACAGTGGCAGAACTAGAGTCTATCTTCCCCCTGTGGCTTCCTCAAGGAGTCTTGCTGTGTTGTTGAGCTGAAGCCAGATGCTGAGGTGACTGCTACTCTCCTCAGCCTCTGTGAAGGTGCCTGGCACAAGGAGCTAATTTCACTGATGCTCCAACATCAACACTTAATAATGGCTTCTGCTCCTGACCAATTTGTATTGACAACAGTGGCATGTCAGAGTTCATACTAAACGGAATATCCTTTCTGCAAGGATCAAGTTATCTGAAGAGGGCCCTCTCAGCAACCACAAACATCAAGATGGGATGAGACTGAGCTCTGCTGAGTGGGTGGTGCTATAGGGGGACTGTGTTGTTTCATTGTAAATAACTGTCCCACCCACTGGTTTAATAAAAAGCGCTGATTGGCCAAAGGCAGGCAGGAAGTGTGGGCGGGGCTACCAGACTAAGAGAACTCTGAGAACAGGAAGCACAGAGCAGAATGCCAGAGAGAAGCCAGAAGAAGCAGAGGACAACCATGCTGCTCTAAGAAAAGGTACCAAGCCCCATGGCTGTACAGGAAGAGTCATGGGGTTAGATTAAGGGCAGAGAGCTAGCAAGTGATATGCCTGGGCCTTAGGCTGATCAGCCTAAAACTATAGTAAGCCTCTGCATGTCTCTGTGAGACTGTGGGACTGTGGGACTGTAGGTCTGTGGGCCTAAACCTTGAGGCTAGGCCCAAAAGTCAGGGCCAGAAACCAGGTACAACATGGTGCTGACCTGCAGACTGATGCCAGGGCACCAGAGTGAGTCTCCGGCTGACAGTGCAGATGATGGGTGTGTGGGGGTAGAACTAAGGACATCCCCAGGAGGGCATATCAACTCTCAATGAGTGTGGATTACCCTGAGCTAAAGATGAGTGACAATGAGTTTGGGTTGCCCTGATGACATGTTCTGCAGTGGAAGAGGTCATATGAACTTGCATAGTCAGACAGCAAAGAGATGAAAGTCACAGGTCAAGTCACCTACCCAAATATCCTGCTGGGGTCACCAGGTAGGTGGGTTGCAGCATCTGAGTTGGTAAATACTAGAGGTCTCTTACGATGACCAATAAAAAAAAAGGCTTTTACCAACAGTTCCAACCAAATGGCTCTGAGATGGTTACCCTTGCACTGTCAGCTTCCTGGGATTGGGCATATCCATGAGGGATACTCTAGACCAGCAGTTCTCAACCTGTGGGTTGCCACCCCTTGGGGGTCGAATGACCCTTTCACAGAGGTCAAATATCAGATATCTTGCATACCAGATGTTACATTATGATTCATAACAGTAGCAAAATTACAGTTAAGAAGTAGCAACAAACATACTTTTATGGTTGGGGGTCACCATAGCATGAGGGACTGTATTAAGGGTCACAGCATTAGGAAGGTTGGGAACCACTGCTCTAGACTAATTTAATAAAGGTGGAATGGCCTGTAGTATGAGGTTTCTAGCCCGAACTTTCGACCCAAAGTTTAGACCCGCAGACCCACAGATGCTTTCAATAGTTTTAGGCTGATTGACCTAAGGCCCAGGCATATAACTCTTTACCCTTAATCTAACCCATGACTCTTATCCTGTTCAGTCATGGGGCTTGGTACCTTTTCTCAGAGCAGCATAGTTGTCCTCTGTTTCTTCTGGCTCTCTCTGGCATTCTGCTCTGTTCTGCCTGTTCCTAGAGTTTTCTTAGTCTGGTAGCCCCATCTACACTTCCTGTCTGCCTTTGGCCAAGCAGTGCTTTTTGTTAAACTCATAGGTGGGGACAATTACTTACAATGGAACAACATAATCCCCGTACAATGGCCTATACCCTAAGTATCAGGAACACCATCTCATGGGCCAGGCCCATATTGAATGAAGAGATAATGAGCTGAGCCCTGTACATCTGCTTCCTGACTGCTGGTGCCATGTGACCCGCTGACCCGTACTGCTAGTTCCACACCATTCTGATATGACAAACTGTATTCCCTTCAACTGTGAGCCAAATAACCCTCCTTTCTGTTGTTTTTGTCCAATATTCTGTGAAAATCAGAAGACTAAGTGATGTGCCCAGTAAAGGGGCCACAGTGATTTTTCTCTTGACCTATGTATTATTTACTTTTCTGTTACTATAGTAAAACACTCTGACAAAGACAACTTAGCAGAGAGAAGGGTCTGTCTTGGCTTATGGTTGCATGCTATTCATCTCCAAACATACTGAGAACTAATGAGCAGCGTCTACACAGGAAGCACCCAAGTCACTACTCACCATCAGCCTTTAGGAGGCGCTCTTCCATCCAGTCCACAAAAACTAAAGCAAAAGCCAGGGCCAGACTGGAGGTGGGACAGAAGGCCCATGGGGCCTTCGCAAAGTCCTGGCCTTGGAGAGAACTTAAGGAGAGAAGGAGCCTGGGCCAGGTCTCTACATCTCTGATCATCTCAGGTCCTTCCTTAGGGTGCTGGGCGAGCATCTGGCCCACATTATTCTACATTTTGTCATCTAAACAATGAAGAGCTTCCAAGAAAAAAAAATACCGTGACTCTAATTTTCTCTGTGATTCAAAGACACTGAGGACCAGACTCAGTGAACAAGACGCATGCCACACAAAGGTGAATCCACATAGAAGCTGGAACAGTGACACAGGCCTGTCATCCCAGCACTCTGTTGGCGAGGCAGGAGAACACCCGGAAGTTCATGGGGTCGGCTAGCCCGGCACCCACAGTAGCAAGTAACAAGAGGTGGGAAGTGGGGTCCAACACCTCAGATTGTCCACTGACCTCCATGCATCCATTCACACTCATGAACGTGCACAGATTTAAATGCACGTGGATTTTGAAAAATATACTGTTCAATAAAAATGAAGGATACAAACCCATGTGTAAACAACCTTTGCAAGAGGAAAAGGACTCTTCCAGAGGAAGGAGGGGTCTACAGGAGAGGAGAGGGTCTGCAGGAGGGAGGAGGGTCTGCAGGAGGGAGGAGGGTCTGCAGGAGGGAGGAGGGTCTGCAGCAGGGAGGAGGGTCTGCGGGAGGGAGGAGGGTCTACAGGAGAGGAGAGGGTCTGCAGGAGGGGAGAAGGTCTGCAGGAGGGAGGAGGGTCTGCAGCAGGGAGGAGGGTTTGCAGGAGGGAGGAGGGTCTGCAGGAGGGGAGAGGGTCTGCAGCAGGGAGGAGGGTCTGCAGGAGGGAGGAGGGTCTACAGGAGAGGAGAGGGTCTGCAGGAGGGGAGAGGGTCTGCAGGAGGGAGGAGGGTCTGCAGGAGGGAGGAGGGTGCAGGAGGGGAGAGGGTCTGCAGCAGGGAGGAGGGTCTGCAGCAGGGAAGAGGTGTCTGCAGGAGAGAGGAGACACCATTCGCCCAGAAACACCTGTTAAGGGAAAGTGTCATGGAGCACAGAACAGCCCATGTGTGCCCGGCTATCTGTGGGTAACTGAGACAGCTGGAAGAAGAAAGTGAACGCAGCTCACAGTGCTCAGGTAGACAGTTGCTCCCGTTGCCTGCCAGTCCCGGTTTATGTATCTGCAAGTGGAGGCCTGTGGTCTACTCGTTATCAGAAATGTCCCTCTAGATCCGTGCTCTCTGGGGTCTCGTCTCTTAAGTGTTTGCTATCTGGAGGGCTTTAACAATAAGATGCACATGAAGAAATTTCAAGCCCAAGTGATCTCTTGACATTCAGCTAAAAGTCAGAGCAGTGGCCCTCGAGACAGACAGCACGCTTCCCTCATGAAGGGCGAGGTTTGGCCTTGTTTCACAGTATGTGGAGGAGTTATTAAATGCCTCCATAAAGTTTTATTACTGTTTTAATCCCATTAATAACCATCTTCACTTTAATGTCCCACTTGCTGAATCCTGCAGCAATGAGCTGCAGTAACCGCCGCCCGCATGAGAATTGTTTTCCCTCTAAGGACGTAAAAGAGGAAGCACCGTAGCAGCACTGACTCCATCAGAGGGAAGAGGCAGATGCTGGCTGCTTTTTGGTTTTTTGCTGTTGTTTTTTTGCCCGAGTCTAACTTATTGGCTTCCACTTTTCCAACTTCAGTTCCCGAATGTGGCAGCCTCGACAGAAAGGAACAGAAAGTGAACGTACGCTTGCACATCAAGAAAGCTCTTACACACATAACAGTTTGCATCTTAATAGCCTGCTTTCCTCACATTAACTTCTTCCCTGCATTCTCTCTTCGAGATGGCAAAGCTCTTCAGTAAACACGGTGTAAGCAGAAATCAGCATCTCCCAGATTGCAGCTTGGAAGCCAAAAGCCAGCCTCTCACTCTGGTCACTGGCATTGCCTCCCCAGGTCCAGAGCTGGCCTCCATGTCCCCCAGACTCCATCCTATTGAACACGAAGTGGCAGCCTGGGGACCCCCCAATAGAACTCGGGTCCTCACTTCCGTGATGTCACACTTGTGTTAGGAACTCACAGAGGTTTGGGATGTCCAGGAAGATGTATCTAGACTGTGCGCCATCCTATCTGAGAAGCTATGAACGTTAGTATTCACTGAGGGGAGGGGCCTAAAAGCAATGCTATGCACAAACCAAAGGAAAAATCTCAAACAATGCCAACAAAAAAGAAATAAAACAACCACAAAACACCTCAGGGTCCAGCCTTCTGGAACCACTCAAGCCTGAGTGCCTCCCTGTCCCTTAGGACAGCAGATGTAACCCTGTAGATAGACTCTGTGTCTACTCAAATCTTCTCGTCTGTGAATTACGCTGTTTCCCTACCAAGTTGTAGGTAGATGTAGATGTTCTTTATTTATTACAGATATTAATTTCTCTTCACATACATGGTTTGCAGACAATTATTCCCCTGCTAAAGTAGAAGGAAACCTTCCTTCTCCAGTCTCCTATCCACAGTGCAAGGAATTCTAAGACCCTGGGGAATGCTGGGCCCTGAGAGAAAGCACCAGTTACAGTGAAGCAGAAGTCAATCCCAGATCAGAGAGCTAACTAAACTATCCACTGTGCTAACCCACGGAAGTGTGCCTCATCTTCTCCATGGCTGTGAGCAAGCCAAAGGGTCCTCTGTGAAGTTCAGCCCTGCAGCGTGGAGGAGCCCATGGCTCTGTCTCTTGGGGCTCACCTCCATTAGTGACTACACACAGGGTCCCAGGCGCCCCGAAGCGTCCTCATCACCTCTGGACAGAACTGTCCTTTTGTTCAGAATCCTGCGGTCACTCATTTTCCCCTATCAAAAGCAGGGCTCTGGTGCATCAGCTGCTCTGAGGGTTGGTGAAGGCTAATTCAGTCAGACAGGAGATGATGCCCCTCCCCTCCCTCCTTCTCATGATCTTCACGTGCTCAGACCTCAAGCTCACAGCTCGCTGACTTTTACTACTTACCTTTAAATACTTATGCTAATTTCAGTGATTATGCATAGAAAATTTACATATATTATCATTTGACTTTCAAAACAAACATTTGGAAGTGGCACCTTTATCTCTTGAGAGATGAGACTCAGGGAGTTAATGCGGCAGACATCAGACTCAAACCTATGGCATCTGTAGGCCATGCTGCCTTCTCCAATGCACATGTGAGCATCTCAAATGCTTCCTGAACCCGTGGATGCATGCCCTCTCTGAGAGAGCACAGCTTCAAAGGACAGGCCTTCCAGCAGCTCCTGAGAACCCACTGAGGGCACCTCCTGAGCTCGGCCTTCTATGAGTACTTCCTTTGCCAATTTTCATGTTTCAAAATTTATTCCAGGCCAGGTACAGTGGCACACTCCTTTAATCTCAGCACATAGGAGGTGGAAGCAAGTGGATTTCTATGAGTTCGAGGCCAGCTTCATCTACACAGTGAGACCTTGTGGAAGAGGGGGGAGGAAGCTTGTTAAATTTCCTTGAGAAACTTCGGGTGGCTGGAAAAATGACCTCGCTATTTTAGAAAACTGGAGACTGGAAGAACCTGGCTGAATCCCGAGGAAGTGAGCTCCAGTGGGAGGCTACACAAATGTCATGAAATAATAAAGGAAGCACACATCTGTTGATTGACAGGTTGCTGTTGAAAGGAAGGGAGATGAGGAACGGCATGAACTGTTTTCAGCTCCCAAACATGGACGGGTAACATATCAACCAGCTGGCTAATAAAACTGTGTGAGAAGGGGTCAAAGAAAGGGGCATGCCAGCTGTTATAAACCTTGATGGCCTTCAAACCCTCAAGGGCACAGTATCTTACAAACAGAGGTTCTCAATAACTATACCCAGCGGGGGGGGGGGGGGTGCTTCACTAGTGAGGAAGGTGTGAGGGTTTGTACACCTGCACACGCCAAGTGGGCGGGCTGCACGGAATCTGAACACATCTCACCTGTGTTAAATCTTCAAGGTAAGGTTCTGGCTAAGAGACAAAGGGAGGGATACCACTGTCCACATGCCACCTCTCTGCCCAGCTGCCTCCTTCATTCCTTCAACCCTCCCTCCATTGAACACTCTGCACAGTAATGCCTGGGACAGACCCTGGAAACCAATGGCCAAATTAGCAGCTCAGAAAAGAGCAGAGCAAATGGTCCCTTCCTACCACCTGGTCTCCGTGGAACTGCAGAGCTGAGCACAACACGGAGCCCAGGCGGGAAGTCCTTGGATGAGGAGCTAAGACCATGCTGAAGAGTGGGTGAGAGGCATGGGCACAGGGATGGATGTTGGGGGGCGGGGCGGCTGGTACCACAGTTGCTCTTGAGCAGTTGTATCTCTGATGTGCTCCAAATGTCTTAAATCTTGCTAACCCTGCCTGTGTGCATAGCCTCAAATGCATGCTGTACCTGACTGATGCATGCTTCACACCTGCAGCTCTTCATCTTTTTCCCATGCCAACAGGGGATGTCTAAGGTATGAAGTGTCAGTCGAGAAGCATGAGATATAAATTCTCCTTGGGAGATCTGACCAGTTGATATAAGTGTGACTGTTTTTATTGGGTTTTCTATGTGCTGACCCCTTTCCAGTGGTTCACACCCATCAAACAGCTTAGCCCTCACCAGCCCCTCAAGGTGGTTGGGTGTTTTGTCATCTTCCCGGTACAGAGACAGTGACATTACATAGTCAGTGACAATAGCAGGGCTGAGATGTGAAAGCACATGGTCTTCATGTAAGCCCTTGCTATTTGGCCAGTCCTCTGCCAGTGAGCCTGGACACAGTATCTGTGGTATGCACACAGCTGTGGAGACCCATTCTCTCAGCCAGACTCACTGCTGCCTACGGATAGGTAGGTGCTTCTGCACAGGTCAAGGAGCACTGTCCCAGTCCGGGTGATTAGACTTTTAACACATTTGCATAGCTAAGATGCCTAGTAACTCCCAGAGAGCATGTTTTGAACACTAAAGAATTTTTCTAAACACCAAGGAAAGAAAATGCCTGGCCCTGGAGACCAGTCAGAAATCAACTACAGCTGTCTGCTATAGAGACATGGTCAGGCTAAACATGTGCATGACAGTTACTACAGAAATGAGGAGGTGCTTGGGGATGGCTCGGAGGCTGGAGGTCAGTTCCCAGCACCCACACCAGGCAGCTCACAATCACCTCTGACTCCAGCTCCAGGGCAGCCAGTGCCTCTGACTTCTGAACGCTGCACTAGTGTGCACATACCAACACACACAGACAGATGGATGGATACTTACATAATTAAAAATAAAACAATTTAAAAATTAGACTAAACCAGACCTGGTGGCCCATCTGAAACCTCAGACTTAATGAGGCCGAGGCAGAAAGATTACCACAGACTAGAAGCCAGACAAAGATACTTGGCAAAGGTTGTTTGTGTCATGTGCCACTTACTGTCTTTCCTGCTAATAGACCTGCCAACTTGAGGCATGTTTGTTTTTGAAGCAGAATTTCATATAGCCCAGGCTAGCCTGGAATTCACTATGCAATTGAGGCTAACCTAGAATTCCTGATGTTCCCGCCTTCACCTCCTAAGTGCTGGGATGACACGCGTGTGCCACTCAGCTTTGAATACTATTCTTAAAAGAGGCTAAAAGGGGGCTGTCACATGTGCAGTTTCTTTATTCTTACATCACAAACAACTGGTGATTTTCTGGTCTCTTGAGAAAACACTGATTTAGACAGATTTCTATAAACGTGACCACCACCACCACCCCCATCAGTGTTTTGATTTCTGACACTCTGTGAACTACTGAAGACAAAGAATTTCTTTAGATGATTCTTTGGAGGTGCTCTGTTCTGTTTTTGTTGATATGTGCTTTGGTGGCATCGGACTGTGTCATGTAAATCCGTTACCCTCACAGCTCTGCTGGGAAAGGCCGGCTGGTATTCAGATGCATCACAGAAGGGATAAGCCCAAAGCCAGCTCCAAAATGTTAATAACTGATATTTTTCAAATATAAGCAAACAGTCTTACTTTGTTTTATAATAATTCTTCCCCTAAATGTTTCATTTAAAAACAAAAATGTTTAAGAAAAAAAAAAAAAAACAAAACAGCAAAACCACTGAGTTCCACATTAACACTCAAATCCAGTGGCAGGTGTATACCTGAAATCACCCAGGCTTGGGTCACGAGTTCAAGTTCATTATTAGCTATGAGTACTGCTCAGGTCTTTGGGATCAGATGGCTCCTCAAATTCCAGACTTTTGTGTCCTGAACACCCAGGCCTTGGCCCCAGACACTGACACTCCCCCAGTAGAACATCTAGACTCATGCTGTAGCAGGGGCTGCAGGGCTCTGGGTTGCCTTCACCTCCTGCAGACTGGACAGCAAGGAAATGGAAAGTCAGGTCAGAGGCCAGAACCCGCCCACTCTGACCGCTCTGACTTAGAGCCTTCCCCGTGTGTCTTCCCTGTGTGTCTTCCCCGTTCCTTTGTCAGCCATTTTATCTGAAGCTCCTCACTGGAGATAGCCCACACTAAACAGACAAGATATGCCCACAGACAGGGTAAGGCACCGCCCTGGGAAGGAACCGCCATAGCTATGCAGCCAAGCCCACAACTTTGCTGATATTTACTAGAGGGTGATGCATATTTTTTCTTAGAATGGGAAAAATACTAGAAATACTTGAGCATATAAGCCACGTAGAAGCAGAGCCTTAACATCTTCAACTGATAATATGAGTCAGCATCTGAGACTTACCTTTGAGACCAGGTCTAATAACTATCCATTAGGGGCTGGCCCAATGGCTGGCTCCATGTGGTTAAGAGCACTGGCTGCTCTTGCAGAGGACCTAGGTTCAATTCCCAGCTTACCTTGCTTGTAAAGCAGCTGCATGTTTGAGTCTTTGTAAGCAACCAGATTGTTGAGCAATGCAATCACACTCTGCATGGTATTACCCAGAATGCTCTCCTGATGCTCCTGAAATAGACCAGACAGAAACACCATTACATCATCCTTAAGACAACCACCTCTTCCCATCCTTCTCCAAACAAGGCTGAAGGGTTCTCTGTACTGTCATGTGGCAGGTCCAGAGGTTAGGTCCTTCCTCTCCAAATCCCAGCAGGCATGGGGGCCTGCATTCACAGCCCAAGAGTTGAGAGAGGGCGAGCACTCAGCCTCTGCTTCAGGTGGGTGGCACTGGAGGCACCAGACATCAAGAGTATGGAGCTTAGGACACTATGCATGGCAGCAAGCCTGAGACCATGACATAAAAACATTGCACCAGATGAGTGTTTCTGTCAAGGTTGTGTCCACTCTGCTAGCTGCCACTCAAGCCATGTCATGTGTGCGGTCATGTTGGCTGTTGACGGTTCTTTGTGTGGGCTCTCAGAGGGACTTGCCTTCCTTAGCATGCAGCATCACACACAGGATAACCCAGGTCCAGGAGTGTGTGGATGGAAAGGCCAGTTTTGTTCTTTTGTTTTGTTTTCTGTGTGTCCCTGGCTGTCCTAGAACTCACTCTGTAGGCCGGGCTGGCCTTGAGTTCACACAGCTCTGCCTGCCTCTGCCTCAGAATGCTGGGATTCATGGCGTGTGCCACCACCACTTGGCTGATAAGGCTAGCTATCTTCAGCCTTACAGTTTTGTGAAAGGTTGCTTTAAGGGGCAGAGATCACAAACATAATCAGCTTTCCTTGTACCAATTTGTCATTCCTTTCTTAAAAACGAAAGCCACTGATTATAGCTAATTATAACATCTCACAGAATTCAACAGATGAGACAATTTTTAAATCCAGGACTGATGTGAAGTTTGTGTATGTGTGTGTGGGGGGACACCCTGGGGTTGGATTCACACACACACTTATTGATCAAAATGTTTCTAGAATCCTGGTTTCCTTGCTACAGTCCCCGCTCCAGGCACGTGCCTGGGGGAGCAGGAGGCATGCCAGCTGAGGGGGCACCAGGTAGATCTGCCCCCATCACATCCCTTCCCACTCTCTCATACACACAGGTGGCTCTGGTTTTAAGTATGAATCATATCTGAAAGTTAAGGAAGGTCTATTTTGTGTTAGGTGGTGCTCTGGAACGAGAGGGAGACTAGAGAACAGGCCCCTCATCCTCACAGACAGGGACCTGAGACAGCAGCATGGTCAGTAAATCATAGCATGTGTCAGAAAAGGAAAATGAAGGAAAGCAGCGGGAAGGCAGCTCTGGGGCTGTGCCTGCTTTAAATAGGGTGGCTCAGGTGAAAACCACTGAGAAGCGAAAACTGGATGGAAATGCATTCCTTTCTAAGTGCCAAAGCATCTTCCAATTCCCAAGGTTAATAATTTGAAACAAACTTCTTGTCAGACAGGAGCAAGGATGGAGCCTCTCCATCTCAAGCAAGCAAGCTCCGCTGAGCTACACCAGTCACACCTTACCGGAGCACACCAATGTTATCAAAACAGAAAATAGCTATGTGAATGAAGGCCTTGTTAAAAGTTTACCAGGTATCATCAATGTCTTTTTCAGCTCAAGGATCCCATCTGTGTTGCATTTGGAGCAATTTTAGTTTTTACAACAAATGTTCAGAGCACCCTAAGTGTTCTTGGCTTGTATAAGGAAATGAAGATGGGGGAGGGGGCTGACCAAAATCCTGCCTTTGATGGAGTCTACTTCTTACAGAGGGAGCTGGCCATAAGCATAGTAAAGAATGGCTTGAAGCGTAGAAGGTGGCAACACACTGACAGGAAAGCACAGTGAAGAATGGTCAGGGACAGGTGGGAAAGAGTTACAGATGTGAGGAATCCTGTGAGCCATGATCTGGAGAACAGCACACATATTCCTTCAAGACCCTCCACTATCCCTCCATGCTCTGCTCACTGGGTTCCTCGGCTGCTGCATCTATGTCAGAAAGTGATAATGACCGATGAACAGCATCAACCTCACTCCTCCCAGGGTCACCTACTCTATCTCACAAACGCTGGTGCTGCTATTTAGTGTCTGTTTCCGGGAGGCCTGGAAGGACAGCCATAGCCTCGGTGAGATTTTGGCAACAGAACTTTATAATCTCTTCCTCTCAAACTCCCTCACTTGGACATCTACACCTTGGCCCAACTTTGTGACTTTTAGTTTTCCTAGGAAACCGTCTACAAGCTGAAGCTTTGAAATCCACTGCTCTCAAGTCGCACAGAGCACTCTGTTCAGCCTTCTGGAGTCTTCTCTCAACCCCACTTACCTTATCCTTTTACGTTGCTCACACTCAGGCTGGGTGGACTCAGAAAAACCTTTGTCTGAGACACGAACCTTGCCTGGAAGCCACCTTCCCATTTAAAGACCTATTTCCATGTTCTGCTCTGAGTTCTGAGTCTCCCAGGTCCACAGGACACTGGCATTTCCTTGCTCACTCCTGACCGGGTATGTCGGTGACCAACCCTGACTAATTAACTGCACTTTTGGTCAAAAGCTTTAAGGGCCAGTGAGGCTATCATCAATGAGTCCTCCTCGCCCTGTCTATGATGTCTAACTGCCTGGGATCAGAGAAATAAACATGGGCAGAGAGGCCAGGAGCTCCTAGGGAGACATGGCTTCCTGAGCTTACAGGGTACACAGTGTGGGCCTGTGACTGGGAAGCTTCCTCTGGGCTGACCCACTGCACGGAGCCTCCAGACTCCACATAGGTTGGATGGCATTATCTCTGTCTCTGACACTAAACAAGGTGTGGGCTTTCCAAGTACCAATGTCTAACAGTGACTTCAGAAGCACACATACACAGTGCTCCTGGGGCAGAGGGCCACAATCCAGTGTTTCCCTGATACCAGCTTCAGATGATGAATGTGGAGGAGTCTACATGCTACCAACTTCATGCAGTCATGCTCACAATCCGATGGTGGAAGAAAGGGGTGATTAATAAGAGCCAAGATGACACAAGACGCTGTTCTTGATAAAGTAACTAATGATACATCGCAAATTTGTTCTTGTGGAAGAAAATGAGGCCAATCAATCTCTGGCGTGGGTCCTTTTGAGAAAATGACACAGCCACCTTGTTCAGAGGCCAATCTCAATGGGGCAAATCTATTGATACACAAGCACTTATGGTAGAATGCACTTTTTAAATCTTGTTTTTATTATTTTCAGAGCTACTGACTCATTATTAGGCCAGGAAGTCACAGCAGCCTCAGCCTGTGGCCCTCCATACTGGGATTCAGGTAGGAGGGAGCCACCACACCAGGCTGACAGCATCATCTCTGAAACTCCTGATCCTTCAGAGACAAGAATGGAGGCTTTCCTGAGCTGTGGGCCCATGCTCCTTCTCAAAGGCCTCCCATCAACATGGCAGCAGACTGAACCCTAGTCAACCAGGGTGGACTCCCAGCCAGGAGGCCCCAGTAACAGTTCAGAGTGAAGGCCTGTGCCAGCCACATTATCCATCTACAGAGGTCTGTGGTTTGAAGAAACCCCTTGGTAGCTAGCACATGCTCTCACCAACCTTTCGGGGGTTGGGAGAGGGAATTATGTATCAATGTGAAACAGCATTTGGGGACCAGTATAAAGATGGGATTCCCAGTTTCAGGGCACCCTGGAGACAGTTCCCTTTCTGTTCTCAGCATTGCTCAAAACCCTACCTTTACCCTCTCTGTTTTCAGGCCACCACAGACCCTGGATCTCATCTATCACAAGGTGAGGACTCGCTTGCTTTTCCAACCATAGGTAATGGGCTTCTCCATAGCAGGATGGGGCAGACTGAAGGCTGTCCCTCTGTCTCTGAGGAGATGTGTGAGCAGCTGAGGACGAGGTCACGGGGAAGCTCACACTTGCCACCATGGATCAAGCTGAGCTATGTCACTTCTTAGACTCAATAATGTTTGTTCTTGTTCACTTATCTCTTGAAGTTGGTACAAAAGACTCTCTGGGGAAGAGAACACGGCAGTCCGTGGGCACATCTGCAATGATGCTGCCAAGAGACAAGGCTCCCGGAGCTGGTGCAGACTGGGTAGAGCTGGAGAAGGCAGTGGTTCTGGTCAGAAGCCAAGTCACAGAGGGTGGCTCTTCTGTGTCAGCCCTCATCCTCCTCATCCTCCCCCAAATGTGTGCCGAAGTTCCAGGGTGAGCAGGCAGCAACAGGAAGCAGGGAAAACCATCTTATTCTTCCCCTAGCCACTACGGTTCCTCAGACAAGGAGGGAGCTTACAACACTGTGCTCTCCTGACCCCAAGGCAGGCAGGGAAGGAGGAGACAGTCAGACCCTGGACCACGGTAGGGAGTCTAGGCACCATAGCCAGCAGAATCCACCTCACAGGTGGCCCCAGAATGGACAATATAAGAGAGCTCGCTGGGTGCTCTGTCCGACTCCACAAGCGTCTCATCTGGGCATTTTACCCTTCCAAAAGCAGATGAGGGCAGAGGTGACCAACACAGAAGTGACCATGACCAAGCACAACCTGCCACGCTCCATAGTGGCAAAACTAGAGCTCAGTCTAGGCTGGCAGTGACCATGCCCCTTTGCATGCAACATTGAGACAGGCTACAGAAAGAGAGAGTCAGGCCAGCCAGCACTCGGGGAGGACCTGCCTGTCAGTGTGGAAAAATTCCCACAGAGCTACACCTGGTCTGATCCAGAGTGCTGGCACTGAGTCTCAGTCCATCTTTTGTTTCTCTTGTTACCCTGTGTGTGTGAATCTTTCCCTAGAG
Source organism: Phyllotis vaccarum (assembly GCA_033318265.1). Classification (NCBI taxonomy): domain Eukaryota; kingdom Metazoa; phylum Chordata; class Mammalia; order Rodentia; family Cricetidae; genus Phyllotis; species Phyllotis vaccarum. Next base: position 89,707,523 of record JARWLC010000004.1, on the reverse strand, counting down.
TTTCTATGGGTGTAAAGCCTATGTAGACTTGGTTGAGGAACAATCCTGAAAAACTGTGATATTCCTTAACTGAGAATTTACATTTGGCATTGTCCCTTTGGGAAGCATAGAGGAGAGGTGTCGGGGATGAAGATTAATTTGCTAAAAGGTGTAATTTGGCAAACAATAAAAGGTCCTTTGCTAAGCTAAGGTGGAGGAGTCCATAGAGATGAATCCCCTCTGTATCTGGGAAAGAATAAAAATTCATCCTTGAGATTGCCTCTGTGACGTGATTCCTCAGACCCGAGTGAACCTACACTTCACACCCAATATACGACATGTCAGACCATCTGAAAGCAGTGTAGAAGTGGTGCCTCATGCCTGTAATGCGGGCTCTCGGAAGGATAGTTCAAGGTCAGCCTGGGCTACAGAATAAAACCTTGTCTCAAAAACCAACAACTCTAAAGCAATCTGGATCTGAAGTACCAGAGGGAAGGACCCAGGAGTGCTGCCTGGGACCACAGTGGGCTACAATGCACCTGACATCCACTGCCACCAGTGGGGTTTTCTGGTTTCCAAAGAGTCCTTGGCATACTCCTAAATTCTAAGGACACTGTAGTTCTTAGCACCTACAGTACAGAAAGAATAAACACATCACCCAAAATAATAACATGCAGACTACAGTTGCTGGTAGGAATGCTGTTTTCAGACACTGGTGTTAGCATGGGCTAATGGATGTATGAGGAAGCCATGCTCAAGAGAGAGGCACTGTCACAGCCCGTGAAAGGCAAGCCCAGTGCAGATGAGGGAAAACACCCCCCTCCGCCCTCCACAGCCCATCGGTAAGCATGCTGGGCATCCTTTGTGTGCCTAATGCCAGCATGGGGACATATAATAAACACAACACGGAGGCTGCTAACAGAACAAGACCAGACAAACAGAACCGAAGCAGCAAAACTCAGTGTTTGACATCACAGATGACCAAGAACTTCAGTGCTCAGTGGAAGGCTCACATGCCAAGGGCACAGCAAGGAGAAGACATCTGACCGTGCTGAAGTGGCTTCACCGAGGCCTGTTACATACGCCTCACTGTGGTGTCTAAGGTACTGACAGACTTCAGGTGTCTCCATTAAAAGTCTGATAAGTTCATGGCCAAATGTGGACATTTAGGAAAACACATAAGCAAGTTAAGGGTCTACCTGAAAAACAGAGAGAGGGTACTGCAACAGAATAGTCTTCAGTCTTTAAACAGGAGGGATGCAGCATGGGCAGACCGGGAAGACAATGTGGTAAGCACAGAGAGCCTGATACAGAAGGAAAAATGCCACATGTGATGGTCCATCTCCACTGTCAACCTGACCGGATCTAGAATGGACACGTCCTGTCCAGGTGTTTCCAGAGAGGGAAGACCCACCTGAACGTACACAGTGCCATTCATGGGCTGGGGTCCCAGGCTGAGTAAATGGGAGACAGGAAAAAGCCAGCTGAGAACAGCTCTCTGCTCCCCAGCCACCTCATACCCCTGTCCCCATGCCTTCTCGCCCCGGGGAACTGTACCCTCAAATGGTGAGCTGAAAAGCCCTTCCCTTCCAGAAACTGCTTATACGGGGCACCAAGCCTGTCACAGCAGCAAGGACAGAAACTAACACACACAGTGGCCCTGACTTTAACAGAAGACAAAATATGAAAATCCTCACATTACTTAGGCATGGGGATGAAGAGAATCAACCCCCAAAACACAGCTCAGCCTCAAACAGACAACAGGACATTCTGCTCCATGCATCTCTAAATGACATCAGGTACCACTGTACCACCCACATACTTCTGGGGGGGGGGTCCAAAGTGAGGCTCCAGGATGCGACAGCACCCACTCACTCACTTCCCTTTGCAAACATTCTCACTTCTGTTTAGACCCCTGAGATCTGAATCCTAGACCTCTGGAGATGGTGTTTATAGGGATGACAGATACACCCAGGGCAAAAGACACTTTGCACTCAATAGGTGACTTCTCCAAAGGCCCTTCTGCCCACAGCCCCAGCTCTATGGACCCTGCCCTAAGGCTACCCTCCAACCTATACAGCTGCACAGCCACGTGGATCTGCTGCTTCCTCCTGCACTCAGCTCAACGTCCCTCTCTCCATCCGTACTTACTATCTAGGAGTTCTTTCTTTCCAACATCCCCTCCCATCCTGCCACAGGACCCCCTAAACAACAAAGTCTCGGCCTCCATTCCCAACTCCTAACATTGGAGTTGAAGTCCCGTAGATCTGTTTGTGTCCAGTAGAGGTAGGGCAACCAGACAAGAAGAATTCTGGGGAGTAGAAGAGCAGAGCAGATGCCAGCCAGATGATGCTCTGAAGCGAAGGTACTCAGCCACATGGGTAAACATGACCAAGAATCATGGGTTAGTTTAAGAGTAAGAGTTAGCAGGTAATAGGCCAAACAGTTTATAATTAGTATAAGCCTCTGTGTGATTATTTGAGATTAAATGGCTGTGGAACCAGCAGGATTGGACATAGAAACTTCTGACTACAGTGTCCAGAGCCCTGGTGCAGCTTAAAACCCTGAGAAGACGTAAGGCTGGAGTGTCAGGTAGTGGGAGAGGCAAGACACTGCTCTTACATCTTCAGTCCCAGGGAACTTTCTTCTAAAACAGAGTCGCACGCCAATCCTGGGGTGTGTGTGTGGGGTGGGGGGGAGCCCAGTGAGATGCAAAGGTCAGCTAGTCTAAAATCAGTTTAGTCATCATCAGCTCATAGAGGGAGGGAAGGAAGGGCAGGACTTGGGGCTCCCAGGGGAGGCTGCCTGGGTATGAGGGCAGATGCCTGCCATGGCACCCACTGTGCCCGTGATGAAAGAGCCGAACTGTTCCTCTGCTAACAGGGCCAGAGCTTGGGGGCGCTAGGTGGGTTCAGATGTGGGCTGGGCAAGGGTTAAGGGGCATCTAGGCCCGGGCTTTTTTTCATCTGGAGCCACGGTGTACGGTGTACGGTGCCAGCACCCTAAGTGTGTGTAGATATAAGACAAGAGTGGGCAGCATTCCCACTTCTGACTACAGATGAGAGGAAGGAAGTAAACACTGTTGTTAAATCTGACTGACAGATACCACAGAGGCCCTGGAGCAACAGCGAGTACCAATTACCACAAGTGGAGCGCTCTACCTGGCAGAGCAGGAAGGCTGGAATCAACCGGTACAGCTGCTAAGCCATGGCTGGGCTCATCCTGCTTCCGCGGTGGTGGCAGTGCTGAGGGGGCCTTTCCAGCAGGTTAATTGTGCCACTTGGCTCTTTGCCTGGCACATTCATGTCATTTGGAGTCCTAGCAGCAAGCTCCCATGGCCCTGGCTCCTGGTGGAGGATGCCGACAGACAGCATGATGGACCATGGCCAAGACTGCTTAGGCCGAGAACTTTGGCAACAGAGCCTAAGGGAAGGTGCCAGGGCCAGTGTCCCTGGGGTGGGTGATGCCTCATTTATGTGTCATCCTGGAGTGTTGACAGACCAACCTGGCCTGCAGTGTGCTGAGCTACAGAGGAGCCTGGAGCAGGGAGGGTAGCAGAGAATGCAAGCATGCACACAGCTCCTTTGCATTCTCTCCATAGCAACCCAAAGTAAGAACAAGGGGCTAGGAGATGGCTCACTGGGTAAAGGGCCTTCTGCACAAACATGGGGAACAGAATTTAATGCCCAAATCCACATAGAAATGCTGGTACCCACTTGTAAGCCCAGTGATGGGGAGGCAGAAGTAGGAAGTTCCCTGGGGCTCACTGGCTAGCCAGCCTACTTGGGAAGGCCCCAGACAGTGAGAGACCATGTCTCAAAAACCAAGGTGCATGGCACCTGAAGAACAGTGCTCAGTGTTGACCTATGGCCTTCACAAGTACACACATGTGTAGGGGTATTGTGTTGTTTCATGGTAAATAATTGTCCCACCCACTGGTTTAATAAAAAGCGCTGATGGGCCAAAGGCAGGCAGGAAGTGTGGGTGGGGCTACCAGACTAAAAACTCTGAGAACAGGAAGCACAGAGCAGAATGCCAGAGAGAAGCCAAAAGAAGCAGAGGACAACCATGCTGCTCTAAGAAAAGGTACCGAGCCACATAGCTGAACAAGAATCATGGGTTAGATGAAGGGTAGAGAGCTAGCAAGTTATATGCCTGGGCCTGAGGCTGATCAGCCAAAAACTATTGAAAGCATCTGTGTGTCTCTGTGGGACTGTGGGACTGCGGGTATGCTGGTCTGTGGGCCTAGACCTTAAGGTTAGGCCCAAAAGTTAGGAACAGAAACCTCATACTACACCATGTACCCTTATCTATACAAACATGCACATGTATGCCTATGTACTCACAATCATAATAAAATCCATGATAAAGTCTTCACAAGCTAATGTCAAAGGTAACTACTAAGTTTTTAAGTTAGTTTCTTAGGTCAAAGACAGGGAGCCAATGCTTTCAGACATCAGTAGGTACCACCCAAGCTCAGCATCTATTCTGGGATGAGTTCCCATCGTGGGTGGGGCCACATGCCAAGCAACCATTTTGTCCCAGCCCTGCTTCTACATCAAAGCACTGGTCCAGCCTTGAGAGTTCTTTGAACTCAGGAGTGGGGAAGACAAGAAAGGATGGCTTCGGCCATTTTGCATTTTCAACCACTATGTCCCCAAACCTGAGGCTAGGCTCTTACAAGACAGCAAGATCCCGATTAAATCTCCATCCGGGTCATAGAGAAATCCAGAAATCAAAATGAAAGGCTAGAAGAATGTGAGAGAGCAGGACTAGAATGTAGAGCGGCCAAGGAGGGGAGAAGGGAGCAAGGGCAGGTGGGACAGAAATGGATCCAGGGAGGCGGCCCAAGTATACAAGGCAGCTGCTTACCTCCTCTGGAAACAACATCCCTACTAAAGTGTCTGGCTTCTGGGTGACCCTTGTGGCAGGAGACAGGTGTCTCTTATCCCCGAGTCTCAGCCGTGCTTGGTATCTGTCTAATGTTGCTTGTGCTACTCCACAGAGCAAGCGAGCGGAAAAGCGTCATCTCTGACGCCTTCACCTACAGTCACTGCTTGATCTGTAGTGTCTGGGCAATCTTCTGATTGCAGGGCCGGGTGTAGCTGCCCCACTGCACTGGGGGATGCTGTAGCTAAGTATTGCCTGCATGCTGACACCCAGAGCCCCTCAGGGCAGAGACTAACAACTGTCCCAAACACCACCAGTGAATAGGGCTGCTGTGAAAGCAGTAACTGCCATTACGAACAGTTACTCCCCAAGCCCGGTGGCACATGTTTGTGATTCCAGCCCTGGGGATGTGGAGGCAGAAGGACTTCTGTAAGTTTGGGGCTAGCCTCTGCTCTGCGGAGTTAGCCTCTTTCAAAATGAATAAATACATTTCAGAAATCATCTCAAAGAAAAACATTTTCTTTAAGACTATGTCTTGGAGACTTCTCTTGATTGGTGAACTACATGTAACCACATGTACCAAATCTACTTTCTTACTATAACCCCACCCCCCAAAAACCATCACTCCTGCTTCTGAGACAGGTTAAAAGGCTAAGTCAAAATACAAAAAATTCCTTGGGTCCAAAGTTTCCAATTAGTAAATTTATTAACTAAAATGGTTCTACAATATAAGACACTTGACCCGCTTTATACAGGACCAAAGAGCTATCATATGGCCTATACACTCCATATGATAATAAAAATTTAAGAAAGATCTATTCAGATTAACGAAACCCAACAAACATGTCTTTGCCACATGTTCAACACCAGACTCGTAGAGAATTTAAATATAAAAGCTGCTAACATTAAAGACGGTTAGAGAACACAGATTTGATAGTCAGTCGCTTGTGCCTGATAGACACACAGTTCTCAAACGCTCAGAGGTTTGTAAAACATGGCATTTAAATGTTTAGTTAAAAAGCTCTTATGATAGATAGATATGCTGGCTCCTGAGAAGCATCCTGTGTCTCTTCCAAGAATATCAATGGGCACAGAAGAACCTCCACCCAGAACCTGCTCCAGAATAGCAATACCACCAGCCATTGCACAAAAGCTGCCCTGTTGCCAAGTCCTTCTGCAGACTGTGGACAACAGGACCCGGGGGAATCACACTGACTCTCTCTTGTCTAGACAAGGCAGGCTGCTTCTCCCCATGGTTCCTACCACAATTGTCGGATCTTCTGAGGCCTGGCAGCTGAAGGCAGCCAGACTGGCATTGCCCTGAGACATCTGAACTCAGTGACCATGGAGTGGTGGATGCCCAGATAGACAGCAGGTGAATCTCTGTCACCTTCAGTTGATAACTCAGGTACAATTTATCCTTCTCAGATCTCTGGTGCCATTTGACAGTTAGGCTTTGCTTCAGCTGCCTTCTCAGATCTCTATATAAAGCCACAGTTCTCATCCGCATAAAGCTAATAGTCACATTTTACACAGTCTACCTTGCACCAAAATTTAACATAGAGGGTGTAAAGGCCTTCTTCCTTCACTCACTCAACCACTTCCATTTGGTAAATTTCTTTTGGTTACAGAATAAAACATGTGTTTCACTGGGACTGAAACCAGGCCGTAGAAAAATGTTCATACTTTCTAACCCAAAGCCATAGCATTTGCTAAGACACACCAAAATGCAAAAGTCCAGCTGTTTTACAGACATTTGCAGACATCAGGCAAACAGCACATGTGATTGCTCCAGTACTCCTAGAACACACTCCTGAGACTTCACCGTTGGTACCCCCTCTCCAGACTCAAGTGGGCACACACCTAGCAACTGGAACCTGGCTCCAGGATGTCCTTCTGGAGGGCACATCTGCTCACCCTCGCCTCTCTGTACAATCAGGTCGCTTTTCCACTCCATTCTTTCTGGCTAGTCCTGCTCACAGGGATGATGTTAATAATCTATTTTTTCTCCTAGCAACCTGCCTTCCCAGCTCCTCCAAGGAACAGATGCCCGAGGTCTCCAAGACGATAGCTAGCTGAATGCCTTTTTAACTCATATCTCCCGCTGTGGGTGACCCTGATCCCCCTACTTTGTCCCAAATCCACAGGAAGCAGCCTAGAAAATAGAGAACTCTGAGCTCTCATTCTCCCCCCATCAATAACTCATCTCTTTATAAAATCAAAAAGGGAGGGATGTTAGCATTCTGACTCATTTCCTGGAGTTCTGGCCAATGGGCAATAACCTGGCCTGCCCAGTGCCCTGACATCAAGCCGTCCGTAAGATCATCCCTACCCTTTGCTTCTTCCTCTTCCTCCCTTGCCAGAGGGTGCATGTTCCTGACCCCTCATCCCCTTCACTCGAATAAAGTCCAGCCCATGTGCCTCTTTCCTGAGGCTCCCACATCATGCCAACCGCCTGCCCATATCTGCCAGGTACAGGTAATCAAGGTCAATCATAACATAAAAACCGATGAGTTGCTAATGTTAGGTGTAGCTGTGTATCCCCACAGAAGTACTGAGTCATGTGGGAGACAGAAGGTATCTGTGACCACTTCCATGAGATTGTGTCACAGAAAGTACACTAGGAGGGGATACTAGCCTCTAGAAGATGGCCCTAACTTTAAAGACACTCCTACTTCACACAGTCCCGTTACCTGCTTTGGTCTCGTATGTGACTATCTGATCAGGCATAAGCACTAAGGGAACAAACAGGCAGATTCAACAGTTTTGGGGAATTGGATTCACTTCTTCCTGTCCCTGCACTTTCCTCCTTTCTTTTTATTTTTTTTTCAGATAAAGCTGAAAGATCAGAGGGTGATCTTCAACTCTAACCTCCCAAGTGCTGGGAGACATGACTATGGGTTCAGGACGGATCCATTTCATTTTGCCCTGAGCTCAACATGACGCAGGCTCTGCTATCCCAGAGGTGGGGGGGGGGGCACCAAAGAAAGACACAGGGACAGCTCAGTCAGCATCACCGGGTCCATGAGAGTGGGGTGAGGGTGGGGCCCTCAGGGAACTGGAAATGCAAGCTTCAAACCCTAGGGATAAGGACTTGTTCCCCTGCAGTGGCTGTGAGCATCCAGCTGCCTCAGTGAGCCAGCAGCTGCATCCAAGTGTGCACTGCAGGAGTGAGGAGGGAACATGTCAGTTCACTAGGGGGCCTTTGGCAAGACTCCATGGTCCTTTCTAACCATCCATCCTTTGATGCCAAGCCCGAGTCCAGGCATTCCCAAATTACTCCCAAGAGAAGCCAGTGAGCAACGCTAAATGCCAATGGACTATAACCACTGCTGAGCTGTGTGACAATGGTCAAGTCTAACAGTTTTCCTGCCTTGGTGATTTACTTGTGGACTGTAAAAAGGATCACCTATATACAAGTTTTAATAAATGTATACATATGAATATATACCTCACCCTTCTGTGGATGCACAGGGAACAACTTAAGAGCAATGTAAAGTTGTGTTATTATAAGTCCTCAGAAACCAGTTGAATACCCCGTGACTGTCACCATGACCACAGCCTGGGCAAACTTGAAGAAGAGTCGATGCCAGTAAGCCTTTCTCAGGGACCCCCACCTTAACATTCAAATAGCCCAATAGGGGTATCAGATTACCTGAGCACTCTTCCATGCAGCCCACCAGAGGGAAGAGAAGCTTCATATACATACCCCTGCGCATACAAATGCACATTTGTACACATGCACACATGCACAGGAATCATACATGTATACACATACACATGTACACACGCATGCACACCCATACATCCTGCCCCTGGGTCTCTTCCACTTCGCAGCAAAAGATTTCTTTACAAGTCACAGGGTTATGATCCAGAAAAGAGAAACTGAGAACAGGTAAAATTGTCTTTAATGCCTAATAATGCACAGGCAGAACACACCCATCATCCACACAGAGATAAACAAACCATTTGTAGAGGGAAGTGTGGACACTTCTGGGATGTTTATCATTTTTTAAAAGATGCATTTTTAATATATGATACCTATGTCTCTGTGTGGGTATGTTCACATTGGCACAGTGCTCGAAGAGCCCAGAAGAGGGCATCAGATCCCCCAGAGCTGGGTTTGCAAGTGACTTGATTGAAGCGGCCCAGCAGAGGTGCTTTGAACTGGGCTCAAGTCCTTCCATCTTTCCATCCTGTTCATCATCCTAAGTCACCTGCACCACTGTTCTCTCACCTCACAGAAAACTGACTCTGCTTTCCTGGGTCAAAGACCGCCACGCCTTCTGCAGTCCATATAACAAGCAGTGCATGCCAGGCCTTCGAGACTCCAAACCTGTACCCAGATACAGAAACACTTTGGTCTTATTGTCTGTAGGTCACAATCTCTGCCATCAAGGACCCTGGCTGCAGATTCTAGTTGACACCATCAGCCATCATTTATGGCTTGGCTGCTTCTGCTGGGGTCATCCCCAACCTTTGCTGAAAAAATAACCACCATGAGTGACTTAGACTAGGAAATGTTGAGGGAAGGAACATGACCCTGTTCCTGACTGTCTTGCCCTGTGCTTGAGCCCCAACAAAGTTCCTCAGAGGCCTTCCCAGGTACAGAGTGCTGCAGATTTGGCTAGGTGAGGCCAGTGCGAGCTGGAAGTTCTCAAGAGAGAGCAAGCAGTAGTGCAGACCCAGAAATGAAAGAGGTTGTGGGGAACAGCACTGGCTGTGGCTCTGCACCCAGTAGCACCCTGACACATCTGCAGCAGAGACACTCAGCCTTATCGTGCTGCACCAAGGCCAGCTACTCAGCCCTTCACATTGGGCTCAGGATTTTGAAATCCACAACAGTCTTCGCCTAGAGCTTGGGAGAAGGCTCCACAGGCAAAAACACTTTCAAGGAAACCAAAGGAACCTAGATTCAAACTCCAGACCTACTTAAAAGCCGTGAGTGGCACACTTGTCCATAACTCTAGGAGGGGAGAGTGCAGAACAGATGGATGTTGGAAGCTAGCCAGCCAGAAGCAATCCTTAAATTCAGTGAGAGACTGTCTCATCAAGGTGTAAAACAATAGAACTTATCCAATGTCAACATGAACACAGGTGAATCTCTCTCTTTCTCTCTCTCTCTCTCTCTCTCTCTCTCTCTCTCTCTCTCTCTCTCTCTCTCTCTCTCTCTCTCTCACACACACACACACACACACACACACACCAGTGCCTAGGTCATCAATTACTTTAGGAGGCAATGGAGTTCAAGACCAAAGAGAAACACACTACCACCATTATCAGAAAGCAATCACAGTATTCTTACGCAGTCCCACTGGCCTCTGGGCATTGCCATAACAAGGAATACATACACACCAGGCTCTTCCCTCTGGCTGAGCAGGTCAGCAACCTCTCCCCAGTTACAGAAAGCCACAAAGGAGTCAGGCCTTTCTGGAATTTTCTTTAAAGGCTTAAGTTCTTAACTATTCTGATCTACCAAGTTCTGTGAAATGGGAAGGGCTGCTGTGGTTGTTGGTGGCTGCACGTGGTCTTATGGTCAAGTCTAACTCCACTGTGCTGGGCTATGCTGTGCTGGGACTCCAGATGGATCTGTGGAGCCCTTGGAGCCGCTGTACCTTGGGACTCACTAAACAGTAAGAATTGCTTCTGTTCTGAACTCAAGAGCTGCACTTTCCTCCTTTGAAAGCTCCTAGATGAAGACACACAACAGCTTTCAGGAGAGAAGGAGCAGGTGGGAAACCGAGACACAAGGCACGGCCATCAGAGAGCAGAAATGAAAATGGACAGAACAGCATTAGTGACTTCTGTTCTAATGGCTTCCCCGCTTCCCGTGTGCCCAGAAACACCGCAGAGATGCGCTGTGACAGGATACCCAAATGAGGTCTCGGGAAAGATAATGGAGCTTTAATGATGGAAATAGTAAGAAAATTAAACCCCATCATGTTCCATTAAGCACACTCTCAGCTCCCGTTTCCACTAAATTATTTTATTATGATTTTGCTTCTGCCTCTTGAAATAGCCTTTCATGGTGATTTGATTTGCAAGCACAAATAAGGCCCATTTATATTCCAATATGAGCCCCTGTGAGATTAATAAGAAGAGATGGAGACTAAGACCTCACTGTTCTGCAGGTGGGAGGGGTACCTTGTTTTATATGTGTATCTGTAAGAGGAGCATTGCACTGTAGCTATAAGCTCAGCGTGCAGACATGCCAAGCCTGCTGGAGACCTCCTCAACCAGGCAGCTCCTTCTTCCCTGGCTCTCCCCGTGCCCGTGTCCTGTGTTACCCATGACCTCAACTCCTCAGCCCTTAGCCTTAGCCCTGATACTCTCGGGAGGATGTCGATCACATGGTTAGTGCTGACACCTGGCAGATGCTGCAGCACAGCCATCTAGCTGTGGGACAGCAAGGTAGATTGCCAGCAGTCCTGTACTGTGCCAGGGCCAGCTGCAGAGGGACAGGAGTGTGGCTCATACTCTGCTCCACAGCAAGCACAGCATCTCCAAGCACTGGCCAAGCTTGTACGTGGATTAAAGTTTCCTCACCCACCAAGGTGCTTCCAGAGAAGCTTCCCAGTGAGAGAACACTGAAGTCTACCTGGACCCACAATTCACTGCGGGTCCAGACTACTGGGACTGAGGTTTTTAAAAGACCAAAGGAAATCTCTCCCTGGAAGAGTGTCTATGGAGGGGTGGGGGTGGGGGTGGGGGGATGAAACTGACCAGACACAAATCCACACGGTTCCCTTTATCCATGAGAAGAGAAGGATAAGCCAGACAAAGCCTAATTATTTCCAAAAGCATTTAGTAAAGAAATATGAATTACTAATTCATATGACAAGACCAACAGCAGTCATAAACCAAGAGTCCCTTATTCACCTCCATTAACCTAAGATGAGTGAAGAAAACCCAGTAACACAAGGCATTAGCAAGGGGCTCATGAAAACATGGAGATTCTGAATACTGTGAGGAACAAGAAAGTACAGCATCCAAGTGCACACTTGGTTTCCGACACTCGCCACAGCACAAACGGTAAGTAAAATACCATGTGCAGCACTCTGGGGAATGCCTTTATAGACTGGCCAGTAGGCAAGTCTGCAGGGTACGCTCTCCTAATTAGTGATTGACATGGGAGGCCCCGCCCCTCCGCCCCTCCGCCCCACCCATGTGGGGCTGCATTAGAAAGCAGCCTTGAAAAAACCAGTAAGCAGTCTTTTCTCCATGGCTTCTGCTCCACTTCCTGCCTCTAGGTTCCTGCCTTGAGATCCGGCCCCAGCTTCCTTCAGTCATGGAGTGTAACCTGAGAGTTATAAGGTGAAATAAAAACTCCCTCTTCCCCAGGTTGCCTTTTGGTCAGGTCTTATCACAGCAACAGAAAGCAAACTAGAAAGGCCAGTTTCAAGGAGAGCTAAGAACACAATCCCATGGTTATCAATGGTATCAAAAGGCGACACGTACAGAAAGAAGCCCGAGGAAGTAAACTTACACAGTTTCAAAATGGGACAGAGAGATGTCCAGCCACTGAACCTGAGGACCAGTACTTGGATCCACAGAACCCACTCAAATGGTGGGTGGTCACGGTGGCCGGCCTATAATCTCAGCATTTGCTGGGAAGGCAGAGACAGGCAACCCCTGAGACAAGGTGCTGAGCTGGACAGGCCTGCATCAGCAGGTTCTGAGGCTGAGGGAACCATACCTCAGAGACTAAGGTAGATGAATGGTTCCTGAAATTAGCCGTGTCCTCTACACACACACACACACACACACACACACACACACACACACACACACACACAAAGAAACAAGAGAAATCGGAGCAGATACAAAGATAGCCTATGTTCATTATTTAGAAGACCTGACATTGTCAAATGTCCACATAACCCCGAAGTGATTAAACATTCAATAAAATTCCTACCAGACCTGGGACTGCAATCTCTAAAAGAGCAGAGACCTGAAGAAAAGGGAGCTTTATGTAGACAAGAACAAGGGGCGTCATGAGACAAGACCGCCCTTTTCTGCCAGCCCTGGAACACTGGATTTGCTCCAGTAAAAGAAAGAGTCTGAAGACACCCTTCAGAGAAGGCGAGCAGACGGGAAGCCACTGGTGCCTGAAATCCCAGAACTCAGAAGGTGGAGGAAGGCAGACCACAAATTAACACAGCAAAGCTGGCTGGTCTCCAAAAAGATGCAGATGACTTTGCCAGATTCTATCTCAAAAGTAAAGTGAACATTCTGCCAAAGACATAGCTCAGGGGCAGAATGCTCGCCTATCACATATGATATCCATCTCAGCGGCAGAATGCTCGCCTATCACGTATGATGTCCAGCTCAGCGGCAGAATGCTCGCCTATCATGTATGATGTCCAGCTCAGGGGCAGAATGCTCGCCTATCACATATGATGTCCAGCTCAGCAGCAGAATGCTCGCCTATCATGTATGATGTCCAGCTCAGCGGCAGAATGCTCGCCTATCACGTATGATGTCCAGCTCAGCGGCAGAATGCTCGCCTATCACGTATGATGTCCAGCTCAGCGGCAGAATGCTCGCCTATCACGTATGATGTCCAGCTCAGCGGCAGAATGCTCGCCTATCATGTATGATGTCCAGCTCAGGGGCAGAATGCTCGCTTATCACGTATGATGTCCAGCTCAGCGGCAGAATGCTCGCTTATCACGTATGATGTCCAGCTCAGCGGCAGAATGCTCGTCTATCATGCATTATGAGCTGCCCTGGGTTTGATCCCTGACACGGGGTGGCGGGGGGATGAAGGAGAGGAAGGAGGAAGTAAAATGGAAGAGGAAGAAAGAGAAATCTGAAGAAATGTCTTACCATTATAAAAAGACCATATATCAAGTTTTCTAGCACGGTGGGGGGGGGCAGAATCTGAGGGTTATTGATGGCAGGGCCAGGGTGAGGGCTGGTGAGGTGGCCAGAAGCTAGGCAGGCCAGCCTGGGCTACACAGTGAGATCCTAGATAAGTAAAACTAAGAATGCATGATGAATACACGTGGATATGTGTGGTGGTGTGTGGGAGTGTGTATGTGTGGAAGAAAAATGGATACCTGCAAACATCCAGCCACAGAAGGCAGATGACAGGATTACAAGGGCTGAGCCCCAGCTGAGCCCAGGCCAGGAGACCTTGAAACCCACAGGGGAGCTTACCATCCCATGGCCTTTAACATTTGTTGCCGCAAACCTTCACCTTCAGTCTTTCTGAGGTGTGTTAATAACTTTTTGTTGCTTTTGTTTTCAAGACGAGGTTTCTCAGTGTAGCCTGTTCCCCGAACTCACAGAGATCCTCCTGCCTCTGCCTCCTGAGTGCTGGGATTAAAGGTGTGCGCCACCACTGCCGCCTGGTAATTAATAACTTTTAGATTACAAAAATAAACCTTATTTCTAACACACCTTTTACCCCAGGCAGTTCTTGACTTTCCAGAGCCCATGCCCTCCCTGGGCAGCCACCAAGACCTGGCTTTGGCCACAGTGGCATCCAGATGTAAAGGAGCTAGACTGGAGCTACAGAAATGCTATGTGAAATAAAATTAAAACCCAGAATTTCAGCAAATACAGAGCATCTCAGGAGATAGGACAGACATACAGACAGGTCTAAGCAGTCTCCCCTCCCGTGTACACAGTGATGGATTTCAAAAGAAAGCCAATCCTAGTGAGCCAATTTTACAGCACAGCAGACTGTCTGGTGACACCACACAGCAGAAATTCCTGACTCATGAGTTGTGGAAACAACACAAGAAGACACATCAGCTTCGCTCTGACCAATGTGTATCAAAATTCACACTGTGGGGTTCAATTTAGGAAACATCATCAAACGTATGTGGCCATTTTCATTTCCCACAGAACATACACACAGAGGGCTGGAGAGTCGGCTCATTGTTAAGGGCACAGGTTGCTCTTCCAGAGGACTCAGGTTCAGTTCCCAGCACCCACATGCACACATGCAGCTTCCGAAGTGGCCACCCCTTAGTTCTAGAGGTTCCAAAGCCCACTTCTGGTCTCTGAAGGCACCAGGCACATGTGACGCACAGACATGCATGGTGAGAAAATACCCACACAGAGAGAATAATAAAAGTTTTGAAAGAGAGGAAATGAAAGGGTTCTCCTCACTGCCGCTGACATCAAATCAAGACTAGTCAGAAGCCTTGACCAACACAATCCACTCAGAGATGAGACACACCCACTAAACTAAACACTGTTCACAGGTCTGAGTGCCTTCCTGGGCATCTGGGGACATCTACTTTCTCACTGTTTCCAGATTCTAGAGGTGGCTGTGCCCCTGTGCTTGTGGTGTTAGGAATGTATGATGTCTCCACAGGTCTGTGGGTTTGAACCCCTGGTCCCAGCTGGTGGTGGAACCTTTAGAGGGTGGGGTGGGGACTCCCTGGAGGAAGTGGGTCACTGGGGAGGGCTGTCTTCTCTCAGCTTCATGATGCACCCGGTGGACCTACCACCAAGCCTTTCCCGCCTCTACAGACTGTGTCTTCTCAAACCAGCAGACAAAGGAAGTCTGGAAGCACCTTGGCCCCACAAGAGCAGACAGAAACAAAAAGAAAAACCTAAGGAAAAGAAAGAAAATGTAGCACACCAGCATCAGAAGAGGAAGGAAACCTGCAGAAATCGTACAGATGAAATAAAGCTGGTAGAATGACATAAAGACTGAATTTACCAGGAAGACACGAATCCTGGTTCCCTTTCTGTTGCTGTGAGGAAACACTCCTAACAGAAGCAACCTGAAGGAGGAAAGGGTTTACTTAGCAGAGACTTTACACAGAAAGCACGCAGGAATGCTGCTTGCTGGCTGGCCATCTAGCTAGCATACTCTAATGGTTCATGCTCAGCCAGTTTTCTGATAGCCCAGGACTGCCTTCCCAGGAATAGTGCTGCCCACAGTGGCATGGGTCCTCTTGTAATGATTAATAACTAAGACAATTCCCCACAGACATGCCTAAGCGGAAGCAGGCATTCCCTCACTTAAGATGCTTCTCAGGGGTGTCAGGTGGATAGCTGAAGTGACTGGGACACCACAGAAGCCCTAAGTATGCACGACCCAATCAGCTAAGAAACAGCAAGACATCAACTGAGACAAAAGGGCAGGAAGATGGTCTAGAACCACAGCTGACATCACCATTCTTCTCTACTCAGTCAGCAGAAGGACTAGACAACCATTAGTTTAGAATAACCCAACGCCTGCCCTCATCATTCAGTCAAGGTCCCCAAACCAGAAAAACTACATTCTCCCCAGGCCACACACTGGACTATGAACCAAAGCCTAACAGTGCAGTGACGAAGTCGGATTATGTGTATACATGGTAACGCGGTGGATTTTCTGGCTTTAAAGTGACACTCTGTCATATAGCGATGACCACAAGCTGGGTGGAGAAATGCAGGAGGCTCCATGTGCTGCTGTCTCTTCAGCTTCTGGTGAAACTATAAATATTTCAAAACACAGAATGTAGCAGCTACTGTAAGAGTATATGACATAAGAACTGTAGGCCAGTTTCATTTACAAATGTTTATTTTTAAATCTTAAATCACATAAAGTTCACCAAACCCTTAAAAAGTTAGGTGCAACAATCTAATAATCCATCGGACATGCAGTGAGAGGCTGTGTAACCTGAGGTGCGCATGCTCCTAGTGGTGAAGAGTTAGGACGGGAAACGGATACGATCCTTCATTCTCATGGGGCAATTTTAGAGAAGAAAACACTCTATGCGAATGTCTGGGATGGAACAGCAAAAATAAAGATCCTAAGGTGGGAAGAAAACAGACAGATGGACAATTTCTTCAGTAACTAAGACTTCACTCTATGAAAGCATTGCGGGGGAGAGGGGTGGACAGGCAGGAAGGAATGAGCTGGTCAGCAAAGGAGGGCTCTCAGCTCTCAGGAGTCTCACTTTGTGATGCGCATAACTGAAGCCACCAAAAGCAGACACACACACAGCTGAAAGTCCTTAGGTACGTAGAAGATGTTCTCTCTCTCTCTCTCTCTCTCTCTCTCTCTCTATTTTTTTCAAGACAGGGTTTCTCTGTGTAACATCCCTGGCTATCCTAGAACTCCGTCTGTAGAGCAGGCTGGCTTTGAACTCACAGAGATCCACCTGTCCCTGCCTCCCGAGTGCTGGGATTAAAGGCATTTGCCACCACTGCCTGGCTTCAAAGTACATTCCTATATGACTTGAAGATTTCTTTTGCTTTAGGTTTGTATCTTCTAGACAAACAATCTACCACTGATTTACACCCCTGCCATGCATTTCAGTATTTAAGAGTATTTAATTATGACACACAAAAAAATTGGAATGCATAATGCTTTGGGGATGTATCACACACGAGAAAACAGAAACAGACCAAATGTACCAAGTTATTAAGTAAAAGTCCTAAAAATTCATAGGAAGAGCCAGATACCCAGGCACACATTGGCAACATCCGAGTAGTCCTCTGTAGTTATAAATACCTATGTTAAGGCTTTAAAAATCAGATAAATTAACCCATCTTTATACACCAAGGAACTTCATAACAACAAAGCCACAAACTTAAGCTCAAAGTGAGGATACAAAGAAAGCAGCAAACACCAGAGCAGAAATACCTGAGGTGAGGCCTGGAAAAGCAAGAGGCAAACCAGTGAGGCCAGCATGGCTTCTGACAGGAAACACTGACAGGTCATGGCTGGGCTGGTCCAGTGCTCAGCAATGCAGGGCCCTAATCAGGCCCCATGACTTTAAAAACAAACACATTAGCTAGATTTTTCTAAAAATGGAAACACTCATACAAGATGATTAATAAAATTACATATGTGATAAATTGGTATTGATAAATATATGATATTTGAGATCATAAATAAAATCCCTGGATATGGTGGCACATATCTTTAATCCCGGCACTCAGGAGACAGAGGCAAGCAGATCTCTGTGAGTTCAAGCCAGCCTGGTCTACAGGGTAAGTTCCAGGCACTAGGGGTTTACAAAGACCCCACATTAAATAAATAAACAAATAATAAAAAGAAAAGAAATCCAAAATACAGTTCAGAATTAGAAGAATGATTCTATGCCAAGAATTAAGTAATCTACAAAAATCTCAGATAAATTCCCAGAAACTTACAACCTACCAAGATTAAACCATAGAGCAGTAAAGACTCTAAACATGGCAATAATGAGGAGACCAAGAAACTTCCTAGCAGCAAAAAACCCAGGACCTGATTGTGTCATCAGCAAATTGTAGCAAACATTAAATACTCCTCCAATGTGTGACTGTCACGGACACTTCTATCTCAGCTGGTGAGGCCAGCACTACCATCCTACCGAAGCCTTATGAACCAATATCCCCGAAGGGCAAGCAGGAGAATAACATCCTCAACAAAATACTAGTAAAGGTGACAGAGCAGCTCCGTGGGAGGTGGCGGGAGGTGGCGGGAGGTGGCCGGAGGTGAGGCACCATGAACAAACGCCTGGCCCTAGAGTACAAGGATGGCTCAACCTCCACAGAGGAAAATGCGCCAGACTGAACTCACAGAATAAAGGGCAAAAGTGACACCTTCTCAACAGGTGCAGGAAAAACATTTGACAAAATTCAACCTCCTGAAAGACAGAAAGTTTCATCAACTAAAAAAGAAAAAAGGACCTCAGTATAGGGCAAGTCTGTGATTAATGTCATACTGAACTACAGAAAACTAAAAGTGTTTCTGCTAGAACAAGGCTGTAGTAAGAGGTTTCTGTCCCGGACTTTTGGGCCTAACCTCAAGGTTTAGACCCACAGACCCACCGAGACACACAGATGTTTACAATAGTTTTAGGCTGATCGGTCTAAGGCCCAGGCATATAACTTGCTAACTCTTTACCCTTCATCTAATCCATGACTCTTGTTCAGCCATGCGGCTGGGTACCTTTTCTCAGAGCAGCATAGTTGTCCTCTGCTTCTTCTGGCTTCTCTCTGGCATTCTGCTCTGTTCTTCCTGTTCTCAGAGTTTTCTTAGTCTGGTAGCCTTGCCCACACTTCCTGCCTGCCTTTGGCCAATCAGGGCTTTTTATTAAACCAGTGGGTGGAACAATTATTTACAATGTAACAACATAATCTTCCACACAAGGCAGTGACATTCACTACAGCACGTGTATGTGTGTGTGTGGGGGGGGGGGGGGGGAGGAACGACACATTAGCCAGAGAATCTAGGTAAGAAAGTTTCCTAAACTGCACAGAAAAGATGCCTAACTGCATTGTGAAGACTCTCAGGCAAAGCTCTGAATTTAGTAAAAGTGCAGGATACAAAATATTAAAAAGTCTTACACCTCTACACATCCACCATGGATTAGTGAATAACCCGTGAGAGAGGCTGGAGAGATGGCTGGCAGGTAGAAGGACTTGTTCTGCAACTGTGAAGACCACAGCCCGATTCCAGCACTCAGGTAATACGATGGGCATCCCTGCAAACACATGCAACCCAAGCTCCAAAGGGTCACAGACGGGGTCACTGCTCCCAGCCGAGCCAAGGAACCACAGTTCAAGCCAGGGAGAGAACTTGCCTCACAATGAAAAGTGACAGGAGCACAACGGCTCCCTCTTCTGACCATGCTGGTGTGCGCAGGCACCTCCGCCCTCACTAGAGAACATGCTTACACGGACACATGTACCAATAAATGAAAATATTTTTAAAATAATAAAATTCTACTTATAGTAAACTGAAGCAGCAAAAATATCAAAATCTAAGTATAAACTTAATGGAGGGAAGCTGTTTTGATTTCACTGGGGGATGGGCATGAAAATAGAACCTTCCACACAGGTAAAAACAACAGACACAAAATGTCCCCTAATAAAGTTAATTAAATGACCCTGACACAATGACATCACACAATAATGAACACACATAGGAATACATATATACACACTTAAATTCAGCCAAGATTGCTACAGACATGTTAAAAGAAGAAATAAATATACACGTGTAAAATGCCAAGAACATGCTTCAATCTATAGTGCAATTAGGCACCTCCTCACGACCTGTAAGACTTTCTGTATTGCTTCAGTTATGAGTATGTGTGATTTATCTGTCCTTGAGTGGCATTGAGCTGCACCCTGGCTCCCCTTTGGGGCCTCTAATAGATCCCAAATGCAATTCCAGTTCCCGTAAGTCTACACTGACTTTAGCCCAGATTTCTGGCCTGTCTGAGGAGCCTTGCAGTTCCTGGTAAGTGCATCAATTCTGCCTTTGCTGCTCAGTCAAGTAAACAAGGGCAGAGTGAGCCAAAACCAGCACCAGGAACAGCAGCTTTCATTAACCAACATGGCTTCCCGGTGCTCTGGTTCCCGTGCTCTCTCGGATCTGTTGTGCTGTGGGATTCTGGGAAGTAGCTACACTTGGTGGTCACGTATAGGAAATTTGCAGTTGACGGCGTTGCACATGGCTTCCTTCTCCAAGTCTGAAGTAGCCACCTGATGAACTAACTTGTTCTATGTCTCAGGCTATAGCCAGCCACAGTTCTGTGTGGTATACAGCTCCGCCATACCTCAGCATAGCAAACACTTTATCTAACATGTCTGAAACCAACCTGATCAATGGGCAGGAGCTGGCAGTAACACATGCCAGGCCAGGCTTGACAGCAGCTGCAGCTGACCCCAGATGTGAGGAAGCTATGATGAAGAACAACTTCCTAGATTTCATCTCCCAGTCCCTCAAGGGTGAACACCGCAGACAACAGATGACAGGCTTGAGAAGCACATGACATCACTGGCTGACCTACGACTCCCCTGTGCTATTCAATCAGTGTCCAGAGAATGAGAAGTGAACATTGCATTTAACTCAAAGTCAAGCCTAAGGCTTAGGACGGCGAGATGGAAGGGTAATTGCTGTAAGCTTCCCATTGCTGTTAGCAAATACCCAAACTGAGACCTGGCAAAGAAACAGGAGGAAACGCTGCCTTGGGGTCATGGTTCAGACCGTGGTTGCGTAGCTTCAAGGTCTTCAGGCTGTGGGGAAGGAAGACAGGCCAATATCCCCCTCAAGGACTTGACCCAGCATTCAACTTCCGGAAATGAAGCCACCAATGGGGACAAAGACTTTGGGGGACATTCCAGATATAAACCATAGCAACGGAACAAGCTCACTATTTTTGTTTATAAACTGGACATTGGATAAGCCACGCATTACCATTCACGTGTTCTCTGTGAATGGCAAAAGGCATACAAAACTGCTTTTTAAAATTCTGTATGACGCAAGGGTTTTAATCTTTTTAAGGATGTCTTCTCTTAAAGTAATTGTTCTGATCATGGGAGAATCAGTTTCCCAATACTAGTTACTTTGGCCAATTTATTCTACTAATGCGGCACTGCTCAGTAATATCCTCAGCTGCTGCATGACTAACTTCTACCCCCTTACCAGTATCTGCAGATTGTACCTGTGTCATAGAAAAACATTTTTCAAACATATTTATAGCTTCTGGAGCCTGGATCTGTACAAACCCACCTTCAAAGTTCATTTTAAAATGTACTACTGTTGCATGTGATGTGGCACACATACCACAGAGCCTGGAGCTATGCAAATCCACCTTCAAACTTCATTATAAAATTTATTACTGTTGTTCTGTGTAATGGGTGTGAGGTGTATGATTCAGGCACATATGCTACACCTGTCCAGGTCAGAGGACAACTTTGGGGACTCGGTTTCCGTTCTCCACTCTGTTTTGAGGCAAGGTCTCTTGTTTCTGATGCTATGTGTGGACTCCTAAGGATTTTCCAGAACCAAACTCACCTACAGTCAGATTGGTGCAGGAAGTACTTTTACCTGCTCCGACATCTTGCCAGCCCATTTTCAGGTGGAGTCCTGTGTGTAATCAACAGCAATGGGCTGTACACAGACCCATTCTGCGAGCTACAGAGCCCTGAGCAGCACAAGTGTAGGTTTTGGAATGAGATTAGCCTGCTATGTCCTCAGGTATTACTGACATCCATTTGGAGGTACCCTCCAAAGGTATGTTCCTAAGCCTTCAGAAATGTTAATATAAACTTGCTTCCTGTGCTGGGAAATTTCTGCCTATCTGCATAGGGGACTCTTGTCAAGAGAACAGCACACAAGCATCTGGATTCCTAATGTTCTAAGGAGCCTATAAATCTCAAGAAGCAATTCACTTGAACTGAGACAATTGGAGCTGAGAGACGTACAGGTAAAAGCCTGAAGAATGTGTGGAACTCAAATATTTCTTAAAAATGGTGGGGCTGTGGCCAGGCCACCTTAACATTTTGGAGACGAAAATTCTTTAGGTACCAGGGGTCCATGAAGAAAGGCCTTTCTGAAGACAGAGCCTACTCAAGAGATTTATTGTGGTTGGCTTCCCCTGCAATGCTGGAGAACCGTTAGGACAACATGGCTGCCAGGCTCGTGAACTGCTAATCACGTTTTTATTGTTCACATTCACCACTGAAATTGCTTTGCAACTGTTTGTTTTGAAACAGGAGCATAAAATATCATGACAGCAGTATTTTGGCACATATTGGAAAATCTGCCATGAATAAAGATTTTTCTTCCAATAAAATAGAGTTTGCCTATATCGCTTGGCATTAAAATGATTTATTGAAGTAGCCACAACATAAACCATAGAAATAAAATGAGAGATTAGAGCTACGGCAATGTTCAGAGGCTGCTACATCCAAATTCACGTTTAAAATACATTTTAATGCAACTTGTAATGCTTTGCAAAGAGGCAGAATAAAAAAAAAAAAGAACATCCTCCACCCTGTTCTTCCAACAATTCTATACTCAAAGCTAGGTAGCTGCTGCTCACATCCTCCAGGAAGCCATGTTTGCCAGGCACATCCCAGAAGCCTTAGAGATCAGAGTCAATGGGAACTGTCCAGCCTTGTGTAATGATACAGGCTGATCCTCTGCCACTGCCCAACACGGCTGCCTAGTGTTTTCAGTAAAATGCGAAGCTGCCCAAGCATGAGGACCTGAGTTCAAATCCTTAGAGCCACATAAAAAGGTGAGGTGTAGCTATGCACACCTGAAACCTGTGTGATAGAGGCAGGAGGGAGACTGTCTTGTGGCTATGTACCCAGCTTTAGACTCCCCCTGTCTGGGGGGGAGGGAGGTTAAGGCAGACAGTGAAAAGCCAATGACACCCAATGTCCTCCTCCAGTATCAACACACACGAACTCAGGTACACAGGTGGGATGGGGTGGAGTGTCCATGGGTGGGCCCTGCCAGGGCAGGAGTACACACCAGCAGAAGGAAACTTTTGGTAAGCCGCTCCCTAGCCCACCTTCTCTGTGGAGTGGCCTTCTGTGTACAGGGGCCCTGCAGCTGAAGCTCAGGACCGAGACACTCCACTTTCTCTGCTGCTCTTTAGACAGAACTCAGACCAGCTGTCTGTTGTGTTACCTTCCCACAGTCCCGTGACTGACCCCATTAGCCTCAGTAATGGACATCTACCAATGGACTGAAACTGTTCCAAGAGTCACAAACCCAAGGCCAGTGATCTGCCTCTCTATTGAACATTTCTCCTACAGCATAGATAGTTCTAGCCAAGCAGAGGCTGCAGGCCGAAAGTTTAGCCAATAGTTTCCAAGAATTACTGTACCCTAAACCCCTTTACCCAATCTTGAAGTGTCAAAACGTGTAACACCCCACTTATATATGCTATTCTTTAAAAACCCATTCACCCCTGAGCTAGGGCCAAATTCCTCCCTGACCTGAAACAAAGGGTTTTGGCCCAGGTTTGTTTGAACCTGTCCAAAAGAATAAACTGACCTTCGTGTGTTTGCATCAGAATCCAGCTCCCTGGTGGTCTTTGGGGTTCCTGTGACATGGGTACAACAAGACCTCCTTCTTCTTCAAGAAGCAGCTGTACCAGGATGCAGCTAATCACATGAAACCCACACGGGGAAGGAAGCCAGGCATGCTTACCAGTGCCCAGCTGCCTCCTCCATCCTACCCTGTTAGTCCCGATCCTTGCCCCACAATTCAGATGAGTTTTCCCACACTGGTAACGTAAGCAAGGTCATCCCCCACAGCCACGCCCACAGAGCCATTTCCCCAGTGGTTCAAGATCCTGCATGTGGGCACATAACTAAACCACCACGCCTCAACAGCTCCTACCACAGAAGATGCTCCCTCCCTCCCTCCCTCCCTCCCTCCCTCCCTCCCTCCCTCCCTCCCTCCCTCCCTCCCTCCCTCCCGCCTTCTCTGAAAGGTCGATCCAAGGGCTTATACACCAGCCCTTCAGAGGCAGGAAGACTGTCTTCTGAGCAAGCAGAAGCAATTAGATGTAGCTTTAATATCCCCCCCCAACAAAAATTGCTTTTAACTGGTCATGAACTGCAATCTACCACGGAAGATCCTGTTTTACCACACAACTCCAGGCATTCCTACCTCCCTCAAGATTTCCAACGCTGTCCACACAGAATAATTCAAAATCCTTCACCCGCAACAGCTTCCAATGCTGCAGAGAAGCAGCCAGCAACCCCTGCCCACCAGAAGACGGGAAGTGTAGGGTAACAGACTGTAGAGATCACCCTGCCCCTGGTCTGTCCTCACCTCATGGCCAAGCAACACTTCCAGCTGGGCTGTACTTTGCTACCACACCCGTTCTCCACCAGCTCAATAAGTATGCTCCAAAGACTATAAACCCCAACCCTCTTCCCAGTCCCTACTGTCACCCCCTCCCCACCCTGGCTCACAGGCAGCCACCATTCTGTGTTTCTTCTCTACAATCAATGTTTTGTATGAGGTTTGCTGCTTGATGTGACTTCGTGGTGTCCCTTGGCTCCTGATTGCCAAGACGCCCTTGTACAGGAAAACTGTTTCGGGGGAGTGCTTCCTGAAGGATATTAGGAAAACATGCACTGTGAGTACAAGGGATGCTGGGAAAGAGAAACCAAGTTATAAGGTGCAAATCCCACAAGCAGGCTTTAACCATGTTAACCACAAACAGCTGTGAACAGAGTAAAGCAGTCACCCAGAGGTCACCGTGGCTGCCATGCTGTGAATCACTGCTGCCTTGTGGATGGGTAAGGGCACTACACGGTAGAGCCGTCACTCACATCTTCCCTCCATTGAGAGGCTGCCTCACACGTGCCATATGCCATACTGAGATATGTGCCATTTCCTTGACTCCAGGGACCCATCAGCCCTTAAATGAGCTGGTATTTTACCACTCAGAGGAAAAATATCAGAATTCAACTTAGAATTCTTACTTTTCTGGGAGTTCTCTTCAGACGTGTGTAGTTATTCTACAGCACACCATTATCGCACATTATGTAAAGGGAGATAGATAAACTGGTTACAGCTGTGACACCTAGGTCATCCGGCTGAAAGCAACAGCCACAGTTTGGTGTGATACTGTTTATGCTCTAACAATAAAGCTTGCCTGTGGATCAGAGGGCAGAGCCAGCCGCTAGTTAACCTTAAAGGCCAGGCTCACACCTTTAATCCCAGATGGGGAGGTGGAGACAGGAAGTGATGTGGCTGGGTGGAGAGCAGAGTGAGAGACCCAGGCCTCAGTTGAAGTCCAGCTACAGGAAAAGGCCTGGATGCCCTCCCATCCACGTGACTGTCCCTGACCTAGAGGGACCCAAGAGAGCACCCCCCACCACCACACACACACAGGGAAGGACCAATCAGAAGTGGACAAACAGCTCCAGCTATCCCTCTTCGGAGACTACAATATTACAATTCCAAGAGAGCCAATCAGCTTAGTCCAGATACTCCTGACCAGGTCTGTAGCTGGGCAGTTTTGGAATCCCACCCCCCTAACCCCACCCCAGCCACTATAAAAACCCCTCCCCGAGCTGCTTGAGGACTCTCCTGTACTGCTACTGTGTCCGTTGGACAGAGAGGCCAGAGTTATTAGGTCTTTTGATGATGTTCTGGGGATCCAGACTTTGGGCACAATAGGAGCTTGGTCCTTCTGGCCTGAGGATTCAGTCAAGGTAAGTACTCTTCAGTGGCTGGCTCCTCAGATCTTTCAGCATTTGCCCCAATATCTGGCTCCAGGATTTTATTAAAATCAATTAGGATTTGTGCTACAGGTTTGGAAAGTTTGCCTCAGTTCAAGAACATTAAGATAAGAACGTGTGTGTTTGTGGAACGGGGATCGAGGGTAAGTGAAATCCTTAAGGGATGGAGTGTGTCAACAAGGTGACTGTTACAGACACAGCACTGACTAAAACGTGCTTAGGAGAATGACGCAGATTATTTAACTAAAGACAGAAGCAGAACAGGACTGGAACAATGTCCTTCAAGGTCGTCAGTACAACCCCATAAAATATCTGATTTCACTCTTTTATTCTTGACTCAGCAGCAGTCAGATCCCCTATAAAAGAATATCCTGGGCAACATGATGGCTCAGTGGGGGAAGGTACCTTCAGCCAAGCCCAAGGATCACAGTTGTATCTCAAGGACCAACAGATGAAAAGAAAAACGCACAACTGAAAGTGAGCTCTGACCTCCACACATGTGCCCTGACCTCCACACATGTGCCCTGGCCTCCACACATGTGCCCTGGCCTCCACACATGAGCCCTGACCTCCACACATGTGCCCTGACCTCCACACATGTGCTCTGACCTCCACACATGTGCTGTGGCATGTAGGTGCTCATGCACAAAGAACAAATCAATATAAAAATTAAAATAATATCCAACAAGAAAGCTACACACAGAATGTCCTCTTGAATTCAGAGCTTCACACTAGCAATGGTGCAGTGTACAGGAACGGAGAGCGGTGACCAAGAGGCTGGAACAGCACGGTATAAAGAGTGGGTACATGCACACTGCTGCTCTGAAGCTGCATCACACCACCCACCCGGAGGGATTTCCTGTTGGAATTTTAGACCTGGAGATAACAGTGAATGGGCAGAGTAACACCCCCTAATATTCTGCCGACTGGACACAGTGGAGAGGCGCCCTTTAGTGTCCATCTACCCACAGCTGGTGCAGTTCTGAGGCCTCCGCAGAGAAGATTCTCTGTGTAGTGCATGGTGGTTAGAGCAGACCCCACAACTGGTCAAAGCGCAGAGTTCGTATCCCTGAGCGCGGAGGAGGGGCCAGAGCTCAGGGCAGTTGGGTGGGTGGGTTCAGAAGTGTGCTCATGAACTCACAGCTCACAGCAGCTGTGGTTGCCTAGAGACCATCAAGCTAGTCAGCATCCCAGCAAGAACAGGGGGGAGCTACGGGCAGTTGATGGCTGCTGGAAGAGGAAGTAGAATTTTTAGGAACATAGGTTGACCATGCCCCAGTGGATGGTCACACAGCCGTGAGCACAGGAGCAATATAAATTGGACTTAGTAGATCCTAAGAAACAAAAAAACACATGAAGTTGGGAGAGAGAGTGGGGATTGTCAGGTGAATATAGAGGCAGTCAGGGGTGAATATGACCAAAGTGAGTTATGTACATGTATGATGTTCTCAAGCAAAAATTATTCTGTATTTTTAAAGTAATGCACATTGTGGGAATGTCTTTCTGTATGCTGAGAACATCAATCTTTAAATAAAGGAGCTGTTTTGGCCCATGACAGGCACCATAGAAAAAGTAGGAGGAGAAATCAGAGCATAGGTAGGAGAAGCAGGGCGGGGTCAGGCAGACTGAGCTGAAGCCCAAAGGAGCAACATGTAAGGAACACAGGTGAGCCACGGGTCACGTGGCAGACAGATTAATAGAAATGGGTTGAGTTAAGATGTAAGAGCTAGCTAGCAATGTGCCTGAGCCATAGGGCCAAACAGCATGAAGTTAATGTAAGCATCTGAGTTATTTCTGGGGCCTGAGCAGCAGTGGGTGGTTAAGGGGTCTGGGGCTGCAGGTCTGTGGGTCTGGGCCTCTGGCCGCCGGGGACTAAGAAACCTCTTTACAACAGGACATTTTGTTTTTCACGGCTCCCAGCTTAGCTCCAGAACGCAGCTCCCACACGCCTCTTGTGATCAGGACTCTCTTGCAGTTGAGAGCAGAGCTGAGGTGCAGAGAGATACCCCGCCCAGTCTGTGCAAGCGATCCCTCCATCCACCATGTTTGCTGTTGAGGCTGACCATGCTGCCCTCCCAAAGTCTCTGGTGGACTCTTGGGGGGGGGGGGTGTTTAAATGTTTGCAGAAGTTGAGCAAGTAAGGCTTTCCCACATGGCTTAAGGTTTCTCTCTGTGGGGCTTCGTGTAGAATGAGGACTTTTGCTAGTCACCAAGGGAACTGACCTGCGCACAGCAGGCACAACCACCCTCCTCACTATTCTTTTCACATTCCAAATGGGGCTCTGGGACAGCGTTGCTTCTTACACCGTGTCAGCCAACCGCATCCACTGTCCTCTAGAGCAAGGAATTTAATGCAAGATACCAAACAAATACCAGAGCTGCCTCTGCCTTTGAGGAAGGAGTGGTGTCAACCGGTTACCTCAGAAATGAACTCAAAGGAGGAAAAGTTCTGTCCTGTTCACAGTTTCAGAGGTTCTGTGTCTAGTGGCCAGGAGTGTCTGATAAAGAATCCCCGCCATGGTTGCAGGACACAGTTCCACCACCTACCAGTAGTCTTTCCAAGTTTTTAATCCATCAGTGGATAAAGCTGTCCATTGTATCACAGCCCCTTTGACCTAATTGTCTCTGGAAACACCCCTCACAGACACACTCAGGCTTAGCTGACTTCAACCCAGCCAAGCTGACCATCAAGATTAGCCTTTCCACGAGACATGCACAGGACACATAAAACCCTGCTCTAGAAGGCACATCTCCCCTCCCCCTTCTCTCTTCCTTCTGACACTGCCTCTAGACTCCCCCTCCAGTGCTCTGAGCAATTCCTCCAACCTCATACATGGCACTTACCATGCAGCTCCTGACATCTGGCCCCATCTGTGCTCGGTAACACGCCTACCCCCACCTCTCCACACCCAGTGCAAATGCACAAGATGTGAGTGACAGTATGTAGGCGGTCCAGCCCCTAAGAGCAGACTGGGAGCATCCTCAGCCGCCCCCCCCCCCCCACTAGGACGTACCACAAAACCTGCTCCTTGCCTTCCCACCTCTACCCTGTGAGGTCACAGCAAGGCCTTCCATAGGCCTTAGCCTGGGACTGTTCAGCCTTCAGAACCCTGAAAAGTGGCCTGTATACGGTTCCTTGTATACAACCTAGTGTGCGGTGTTTTCCGTAAGCACCACAGACACCTTCAAGAAACCATAACAAGTCCCCTGACGAGAGTGTGGTGTGAGGCTCAGGAAGGGATCAACCAACGATGGTTGATCTGGAGCCCAGGAACATTCGTGCTTTTACACACAAGTACAGCAGGAAGCATGTCACCCTCTACAAGCCAACCTCAGACCAGGTGACGGTCTTTGCTAGGAAGTAGGTATCAGCTGGGCAGTCTATAACCCAGCAGTTAGGAGGCGGAGGCAGGTGGATCACAAGAATGGAGCCTCACTGGTTACAGAGTAAAACTCTATCTAGTCGGAGGGAGGGGGGGGGGAGGGATAAAAATCAACATTGCTTAATTCAGTGGAAGTAAAAATGCAAACCGCTTTCAGGGGCAGATGGAGAGACTCCGGCTACTCTCACTTCCAGAGTGTGAGGTACTGTGCAGGCCTGAGAGCAGCAAGCTGATAAGGTTAAGAATAAGGGAAAGGAGCACATCCTGTGGGGTCAGAGTCTGGGCTAGAGAGACAAGCGTACAATTCACCCCAAAACTTTAAAATTTGAAATGCTCAGTTGAACTCCAAAAGAAATACTTGCGTTCTTACCAGAATTACTTCAAAAATGAGCGGGACCAGTTTGCTTTCTTCCACAAGCCTGTAAGAGGAGGGAAAGGCAGTGAGTACACATGAGATACTATGCGTTTACACTGCTACCCCACGGGGGAATGAAGCCCATGTCTAACTGCTCAAATACTGATGGAGAAACAGTCTAAGTAAAAAAAAAAAAAAAGACTTTATCACACTTAGCTCCAGGAATTACACACAGAAAACATGAGGCATCTTCATGATGATCAGCTCAGCCTTATTGATATTTTAACGTGAAAATTAACTAAAATTCACAATTATAAAGACAACAAACCCAAGTAGGGCCCAGTGATCTAGTGTAACCAGTCCACATTGCACACAGAACCACTGGCACGTGACACTCATTTTTTATCTCTGCCTCGTTAGCTGTCTTCCTGGCATAAATAAATTAATGCACAATGAATTTTAATGGTCTTTAATTTTTAAAAAATTGGACACCAATCACTCTAGGCACTTTCTCTCTTCAAATCTGGTTATAAATTATCATCAGTTATAACAGAATAATTACTTCATGAGATTTCACAGAAAGTTGCCTGATGAAGCCAGAATCATCCAAGTAAGTCAGTTTTTATTAAGCTAGAAAATCTGGGGCTCATTATTAACACAGCTCAACAGTGGAAACTTCACCCCAGTGCTACAAAAAGTAATTTTAAGAAACAAAACAAAACAGTGTTTCCACTTCTAAATACCCCCTTGGTCCAAGGTAGAGCAGATGCTTCTCCAGTGATGGGACAGACAGTAAGTCCTGGACACTGTGCAGCCTGTCTCTATAGCAACTATAGCTCGGTCAAAGTAACACGAGAGCTGCTGTTAGTGATGCTGAGACAGGTTGGGTACCAGTAACACTTTATCCTCAGAATGGGCCACTCTGGGGCCACAGGCTATGGGTTTTATAGGCCTACTTCGGTTAACAACAATCATATTTGGCTGCTGGAGAGATGGCTCAGTGGTTAAGAACACATACTGCTCTTCCAGAAACTCCAAGTTCAGTTCCTAGCACTGGGCAGCTCACAAGAGCCTTTAATTCCAACTCCAGGGAATCAAACAGCATCTGCAAGTATTTACACACCTGCGTACACACACACACACACACACACACACCCATACACCTACACACATACATACACACTCCTACACACACACACACACACACACACACACACACACACAATTTTTTAAATGTTAAAAATAAATCTAAAACTTTTCTCTATAGAAAATCAGTTCTGTGGGCTAAGGCAAGCATGTGGCCTCTGTTGTAGATACACATTGTTCTGTCTGTATCACCGATGGTGTCAGGTAGATAGAAACAGGCTGTAGCATCTGGCCCCCGTGAGCCTGTGTGACTGTGAGGATACAGGAAGTGTCTGTGACACTAACAAGAAGGCATTCCAGTGAGAGTGATGTGAGAGACGCTGAAATAGACAGGCTTCGCACCAATAGGACTTCATTCTCCAAATGGGCTACAGATACACGGCCCAGAGACACAGACTTCTTAGACTGAAGCGAGGAAATCGGCTCAATCTGTGTAACAGTGAGTATGATCCCCACTCCTCCCTACACACATGGAGGCACGGCAGCAGCCTGAGAGCTCGTCAGAGAACAAGGGCACAGAGCTGTGGCCTGGGCCAGTGAGCAAAGGACGGAACTGTCATCGGTGATGATGGTCCACTGCTGTGAATCTAAATAAAATGAAACAGGCACAGACACACTGCAGGAGACTGGACATGGTGGCACACTCACAAAGTCCTAGCTCTGGGGAGGCTCAAGCAGGATGATCAGGAGTTGAAGGCCAGTCTATGCCAAAGAGAAAGATGCCATAGTCAATACAGAGAAGAAAAAACACACCAGGTATCCCCGTTGGTTGTTTACTCTTTACTCTTTGGGAGGCCTGACACCCAGCTCCCAAATAAATCACACACAGAGGCTTATTACTGCTCATAATGCCTGGCCTTAGCGTGGCTGTTTCTTGTTAGCTTTTCTTAACTTAAATTATCCCATCTACCTTGTGCCTCTGGGCTTTTACCTTTCTCTATTTCTTATTTCTTCCCTTCTTATTCTATGGCTGGCTGGGTGGGTGGCTGGTGGCTGGGTGGCTGGGTAGGTGGGTAGGTGGGTAGGTGGCTGGTGGCTGGGTGGCTAGGTGGCTGGGTGGGTAGGTGGCTGGCTGGGTGGCTGGTGGCTGGGTGGGTAGGTGGCTGGCTGGGTGGCTGGGTGGGTAGGTGGCTGGTGGCTGGGTGGGTAGGTGGCTGGTGGCTGGGTGGGTAGGTGGCTGGCTGGGTGGCTGGTGGCTGGGTGGGTAGGTGGCTGGCTGGGTGGCTGGTGGCTGGGTGGGTAGGTGGCTGGCTGGGTGGCTGGTGGCTGGGTGGGTAGGTGGCTGGTGGCTGGGTGGGTAGGTGGCTGGCTGGGTGGCTGGGTGGCTGGGTGGCTGGGTAGGTGGCTGGTGGCTGGTGGCTGGTGGCTGGCTCCCAATGTCCTCCTCTCCTTGTTCTGGTTCCTCCTCTCAAAGTTCTCCTCTATTTATCCGCTCTGCCCGACAGCCCCGCCTAGCCTCTCTCCTGCCTAGCCATTGGTCATTCAGTTCTTTATTAGACCAATCAGGTATTTTAGGCAAAGTAACACAGCTTCACAGAGTTAAACACATGCAACACATCTTTGCCTCATTAAATAAATGTTCCACAGCACAAACAAATGTAACATCTTAAAAAGTGGGGTGCCAGGTAAAGCAGGGATTAATCACTAGCAACTGATTATATAAAAAGATTAATATTCATTAAGGGGTTTACATGAAACACTGATATAAAGACTGAACTGTAGGGCAATGTTTGGAAAGCTGGACGGCTTACTGTGGCGGAGCAATGGGAAAGGTCGTTTTTTTAATAGTGTGAGGGGACAGACACGAAGGGAGACAGAGTGCACCCGGCCTCACTGTCCTGGCCACTCCCTGTATGTGGTCACACCTCTAGGTCAAGGTGAACAGCAACCAGTTCCCACTACATCTGCATTAGTATAAAATGTAGGGCTTTAGAAATTGTTTTTATTTTGTGTAACATGAGGAAGAATCTAGTTTTTGTAAATTGGAATTTTGGGGGGGTATTTGATATTAATTTTTTAAAAAAATTATTGTAAGCTTTAAGGCAAGGCTTGTTTATCTATAATTGATTGATTTTTTTATTAGTTAAAGGTATAAAAATTTTGTTAGTTTTTCTAATTGATGAAATTTTAATTTTTAAAAAATAATTAAATTAAAAATCTTTTGTATATCTTTAATTTTTATTTGGCTTATGTGGTAGAAGTTTTTATTTTAATATAATGCTTTTTGCATTATAACTTTTGTAGGAGAATGTGTAAAGGATAAAATAACTAGAATGTAATTGGTCTGGATTTATATGATTTATATGTGTAGTTTGTAATTTTTTAATTACATTTAATTACATTTAATTCATTTGGAGAATGAAGTTAAAGTTAATTTTTTAGCTTTATTAGAAACATTTTTGGACTACCTCGGTCTTTATTATTAAAGTTTTGAACAAATTAACCAGTTTATGATTTTTTTATTTTAATAATGGGCTGTCTATGAGATATATTTTCTAGTGGTCTTTGAAAATCAATTAAGAGTTTGTAATTTATTTTTTTATTTGTATTTTTGGGATTTAAGTTTTGTAGACTTATTTTACATTTTAAATAACTAATAGAATTTTTTGTATTTTTAGGAGTAATTTGTAATTTTTAAGTAGGCAGAATTTTTGAAATTTTTAAAAACGTTTAAAAATGTATTTATATTTGAGTCTGTCAACAAGATGTCATTTATGTAATGGTAAATGGTAGATTGTGAGAATTGCTGTATATTATTTTTATGGCTGTTGTATAAAATATTGGCATAATGTGAGGTTATCTAACATTTTTGTGAGAACTTTTATTGATATCTTTTTATAGGTTGAGAATTATTATAAGTGGGTATTGTAATGGTAAAATTTTTTTGCCTTGTTTTTGTAGGGGTATGGTAAAGAAATAGTCTTTTAAGTCAATAATTATAATAGGCCATTTGTAATTGGGAAGGCAAAGAAATTTTAGATTATAAAGAGCTTATTGGTTGAATTATTTTTTGTTTCTATTTTTGTACTACTGGCCCTGTAAATTGTTGGTTTTTTTGTGGGGGGGATTAGAGGCCATTGTTGGACTTATATAGGCTTATTTGCTTGTTAACTTTTTGAGGGTAACATGTTTTGTTTTTGTAGAATTTGAATGGCTGTGACTATTTTTAAAATATTTTTAGAACCATAATTGATCTATGCCTTATATATGAGTTGGAGGGATTATAATTTGGGTATTTTATTGCTGTAGAAGATCATAACTTTATAGATTTATTGTTATATTATCCATATATGGCTTTAGGGGGTTTTGGTCTTATGTACTTAAGCCATTTTATATTTTGTTTTATTTGAGGTAAGGTTTTAATTTTTAGAAATTGAACATTTTTTTTTTAGAGGCCATTTTGGATGTCATGATTGTGGGGTTACAATCAAAACATTTATGTTTGTGTCTACTAAGCCTTGCATAAAAATATTTTGTATTTTTAATTTTGGTCTTTGTTATTTATGGAAGATTGTCAGAATATTTGTTTTGTGGGGTTCTCTTTGGAAATTTTGATTTTTTAAAAAAGTTGTTTCATTTTTTTAATATTGTTTGGCTTTTTATGTTAGGTATTGGATATTTTAATTGTCTTGCAGAAGTTGTCTTTTTATTGTGACTAGATATGATTGAACTATCTTTGATTTTGAGACTCGTGTTTTTGGAGCCTCTCGTGAGAGGCCTCAAGAGGTTTTTTGATGGTAAAATGTTGTCTTGTTTGTCTTTTGTAGATTTATATTAATTGGTCTAATGTCGGTCTTTGTTACATCTTTTGTATGTTTCAGAAGTTAGGGACTTTTTGTTTGGGTCATTTTTAGAAGACATTACTTTTAGGAGTGGCTTGTGTATAAATTTTTTATAGGGCGTGGCTTACTAATTAAGCAATTAAAGCATTTGATATCTTTATTTTTATCTTAACACTAGAAATGGCTTGACTTACTCAAGTCTCTATTATAATTGAGAGACTTAGTATTGATTGTATGTTGAATTTATTTTGATAGAGGCGCTGATTTCAGTTTTAGAGGCATTAGTATCTGTTTATATTTTAAATTAGCATGGTCAAAAGCTAGAGAGAGAATTAGTTGTTCCTTAACTCTTGATATTATTTTATATGTTGTTTTGGTTAATCTTTGTAGAAAGTTCGTATAAGGTTTTGAAGCCTTATCTGGCTTTAGTTTATGGCTCAGACTTTTGTCTTGAGTCTAGAATCTTTTTTTAAGAATTTAAAGTGGCAGTGTGACGTAGTAGTAATGTATGTTCATCAAAGGAGTCTACATTTTTATTAGTAAATTGACCTTTACCAAGAATTTGATCTTGGAAAATGTTAAATAACTGTTAATTTCTGTTGTTAATGACCGTGGCTAGCTATTTTTTTTATTGTGAATGTTGGCTACAGTCTAACATAGCCACTCTTAGTTGTATTTAATCATTAGGTGTGATTTTATTTTGTAGGCAATGGATTTAGTATTTGATATATATGTGTGTGAGATGAATTTTGTGAAGCCTTTTTGATGTTTTGTAGATCTCGTATATGTATAGTTCTTACGTTATATTTTACAGACTCTAGAGATTCATCATATGTATGTTCTTTTTTAATGGTAACTGGATAGATAGGTCATAGGAAGGGAGAAAGAAATATCCTTTGTGTTAACAACTTTAGGAAAATTATCTTTATCTCTATAAGATATCAGTGATGGTTGTCTTAAACTGTTTTGGGTTGATTTGTGTCTTAACATTTCTTTAATTATAGTAAAACAAACATTTTATTGTTGAAATTTAGAAACTACTTATTCTTTAAAGGTATGAATCTCTTAAATATTCAGTTGTTTAAAGTGATTTTTATGTAATTAATACGTTCTTTATTTTTTATCATTAACATACAGTTTTATAAATCTACACTTCTATGTTAAAATTAAACCTTCCTATTTGATTAGACAGAAAAGGGGAAGTGATGTGGGATGTCTTTGTGTATGCTATGAATATCATTGGATAATAAAGGAATTGTTTTGGTCTATGGCAGAACAGCTTAAAAGCAGGTAGGAAATTCAAGCATAGATTCAGGGGAAGAAAGGCACACAAGAGAAGCAATCCAGCTGCTCAAGAAGCATTATGTAATGGAATACAGGTAAGCCACGGGCCACGTGACAAGACAGATTAATAGAAATGGGTTAAGAGGTGAGAGTTAGCTAGCAATAAGCCTGGCCCACAGGCCGAACAACATGTAATTAATACAAGCCTTTGTGCAATTTATATAGGACCAAGTGGGCATTTGGGGTCAAACTCCCAGCTAGGCCAGGCCACAGGCAAGAGAGATTCTGTGGGACTGCAGGTCTTCAGGTCCCGAACTTGAGCCAGACGTGCCAGACATGACTTCTCCATCCACATCTCTATCTCAGACATCTGCACTGTCACCTGGGCCAGTCCTCTCCCCTTGAATCAGGACAGGGTAGTGACTGCTTTAACCCATGAGGTGCCATGGGACTGACAATCTGCAATTTCCGCTTTGGCTCATGCATTTTTCAGGATTTCTTTATAACAATGTCACTGTTATGGTATTTTAAGAAAATACATAACTACTTCAAATGTGGTTGTATAAACAATCATTGTCCAAGGTCCATGGGCTCTGTGGTCCAGAAATCTGGACCAAGGATGCAAGGGAAGCATTGCCTTTGGCCCCCAGTGGTTGAGGCTACAGCTGGGAAGACAGAGGAAGGGTGCCTAGAGGAGCTGAAGGTGTGGGAAAGACCCCCTCCCCCCCACGCAAGTCTTCTACCTGATTTTAAAAAGTCTTGCTTAACTGTTTGCTAGGGCGTCTACCACTGCCCTATGACAGGACTTAGACCCAGCGTGGTGGCTGGGAACTGAGAGCAAATGTCCAAGCCGTTAGCCGAGGTGAAAAGCATTCCAAGAGTGAAGAGGATACTAGACTAAACCATCACAGGCCGAGTGGAGGGAAGCCAGCGAGGACCCTTGCTGCTGGACTCACACAGTCACACAGTCACGTTACAGTGGACTCAGGTGGGAAATAGGTGTCTATGTCACCATCTTTGTGGAACACAAGCTTCTTCAGTGTCCATCTGTGAGAAGTAGAGAAATTCCTCAGTAGCAGCAGTTCACAGAACCAGAGAGATGAGAGACCCATGAAGAACTATGGCCACATAACAGCTTGTCACCAACTAAGAGCTTAAGGATGCCCAGCTATGGGCTCAAGGCAGTTGACTATGCATGCCCTGGGGTGGCCTCTCAGGAACATGAAGGCAGAATCAAGGTGTTTAGCCTAGAGGCTGGGTGCAGAGGAGACCCATTCCTAACTTTCTCTCTGTTGGCTACAAGCTAAGACCTTGTAAGTTCCTACTGAAACTGGAGTTTAATTTAGCATCAGAGCCTGGGCTCAAACAATTCCCATAAGTGAGGTTCAGTCATCCTCCCCATACACCAGTTAAAGAGATGATTAATAGTAAAGGCACAAAACGTGACTTATTCAATATGGCTGCAATGGGAAAAGGAACAAAGGGGTCCAGTGACCCCAAGTCCACCTTCAGGGTTTGACATGAGGCCTGGCTTTAAGTAGATGGTAAGCAGTATGCAGAGCTAAGCAGACCTGGTCAGGGCGTGATCCCAACCACCATCACTGTCTGGGCTTCATCTCTCATGCAACGTAGTCTGGGAAGCTGTGTTCAGTCTCTTGCTGGAGGAAAATTCAAGTCTCTCCTTTGGCTAGCTTCAGCCTTTTCCTGGGGGAAAGTGTTGCGCCTGGGCTCCAAGTCTCTCTTGTGGCTGGCATCAGGCTTCAGCCTTTCCCTGGATCCCCAGGGAAGTTACACTGGGGCTCTACTGTCTCCAAAGTCTGGCAGCACAAATATCTCTCTAGTGATATTTTCCAAGAGTTACCCCAGGCCTTGCCATGTGGTCCCCTCCGTGACCAAAGCCAGTAACAGATGCATTCATTGTGTGTTCAGTCCTTTGCAGGCTTCAAATCTTACCGACCTGAACCTGACCATAAGCTCTAGACCGGATATGAAAGTCTGTGACTTTCTCTATATTTAAGGTCATTTAATTAGGGATCTTAATTACATCTGCAATAACCCTATACAATAGCATTAAATTACTGTGTAAATGGAAAAACTGGACAATAGATGTCTTCCAGAGCCTGGGAAAGCTCCAGTCCTGTCCTAGAGAGCTGTGGCTCTTATACCTGATCTTGCCCATCTCAGCTCCGTCACACCTCTATGATTCTAGGTTCCTCCTCTGGAGAAGCTGTATCTAACCCATCTGTAAGCATCCTGAGCTGGAGGCTCACCCCCAGCTGAAAACATATTCCAAGCTAGATGCTCACTGAGCTGGAGGCACATACCAAGCTAGACACTCACACCAAGCTGGAGGTGTATTTTGTTTAAAATTCCAACAGCATCAGTTAGGAGTTTTAGATTTTATATTTATTCTGGCTGAAGGAATATAGAGTATAAACAAAGCTTTTTTGTTTACATAATTTACCAGTCTAGTGGGCCAGTGACAGTCATTTTAAATTAAAAATCTCCAACATCAAACTGCATTTCAAATTATTTGCTCAGTGAGTCAGCTCAAAAAGAAATGGCTTCTTAATGTTTAGTTACAGGGTAGATGATATGTCATCCACCATAAAAGCAATATTTGTGGCTTTTCTCTTTTAAACATCTGCCCGTTCTTGACATGCTTCTTAATTCACTTGCAGAGAATTGCAGGATTCTCACCAAGTGTGTGTGTGTGTGTGTGTGTGTGTGTGTGTGTGTTGTGTGTGTGTATGTGTGTAAAATATATTTCTCACATATATTCACAAACATCAAGGGGGAGGTTTCCAAAGTTTTAACACAATTCATCTTACAAAGACCCAAAGAATTTTGACCAATCAGGACAGTTCTTTTCTGAGGTTCACATCTCAATGGACAGGAAACACAGTCATCACTTAATCAGGCTATTAGCTGACAGCTCCACCCTCCGAGAAGCCTTAGAACTCAGTTACAGTATCAGCCCACACTGGAAAACACTTTCCACACAGAAATCTCCCACTGCCAAGATGGTGAAAAGCACAACAATTTCCACAGCAGAAAGTTTGGTCAGGTTAGAGGTAGATGTCTTCCAGTAGGAAGGACACTTGACGGGAAGCAGATTCCTGTTTGCTGTTGGCACCTCACAGCTCTGGGATGACCCCGTCTCCGTCTGCTGAGCGGACTGAGACCACAGGCTGGTCCTCTCACAGAAACTGAGGGGACATGGAAGTTGTCGTCAAGATGGCTCCAGTACAGTGTACAGTGTGCAGTGCACTCAGACAGGCACCGCTAGTCACTCGTAGACACAGATGCCGTTAGCTGAGGGCCCTGGCTCACCACTCACATGTCCCACTGCACTGTGCTCTGTCCAAAGCCACTCTGTGAGCTCCATGCTCATTAGCTTTCTGAACCTGAGCTTTGTAGTAGGCAACCTTCTCTGATGGCTTGTGACTCTGTTATAGACACCCAGGAAACACAGGCATGGTCGGTCACCCAGGCCACGGGGTAAGAAGGCACTGAACAGAAACAGCATCACTAAGAGAAGGGATCAGCGGCGGCAAGGACCAGGGGCAAGCCTGCAGCCTGTCCGTACTTCCAGCATTTCTCCTCACTCTAGATACAAACCCAACAGTAACAAGTGAGTAACTGTAACTGAGATAACCAACGTTTCCCAACATGTTTTCAGATTAACAAGCTACTCATTTCCTTTTTGGTTCCGTTCATGAAGTAATTCATGAAATGTTTGGGGTTTGAAATACACCTGCACTTGTGGTCAGGCTAAGTCTCTGCCCTTCGTCCCCATTCATTCAACAAACAGGAATACAGTGCCACCTGTGGACTATGCACACGGATTCGTGGGAGCATTGACTATAATAATCACCATGGTGATCAGTCAAGGACCTACGGGGGGGGGGGCAGTCCATAGAGATTCTACATTCAAATGACAGAGTGAAGACCATGGGGAACTGTAGGCAGAGTTTACTTATAAGGACACCAATACCAGATAGATATTTATTAAAATATAAACCAACACTCACGGTACAGGTAACAGATTACAGCAGCATCTGAACAAGGACTGGAGTCTGGAGACGGACGATGGGAGCCTCTCTCTGACCGCCAGGAACCAGGAAGAGCGAGTCTCGTGCTTCCGCAGCCCCTTTTCAATGGGCCTTTCCCCCGCCCCCTTCAGGTCGGGGGGGGGGGGGGGGCCCGGTGCCCTGTATAAGTGTCTTTTGACCTTATCAGCTGACACCTGAATCCCACAACAGGGAACAGCCAACTATTGTTGACATTTTGTTTGTGTTCTGACAAATAAAGTTGCCTGGAAATCAGAGCAGCCACTAGTAACCATAGCGGCCGGAGAGGTGGCTCACACCTTTGGTCCCAGCACTCAGGAGGTGGAGACCGGAATGTAAGGTGGGTGAAGACAGGCCCAATTCAGCCTGAGGATTTGGTGAGGTTACGAAGTCTCTAAGTGGCTGTGGCTCTGCTTCTCTGGTCTCTCAGCTTTCGCTCTGAAATCTGACTCTGAGTTTTTATTAATAAGACTAATTAGAATGACACTTCAGCCAATAGTGATGGCAGTAGTGGATGACACTGAGACCTTTGCTCCTCGGAGAGGAAATTGAGGCACAAACAAGAGTGCCAGCATCCCCATCCTGAGACAGGAGGACCAGAAGGGAGCAGGTCACTCATGGGGCACACAGAACCAAAGGAGGACCAGAACGCTCGTCACATCATGTGACTGGGGTGAAGGAGACAAAAGCAAAAGGTGGCTCAGAGCCAGGTGGGAAGATGCCAGAGGGTGGAGGTCTGAGGGCTCACAGAGAAGCTCAGGAAAGCTGGAAGGCTCAACACTCACCAGTGACCCTTCAAAGGAAGGGAGTTAAAATACACACTCATGGAGCAGGAGACGCGGCTCAGTGGTTAGGAGCCTCCCCTGCTCTTGCAGAGGACTCAGGCTAGGTTCTCAGCATCCACTTCAGTTGGCTCCCGACTGCCTGTAAATCCAGCTCTAGAGGACTCAGGTTCCACCTCTGTGGGTAGAACCGCTACTCACACTGCGGATGTAAACTCACGTAGTACACATATCCCCACATACACACATGCATTTTTTAAAATTTAAACTTTTTGTTTGAAACACAAGTTCACTAGCTGAGATGAGGAGGAGAGATGATTCAGACCAAAGCCAGGCTGAGGGGTGAGCCAGGAAGATCTCAAGACACCCTGCTAGCAAGCCCCGTGAGCTTGACCTTCTTCACCTTAGTTCAGAGTGGACAAGGGTGTCCTGTGGCCAAACTCCTTACCAACCGCCTCTATTTGTATGGTTCGTGGGCTGAAAACTGTTGTTAGCTTTTTAAAGGACTATAGGAGATCAAGAGAGACTATTACATGAAATCCAGTTTTCAGTTTCCATCCATGAACATGGCAGTGAACCCGGCCTGCTGTGCAGGGAGCTGTACATCGTAGATCTGAGAAGTGAGGACAGAGAACACAGACCAGGCCTGAGACAGTCCCCACGGCTGAGGCCTATGAAGTGGGAAGATTAGGAAAACTGTTGTTCTTTATGACTTCCCACGTTTTCATTAATGATCTGGGCGACGATAGTGGGAATGGTAGAAAGAGAAACAAGGTTTACGAGCCAGAGAGTCCATCAGAAAACTATGACTACTCTTAGGACTGGGGTGTGGCTCAGGTTCAGGGTCTGGGGCTCGATCACCACTACTACACAGAAAAACAAAGGTGCTAAAAATCGAATCAAAGACTCACGGGAGGAGGCAATGTGTCCTATCAACAGAAAGAACTAGAGGAAGAAAACCTGAGCATGACACAGACAGGGTTCTCAGTCTGTTCCAACCCTGAACCCCATAGTGCCCACCTCCAGAGCATGGCAGCACAGTGAGCTTCTCATTCAGGGGCTCCTGTGGGTGGATGCCTCTGCCTCAATCCTCACAGAGACACAGGAGTAGTTAACCCCTCTGTCATGGATGTAAAGCAGATGGCAATTGATAATTCAGATGTTAACCCACCAGATGAACAATTGTCTGGCAGAAGAACTCCATCAGGCAAGGCTTATAGGACCACAAACTCTGAAAAACTGGTTGCTTCTATCTGTAATTTCACATGTGCAAAAAGAGCTGTGAAATCTCCCATTGTCATGCATTTTCATGTAATGTGTATATGTAATCTCATGATCAGACCTCAATCTTATGGGCACCTAAAATCTGTAGACTATCTAAAGATGACTCCTTATCAAGCTATATAACTTTTATGAATACAAATATACTAGGTTATGCTTCATAATTACAACTAATGTTTCACAAGGACTGTAAGACCCTTAGACCCTGTTTTATATCAACAGCTCAGGCTGATATAGGAAAATTACAGTATTCTCAGCTGCAAAAATAGCCTGTACACAATTAGCTGATTTCAAACCTTTGAGGAAATTTAAAATAGACTAAATGTCCCTACAGAATAAGATAAACCTCTACAGAAAATACACAAGGGCAAAATCCCAGGTGTCTTATTATAGAACCAGGGTCAGGAACGAAGCAACTTTGGTGCCAGTTTCCCTGATTGCTAAAAGTCTGGCTGGTAACGCAAACCAATGACTAACGCTCCATACAAGTTCCTCAAGCAAATAACTTTCTGCAGGAATGTCTAACCTCAGATTTTTAATGTGAGACTCAAGAGCCAGATAGCTAACTGTTTATTGTTTAGGTCCCAAATGACAGTTATTCAATTAATTAAGTCCAGAGAGAAATAGGTTTACGTTCAGTTAACTGTGGGAAAAGTTTCACAATTAGCCAGGGCTACAGGATGGTCTGGCCTCACAGCCTTGATTAAAGGCTTACAAGTTCCCTTCCTGGTGATCTGTGCTTGCAAGCAGTTTAAGAGAATATATTTTTAGGTCTGGGACGCCTTCAATTCCACTGCCCAGAAGAGTGCTAAGCACCATGTCTGCACCTATATGTCGCCATGGCAAATGGCTCTTCTTCTTGTTTACTCAGGGACCTCTTGTCCCTCAGATGTAACTTTTGCAGGTTTTTTTGCCTCAGGCCTCTTGTTG
The DNA here is from genome assembly GCA_033318265.1 of Phyllotis vaccarum. Lineage (NCBI taxonomy): Eukaryota > Metazoa > Chordata > Mammalia > Rodentia > Cricetidae > Phyllotis > Phyllotis vaccarum. The sequence continues at coordinate 89,664,689 of JARWLC010000004.1, read as the reverse complement.
AATATGTACATAAGCCATATAAAACAAAGGAACTAGAACATTAGAAGAAAAATAAAGAAAAGTAACTGTCAGCACATGTATGAGTCTTGTTCCCCGGGTAGAAACTTATTTCTAAAGACCCTCAGATAGGTAAGTTTCTCTAAGTCCTGCTACTCCGGTACAGTTTATTTGCAATCCTGGATGCAGCCCTGACAGCTGGTTTCAAAGGCTGTATTACTTCTCCCACTCCACAGAAGAAGCATGCACACACGGTCACTAGACAGCCTGTGAACCATTTGTCAACAGAGCACACCAAAACAGCACAACGCTTTGTTAAGATACAAACTGACCTAATGTCCTGTGACCATGAGGTAAATCCTTAAGAGTGTAGAACAGACGCCTAGCTCCACCACCGAAGGCCACTAACGTCTGGAGCTCAGGTTTCCTGACTCTCCGTCACATGTCTGTCTGATGTTTCCACCAATATATTTGAAAGGTGCCTTGATTTATGACCCTCCTGGTTCTGTCTCTATGAAAACTTGCTGGCACAGTTACCATGGTGGCAATTGGTCTTCAGGATTATCTAACTAACCATGATCACTCAAATTTGATTCCAGAATAAACAATTTCTTATCATCCACGGCAGTAAGCTCAGTTGCCACCGAGCTCCAAGCAGGAAGATCTCCACCCAGGTAGAGGCTAGTCTAGGCTTTGAAGAGAGAGCTTGTTTAAGAAAAACTAAAGCCTATGGAAGATCTGCCCCCTGCACCCCTGAGAACTTTACCCTGGCCACTACCCACATTTCCCAACACTGGTAGCTGCTGATTAGATGTGAAACAAAGACGGAGCCAGTCACAGGAGGTCAGCTGCAGACCAGCAGCCTTCACAACCCTCGGGAATCATCCTCACCCCCTTGCCCCACCCCTGCAGCCCAGGACTGTGGGTACACACCACCGCCTACAGCAGGGAATGGACTGAGTGATTTCCTGAAGGGCACCCCTGATTCCTGGAGCTTCATTTACAAGATCCTTAAGTTTCGTGGAGCATTATTATGAATCTTGCCATAAAACAAAGAGCTGTTAACACTTTGAACAAACCAAAATGCTATTTCTTCTTAGATATAGAACATAAATGACCTTGCCATGATCTGGAAGAAGTTCAATTCTGCCACAGAAGGACTCAGATTAGAGTGTACTTTCTGTGCCGATGATGACTGAGAGCCATCAGCTCACAAGGCAAACAGGCTTCAGGAGCACTGGCCTTTCAGAGGGACGGTTTCTGCAACCCACGGTAGATTTAAGAAGCTGAACAACAGGGCCCTGGGGAGCCTGCCCATTCCTTCCCGTATCAGAAAGAGCTGCTGTGGAAAACGGTTTACCTTTCTATTATGAACTCAATTGTGAGATTTACCAGGCAACAGCACTAGAAACAAACCCAAACCCCAAAACCCCGCTCAGAGCGGGTGATTAATAAGGGAATGCAGTTTATTTAGGCTGCAGTGAGAGAAACAGGGAAGCCCAGAGCCCAGAGCGGGTGGCCACAGCTCTGCAGGACCTAGATTCCAGGTCCTGGAATGTGGTAGTTGTCAGAATGAAAGACGCTTATGCAGACGACAGAAAAAGGGGCCAGTGTCCCACAAAAAGAAGTCGCTAAGACCCACCTTAGCGCCTCAAGCATCTCCCAGAGGGGTCCTGCCTCCCACAGCTGCTCTGAGCGGTCACAGTATACAGGCTTTGAGAACATCAAACCACAACCAAGTGGAATGTGGGTTTGATCATTTCCTGGTCAGTTTTGTGCTTACAGTTTTAGAGGTTAGTCCCTATCATCATGGTGGGAAGCAAACAGGCATGGTGCTGGAGCAGCAGTTGAAAAATCCCAAAGCCCGCCCACCAGTGGCCACACCTCCTAATCCCTCCCAAATAGCTCCACTGACTGCAGACCAAACATTCAAGCGTATGAGTCTGGGGGGGGGGGGGGGGATTCTCATTCAAAGTACCATTATCATGTACTTGTTTCTGTTTAGAAGTGGGGAAAATAAGTCCTCAACGGTGCTAATACCAAGCTTTTAATGGTTGCTTCAGCCACTAAAAATTCTGTAAAATAAAATTTTAAAAATAATGTGGATGGAAGAATAAGACAGTTTATCAGGCCCAGCAATTGGTGTGTGTAGGGAAGGAGATGCTAGGCATGATGGCGTTGTAGGAGAAGATGCTAGTTATGATGGTGTACACTGCAGTCTCAGAGATAGGCAGGGAGACTGCCATATATCCAAGTCTGGGCTACATGGAAAGATCATCTCTCAAACATAATCAATCAATCAGCAAATCAATAAATGAGGTAAATAACTTACTTCATTTAATAAGGTGACTCGGCTATTTTTGCGTATTAGTATTTAAAATGTGCCTTGCTCCTTTAGGCTATTATATACTATCCTATATTAAGGCTATGTCATAATTTAATTTTATATTTATATACAGTTCTGTGAGTTATATATAAAAAAAAATCTTTCGATTTTAAACTCACTTGCCTCAGAAGAAACCTGTGAACTTTTCTAAGGAACGTTCTTAGACAAAGTGAAGACTGAAGGAGATATGGATCTTTTCTTTCAAAGGGTGTTTTGCATGTATGCATGTCTGCATACCGTGTGCATGCAGTTCCCACAGAGGCCAGAAGATGACACCATATCCCTGGAACTGAAATTACAGATGCCTGTGAGCTGTCATGTGGGTGTTGGGAATTGAACCTGACTCCTCTGGAAAAGTAGTCAGTGCTCCTAACCACTGAACCACCTCTCTAGCCAACAAGTGCTTTTCCTGGCTGGTTTATGTCACTTGACACAAGCTAGAGTCATCAGAGAGCAGGGAGCCTTGGTTGGAAAAATGTCTCTATAAGATCTGGCTGTGAGGCATTTTCTTAATTAGTGATTAATGAGGGAGAGCTGAGCCCAGCCCATGATGAATGGTCTCTTCTCTGATCCTGGGATCTTAAGAAAGCAGGCTGAGCAAGCTATGATGAGTCAGACAGTAAACAGCACGCACACAACACACACACACATACAACACACACACAACACACACACAACACACACACACACACACCACACACACAATACACACACACAACACACACACACACAACACAACACACACACAACACACACACACAATACACACACAACACACACACAATACACACACAACACACACACAACACACACACACACAATACACACACAACACACACACACACAACACACACACACACACACACACACACCATGGTCTCTGCCTCAGCTCCTGCCTCCAAGTTCCTGTCCTGACTTCCTCCAAAGATGAGCAGTGATGTGGAAGTGTAAATAAACCCTTTCCTTCCCAACTTGCTTTTGGTTATGTAATGGTTATGTAATGCTCAACTTTTGGAATTCACTATATAGACCAGGCTGCCCTGGAGACAGAATGCTGGGGTTAATGATGTGTAGCACCACACACTGTCTGCAGTGTAGCTCTTTTGTTTTAATTAGACACAGAGCATAAAAACTGAAAAGGTCAGTATTATTAATAGCTGGATGAATGCTAAATAAAATATTAGGTTAGCAAAGACATCACTGATGTGGGAATGCCTTTCTGTATGATATGAATATCAATCTTTAAATAAAGGAGCTGTTTTGGCCCATGACAGGCACCATAGAAAAAGCAGGAGGAGAAATCAGAGCATAGGTAGGAGAAGCAGGGCGGAGTCAGACAGACTGAGTCAGACGCCCAAAGGAGCAACATGTAAGGAACACAGGTGAGCCACAGGCCACGTGGCAGACAGATTAATGAGAATGGGTTGATTTAAGATGTAAGAGCTAGCTAGCAATGTGCCTGAGCCATAGGCCAAACAGCATAAAGTTAACATAAGTGTTTGAGCCATTTCTGGGGCCCGATCAGCTGCGGGTGGCTAAGGGGTCTGGGGCTGTAGGTCTGTGGGTCTGGACCTCTGGACGCCCGGGACCAAGAAACCTCATTACAACACATCACCAAGAGTACAAATACACACTGCTGTAGAAAGAGCACCAAGGTGTTTTGACAAATAAAAAAAATAAATTTTCAAGAAAATGGAATAAGTCTAAAATTTTAAAAAATCAACCACCACCATGTAAAGCTACAACACTTCAGAACATATACACATCTCCCTGAGGAGGTATATACACACACACACACACACACACACACACACACACACACACACACACACACACATATATATATATATATATATATATATATATATGTGTATGCAACACACAGCTGTCTAAGATGGTCACACAAATTCCAAACTTCCAACCCCTGCACTGGAGGCCAGTGATGGGAAGAGAACCTTGTGTCTTCACTGTTAGAAAAAGATAATATATTCTAACATTTACTTGTTCAGATCAAAACAAAATGCTTCTAACAATCAGACCCCTGACTTCTGTTCTTTAAATGCTTGGGGGGGAAAAACAGTGAGTTAACTTCTAAGCCTAGATGTAATATTTTTCAGAAATAAGGCAGTTCTGTGGAGGCTCATTATGTTCTTGCTCCTTTAGGGCTCAGAAATTCATCTGAAGAAAAGAAATGGAGTCCAGGACACCTGCCATGGGAGCCAGTTCAGTTGTTATAAAGAACCATGGCAGCAGGTGTGTGTCCAGGAGGGTCCTGACCCTGACCTGAGTTCAGCCTGCAATATAGGAAGAGACTCTAGGTGGTGGAAAGGGGGGCTGTGTGTGCGGCTCAGTGACAGAGCGCTTGCCTGCACACCTTGATCCTGGTACAGGAGGGGACACCACGACCTGAGAAGACAGCAGATAAACACCATGACCAAAGCAACCGGACGAGGAAAGGGCCAATTTCACCTCACAGGTCCCAGTCCATCAAGGAGGGGAGCCAGCCCAGGAACTCAAGCAAGAGTTTGAAGCAGAAGCCACAGTGGAATGCTGCACACTGGCTTGCTTATCTCCCTTATTCCGCAGGCCACCTGCTGGGGATGGCACCGCTCACAGTGGGCTGAGACCTCCTACATCATTCAGCAACCAGGAAATGGCCACAGATACACCCACAGGATAAAGTGATGGAGGATGGAGGCCGGTGCTCAACTGAGAGGCCTCCTTCCCAGGAGACTCCAGGCTGAGGCATGCTCACAGATGGGGCTGACTGAAAATTCTCCAGTCACCCCCACAGATGTTGAAGAAACCCTAGAATCGAGCCCCTTTGGGGAGAGAGGATGGTGCAGTGCTCAGTCTGAAGAAGCTTCTAAACAAAGGAAAGGGGTCGGCTGTGTGCGCCCTGATTTGTCATGATTGGGTGCAGTGAATGACACAGTGTGGCCTGCAGAATCAAAGTGAGCCCGGCTTGTCTGCAGAGCTGTTAGCAGGCCAAGCTATCCACCGCTCAAAGTCACATCACTATATCAGCTGATGGCAAAAATAGGACAAATCCCACTGAGACTGAATGACCCCTCACTACAGATAGGCCACTCTGACTTTTAAAACTGTGTAGTCTGGACACAGTGGCACATGCCTGCAAGCAGGACTGGTGCCAGTTTGATGCAACCTGGGAGACGCAGTGAGTTAGAGGCCAGCCTCTGCTACAGAGTGAGACCTTATCTCAAAAAAGAAAAATCAGAAACCACCATGCACACACATACAAATGCTGTGTGTATTGAAGTTTTTTACTGTTAAAGAGCTTATCATTTGGGTTGGGTGTGTGGGTAAAGGTGTGTGTGTGTGCACGCACTTGTGTGTGTAAAGGTGTGTGTGCACTTGTGTGTACGTATAAAGGTGTGTATGTGTGCACGTGTGTGTGAAGGTGTGCATGTGTACACTTGCGTGTGTGTAAAGGTGTGTGTACATGTGTGTGCACTTGTGTGTGTGAAAGGTGCATGTGTGCACTTGTGTGTGTGTAAAGGTGTGTGTGTATGCACTTGTGTGTGTGCTGCTGTGTTCATACCACATATACCACACATGTACCAACCACAGGTCATTCAGAAGACAACCGTGGCTTGTCCTTACCTCTCCTGCCTTGCTTTGAAGCAGGGTCTGCTCTTTTTACATGTGTACACTGAGATATCTGGCTTGCTGGGACCACAGACACTCATGCTGTGGATCTGAGCTTTACATGGCTTCTAGGATTCTAACTCTGGTCCTCTGAGCCAGCTCCCCCAGTCCAAGCTTCATCATTTTGAAGCGTCACCCATTCATGGGGTAAACTCAAGTATGGGGTTAAAACATGAATTTGGACTAAGACAGCATCAATAATGATAGCACAGGGCAAGAGATTTGGACAGTGACCCCATGACATCTGCAATGCTGGCCTTTCAGTACCTGGTGAAGGCCGGGTTGTGTTCCGTCATGGCAACGAGCAGCTTCAGAGCATAGGCAGGAACCGGGTCAGGCTCCATGAGGATGTGCTCATACCTGAGGAATAAAACACCAGAAATGACTCAGTTTCCCTCAGTCATAAACCCTGATGTCAGAAAATGGCCAACTGTAATATGCCAACATCTGGGGAAAACACATATAATTGTGAACACAGGACTTTCACAGGTAGCCAGGGAAGCTTTGTGGCACTGACAGTGACAAAGGCATGTCAACATGCAGCTGTGAGGAAGCAAGAGACAAGTAAATAGGAGGCATCCATGCTGGTGTCTCTAAGTCACCCACATTTGAGGCCCAGTGTTACATCCATGACTAAGACACGGCGTAGTGACAGCAAAAACTCTCAGCTCAGTCACAAGGGGAGAGATGAAGGTGGTGAAAGATTCCACATTTATGTTCCCTCATGCAGGAAAGCACAGACACGAGAGCTCACTGCTCACTCTAACACTGTACATTCTCTGACCCAACCCACTCCACCCTTCTCTCATCCTGCGCACGGAGCAAACACTGGCCCAAAATCCTGTACCTGGGGAGACAAACTTCCAGATGTCTTCTGAGCCACAGGAATAGAAAGTGGAGAGTTCAACGCACGGTCATTGCTGGACAGTATTTCTACAACAGCTAACTGAACCTACAGTGTGTTGCCATTGATGGGAATCCATCTAAATCCCAAATTCTCAAAGGAAATGCCTTCTAACCTGCAAGGAGAAACATGTTCCTCCTGTGGGCTCTAAGGAATGGAGCCCTGATGATTTATGAAGTCATTATGGCCCCGGTGATTTTACAGGTCACAAGAGAGAAAAGGAAAGAAAGGCCATACTTATGTTTCCCGGGAGGGATGCCGGGTGCCACCCTGTCATAATGACATCGCAAGCACATTTTAGCATCTGATCCCTTCGATGCTGAACACTGCCTTAAAATAAATACATAAATAAACTACAAAGCTCAAACTGTTGCAGGTGACCAAAGTCAGGCCAAGCAACAGACTTTCCCCTAGGCCTTAATACCCTGACGGTGAGGTGCCTGCCATCTTTGAGAGAATAAAACCCTGCAGGACTCTCCCCCACCATAGCCTCCCTCCCTCATCGGGCATACTTATCCTTGAGATTGACAAGGCTATACCAGAATCATCTCAAGGAAGAAAGAAGTCTTCCGGCCTCTCTGAGCGCCCATATGCACATATGTACATATCCATCCACACATAATCAAAAAATAAAATCTTTTTAAAATTCCTAGAAAAATCTCTACCTGTTCTCAGAAATGGCATGAAAACTGAACTTCATTAGCCTGCTGCAAGCCCTGGATTTCTACTGATTCTACAACCTCACCCCTGGACTTTGTCCCTCTATACACCCCCTCACCCTTGGACTTTGTCTCTCTATACACCCCCTCACCCCTGGACTTTGTTCCTCTATATACCCCCTTACCCCTAGACTTCTTCCCTCTATATACCCCCTCACCCCTGCTTCTCCCTGTATAATCTCATCCCTGGATTTCTCCCATGTCTACGGCTTCACCCCTGAACAGGAGAAGCTGACCTGAACAGCTCCCCCACCTCTATTCCTGGCAAGGACAAAGCGTATCTGATTGGTCAGCAACGGTTCCCTCTTGTTATCCACTCCACAATTCCAAGTGGGTAAAAACTGGGAACATCATCAGTTATCCTAAAGTTCAAACCCCATCAAGACTGTAAACTGAGATGAACTATATTGAGCTTTCTGTGAATAGTGAATTCTTGCTCCCAAATGATGGTTCAGCAGCCCCCATCAAGACATGACGACACCTTCTGCAGTCAGCTTCCAAAGCGCAGAAGACTGTTTTCATTCCTCAGACTTCACTGACAGGGGTTTAGGCACAAACTCCTGAGCGACCCTGGCTTTAATTAACAAGGATTTGGCTTCGGTGCCATTAAATACAGTCTCTTCTGTTCAGCATGACCCTCTAAAATCCAGCCTTGTCTGCTCACTGAATGAAAACCAGGATGATTTTCTGGGTAGATATGTGAGCTCTGTCTCTCCTAAGAGGAAACCCCTCTCTTCACTTTGTTGCCCAAACCCCAACCATGAAGAAAAAGGAAAAATGAGGGGCAGAATCGCAAGCACATGGACCAACAGACAGACACATGCTTCAACCACAAGACAGAGGTTACCAAGAGCCAGCCTGAGTTCCCTGAACTTAGTGAGATTTGACAGCTGCTAGCTTAAAGTGTGTGTCTGAAGAGGACACACTTTTGTCAGGAGAGGGCCTTGAAGAGTGGGGGGTGGGGTGAGTCAGCAGCCTCTGAAGTTAAGATCCACATCCCAGCACAGAGCATGTGAATGGTCCCACCATGGACAAAGTCTTCGAGGACCTTCTTGGGCTGTTCCCACCTAATCGCAGATGGATCCTAAACCAGTAAGATCTTATGAGAGAAAGACACGATGGAATGTGAGTCGTGGAGGAGAGGAGGAGGGGACTAGGGTGTGTGGCAGGCCATCCAGCCCAACAGGAAGTCATGGAACAGACATAGCCCAAGGAGTTTCCCAGGGAAGCCAGAGCCTCTGCACTAGCAGAGAGCACATGTCTGTCATCCCATGCTAGTTGGTCCCTGGTGATATGTTTCTGAAGAGTCAGAAAGAACAGCTTTGCACAGCTAGGAGCAGAATTCCCCCAGAGCCCTCAGATGGAAAGCTGAGCAGGAGGTTCAGGAAAACAGGGCTCAGCAGGTAAAGGTCCCTGCTGCCAAGTCTGATGACTTAAGACCCATGCCTGAAACTCAATGATAGAAGGAGAGAACAATTCCTGAAAACTGTCCTCTGACCTTTGCATACACAGGTGCTCACCCCCATACACACATACACACACACACTTACCCCCCAACACAAGGCACTTACCACACCCTATACACACAGGTGCTCACTCACACATACACACACACACAGATGCTCACCCACACATACACACACAGATGCTCACCCATATATATATACACATAATCACACACACAAGTGCTCACTCACTCACACATACACACATAAACACACATAGGCACTTACCCACACACACACACAGGTGCTCACCCACACATACACACATACACACACACAGGTGCTCACCCACACACACACAAGGCACTTAGCCCCCTCACACAGGCACTCACCCCCCCCACACACACATAAACACACAAACACACACACAGGCGCTCATCCACACATACACACATAAACACACATAGGCACTTACCCCCCCCCACACACACAGGTGCTCATCCACACATACGCACATACACACACACAGGCACTCACCCATACATACACACATAAACACATACACAGGCACTCACCCACACATACAGGTGTTCATCCACACATACACACACACACACACACACAGGCACTCACTCATACATACACACATAAACACATACACAGGCACTCACCCACACATACAGGTTCTCACCCATGCATACACAAGTAAAAATGAGTAACTTCTGGTGTGGAATGTCACTGTATAATAAAGGAACTATTTTGACCTATGGCAAGGCATCTTAGAAGTAGGTGGAAAATCTAAGCGTAGATACAAGAGGAGGGCGGAGTAACAAGAAACACAATCCCACCACACAAAAAGCAAGATGTAAAAAAATAAGTAAGCCACGGGCCACATGGCAAGACAGATTAATAACAGTAAGTTAAATTAAGATACAAGAGCTAGTTAGCAATGTGCCTGAGCCATAGGCTAAGCAGCAGTGGGTGGGTCTGGACAGTGGAGCAAGCTCCAGCCAGAAACTTCATATTATGCTTCTTCAGTTAAATTTTCTGAAAAAATAATACAAAACCCTACAGGAGGTGAGAAATGGTGAAGAGCCTTCCCTGTCACTGCCCTGCACCTGGCTGGAGGACACAGGCCCCATCCCTTCGTGCACTTTGCTCACCCCGTCAGGTAGGGACCGAAGCCACCGGAAATGATAGATTTTGATTTTATATTTTAAAGTGCATCTAACTCTACATAAGACATTTCAAACTCTCCCCACTGGCAAAGTCGCATGATTCCCCTGCCTCCTCTTCTGTGGCAATTGTGTCCCATGGCATAGACAGAGATGCATTCTGGACCGAGACCACAGCCCCGGCCTGAGGAAAATCATAACCTGGAATGCGCAGTGATGAGAAATACAGAACCTAACCTGTAAAGTGATCTTACAGGAAGAAGGAGCACTCCTTTTAGCACCTGTGAGCAGGTGTGGTCTGCACGCCTATAATGTTAGCACCATGCTGAAGGTGTCAACTCAAGGACTGCCTGGGCTACAAAGCAACTTCCAGGAAAGCTCGGGCTACAGAAAGGCCCTCTTGATCAAACTGAGGGATCCCTACACCACGAGACTCCATTGAGAGTTCCCCCATCCCCACTTGGAGCTCCTGGGAATCTGATGCTGTGGCTTTGCTGTGTGAACCACACAGCTTCAGAAAAGGAGGATCGTGCCCCTCCATGTTCATATTCTTCACCTCGGCTACTGACTCCCCTCTGAAAAGTCTGGGGAAAGCCAAGATGCCTCCATAACTCTTATTTCTGAAGTATGCCAGAAGTCTCAATTCCATGTTCTTGAATCATAACCAACACTCCACTTGCCCCAGCTAGGAATATCATTCAGTTTGCATCAGAGTGCTGTGCCCAGAAAATGACACCCAATAGATGCTTGTGAAGCGGGGCTGAGACTTCTGGTTTCTCTACAGTGGACATGCACTGCCTGTGTCTAGACCTCGCCAGCATGAGACGTGTCTTTGTGTGAGCAAAGACACAGGAATGTACGCCATGACCCCTGGCCAGCTGGACCAAAGCGCTCCCACATGAGTGGACGGCACGATGCTTACTGGGGGAGCAGCTCATCCCGGATGAGCACCAGGAGACCACTGTCAGAATCACAGCCGGCCTCTTCCTCCCCGTCCACCGGCTCCTGGCTCACCAGCAGGGTTGTGGTCTCAGAAAGCAAGCGCAAGCTGAAGAGTCTCCACTCCACTGGAAGGAAAGAATGGCAAGGATGTGAGCCCACACAGAGAGAGTAAGAGCAGAATGTGTGCTCACCACAGTGGTACACACTTGCAAGGCAGGAGGGTAGAGAAAGCCACATCACCCCAGGTCCCCAGCAGTACCCTGTTATCCCTCCCAAAAAAACACAACAACAAAAAACCCCAAGAATGTGTGCCAGAATCCTAGTACCAGAGTCTCACTTACCATTCTGGCTTTGAACCAAGGAGACCAAGGGTGGCAGAATGTAATCGATGACCTGGAAGAAAGGGCAGGAAGTGGTAGCTCAGAGCTCTACATCAAAGATGGCTACTGGGTACCAGCCCCGATTTGCCCCTCAGCAGAGTCTCTATCAAAGGAGGGGGTGGAAAGCCAAAGGGAGAGAGTACAGTCGCTCCCGGGGGGTGGGGGGGCCTGGAGCGGAGGCTGCTGGGGTGGGAGAGGGTGCAGTCCCTCCCGGGGCGGGGCGGGGGGGGGGCTGCAGTGGAGGCTGGTGGTCCCATGAACCACAGTCAGAAAGCAGAGAGATGAACACTGGTGCTTGGCTCACTTTCTCCTTTTTACTCAGCCAGGAGCTGCCTGAGAAATGTGCTGCCCGTGAAGTGGGTCTTCCTACTCAGCCAACCTCATCTAGATAAACCCTCATGGATATCCAGAGGCCCATCTGCAGTTTTGTTTAAGTGTCATGCTCCAGTAAACTAAGTGAGAAGGGCCCTGGCTGGAGATTGTCTGTAGTCTTGGAAATGAACGTGGATCTTTGTCTAAAATTAATTGAAACAAACCCCAACCAAAGCGAAGAAGCCTCCACAGCCAGCAGACACACAGAATTACTCAGCCCCAATGACATCAGATATACAGGATTTAAGAGAGAGAACCCTTCACACCTGACTAGTTTAAGCCCAAACAGAACAGAGTCAGGACCTACGAATCTGCACAAAGACAGGATGCGGATACCACAAATAATTAATGAGAACTTAGCATAGGAAACTAGAAAGCCAGTCCCATGCCCGTACCCTGAAGACTCAACAGTTGACCCCATGAGTAAAGACAGAACTGGAAAATCAGTTCACAAAAATGCAGACAGTCTAATACCCCAAAGTATGAAGGAAGGCAGTGTGCGACCCTGCACGTATGTTCAAAGACTTTCGGAATCTGATTCTACTATGGTTTTGTTTTAATTAACATGGTTTTTCTTCACTGTCTCAGGCAATTGTTAACAGCATCCCACAGTTATAAACTCCATCTTCAGAAGTGAGAAAGAGCCTCTGCAGAAGATGAGAATTTAAATATGTAAATGAGGAGACTGTTGATGCGGGATGTCTTTCTGTGTGCTGTGAATATCATCTTTAACAAAGGAGTTGTCTTGGCCTATGGCAGGCATCTTAGAAGTAGGTGGAGAAACTGGAGCTTAGATAGGGGAAGGAGGGCGGAGTCAAAGGAGACACCATCAAGAATCAACACGTAAAAGGAACACAGGTGAGCTACCGGCCATGTGGCAGACAGATTAATGGAAATGGATTGAATTAAAGAGCTAGCTAGCAATGTGCCTGAGCCACAGGCTAAACAGCATGAAACTAATATAAGTGTCTGGGTCCTTTTTGAGGGTGTAAGCGGCAGCAGGCAGGTCCAGACCTTGGGACTATCCAGGCCAGAAACCTCATTCTACAGATTGTTGCCTTTTCCTCTGATAAAGAAATCTGTGCTGATTTCTTTATCAGAAGACTACTCACTTGGTAAATGCATGAGTGAAGAAGGGCCTCAGCAGTTATGAGCACACACACTGCTCAGGAACCAGTTCGGTTCCCAGCACCAATTTGAATGACTCACGACTACCTGCAATATAGCTCTAGGGAATCTAACAACCTCTTCTGGCCTTTGTGGGCACTGTTCTCACATGCATACCCCTGCAAAGATGCGCACACATACACACATAAAAAAAATAAGGAAATAAACAAAAAATAACATGAGCATGGGTTACTCAGCAATTTGCACTAAAGGACAGAAAAAGAAAGAAATCTGATTTTATTAATATCTTATTTCATAGCTTGTAGTTTTCAAAACAGGTGATTGTCTTTCAGATCCTAATAAGGAAAAGGAGACCAACTGTCTTTTGGCAGAATGTAACCTTAATATTTAATGACCCTAGCAAAAAGGAAAACATAAAGACATAATTCGAAATATTAAGTAATTATAGTTCTCATGGCACAGGGCCAAGAAATGTTTTATAGTTCCTGAAGATGTTACAAGCAGTGTGTGTGTGTGTATGTGTGTGAATGGGGGGGGGGAGAATGTTCAACAAGCAACCTTGCAGATATTTCTCAAGGATCATTGCCTCTACTTTAAAGACAATATTGCCTGAGATGTGTGTTACTGACACATCCTGAGATGGACAGAAACATGTGGCTCCTGCACCAAGGTCATCAACTATGTTATCAGCTATGTTATGTTTACCCAAACACAAAGTCAATCATGTAGAGGAGCCAAGAGCCTCCTCGTCCTCCCTGCTGTCAAAGCAGTGCAGTCTCTCAGTGTTGACTGTGATCAGTTATAGCACATGCACAACATTTATATGCACAACACTTACATGCACAACACTTACATGCACAACACTTACATGCACAACACTTACATGCACAACACTTACATGCACAACACTTACATGCACAACACTTACATGCACAACACTTATATGCACAACACTTATATGCACAACACTTACATGCACAACACTTACATGCACAACACTTATATGCATAACACTTCTAAACAACAACGTAGGGTTGGCGAGCTAGGGTTTCTGGGAAGGAAAAGTATGTGTGATTCTGTGGCTCTGGTTAGACCAGAGGTCCTTAGAGCCTCTGACGACCTGGCCACTTGATATTTCTTCTGTCATTGTTTTCTGATGTTACAATCAGATCTTGCAGATGAGGAGGACCAAGTGTGCTCATTTGAAAATGTCCAAGACAGAATTAAAGCAGTTATCTCAAGATGCAATCTGAAAGACACCAGTGCAGGCTGGCCTTTTTAGTTTGTCCCCGGGACTCTGGGGCTCATGCTTTCACCCCTCCCCCAAGTCCTCAGTGGCTGGATGAGCTCTGAAAGGAGACAGACAGAAGTACAAGGGTGCTGAGGCCAGAGCAGGCCATTCTGACAAAAAGGAGTTCAGTGTGCATGACAGAGTAGACCCAGCACCAGGGCAACGTGTCCTTTCAAAATGTGTTATCAATTGATATTTCAATATAAATGGTTTTTAGACAAAATTCTCTATAGGAATTATCAATGTCCTGTGCCAGGAAAACCACTGTGTGGGGTTGGCCAGCCCCTGGCCCTGTCCCACAGGGATACAAGGGTATATAATACCAAATAATACTTCTAGTCCAGTCACTTGCTTTGGCAAAGGACTGATTTCACCAGCATGGAGATCTAACAAAAGATCATCGATAAAGATGTCCTGAGTGGCTCAAACAGGAATCCACCACCCACCCGAGGTGTCTGTCTGGCCATAACATGCCTCACCTGTGTCTTGCCTATCCTAGGGCAGAGAATAAAACCAACTCATGCACATAATTCACACCCCCATGATATCATAGGAGAAACAACCACCTCAAGTTCCTCAAAACGCCCCACTCACTCATCTCAGCCCTGTCGGTCACCCTGGCCCAGTGAACCTGGCCTCAGACCCTTTCAGGCTTCCTTTTAAACACCCCTACACTAGGCAAAGCAGGCATATACACCCTCTGCCTTTAGCAGACACTTCCCATCCCGATTAACACTTAACTCCCCTTGCACACTCAGTTTAAAAAATGCATTCTTACTCAATGAGGCACAAACCAGAGGACTGCCTAGGGCTGACATACCCCAAGGGTCCCCCGTCCACACTGCATCTGCAAACCTTGGCCTTGCTATTTTTCTTAGTAGCTTAGGCTACCACACACACACACACACACACACACACACACACACACGCACACACGCATGCACACACACGCACACACACGCACACACACACGCACACACACACACAGACACACACACAGACACACAGACACACACACAGACACACACACACGCACACACACACAGACACACACACACGCACACACACATGCACACACAGACACACACGCACGCACACACACACACACACACACACACACACACACACACACACAGAGCATCCCTCAACTCACTGCATTCTCCAGCCTTCCTGGTTCACAAAAAATATTACCACAGAGAAAAGAAACTCCACATTCTCTCAAGTTACTGAGGCCAGAGGGGAGGGTAAGAAAGAGACAAGAGAGGTTAAGAGAAACACTAGTTACACTTCATCTTTGCCACTGGACTGCTGACAGAAATCACCAGAAGCAAGAACACTTTCCTGAAGCTATCCCAACTCTGCATACCTGACAGATTCAGACTAGCCAGTGGTCCCCCTGCCTTGAAGGTCGCAGAAACACTCCCATGTGAACCAGTAGGACCATGTCCTTCTGATACCTGAGGCTGTTTTAGGCTCACACTCACTTTCTTCTCATAAAATAGTACAGGACACAAACCCAGGGAACTCAGGGAATAGAGCCACCCACAGTGGGCTGGCTGCTCCCACCCCAACAGTTACCATAAACAAGACAATCCCTACAGGCATGACTGGCAACCTGACCCAGACAGTTCCCCACAGAGACTCCTTCCCTTTCAAGGTGTCTAGTTGGCAGTCAAGGTGGATCTGGTGTTACCTTGTTCTAAGTGATTCCTTCTTGGTCAGGCCCCATTCGATATGAGGTCATTCACAAGGTATCTGTCCTGGATGGAGATGACCCCAATGACCCCACAGAAACAGGAATGGGGGGTGTAGAAGGGTGCGGGGGAACTGGCTCCTGGATGAGCCAGAGTAAAATGCACTTAGCTGCTTCCCTGTGAGCACATATCGATCAGGAGCCTTGAACATGGTGTGGGTCTTTTTCCTCATGCATTCCAGTCATGCCCAAGAAGAGATAATCAGAGGATTTCCCATGAGCTTCAGCATTAGAGAGCATTTTTATAAAGTGGTAAGTTGTGACGATGCCTTTTCTATCATAATTGAGGCAGTAGTGGCAATAATTAACATACTCGTGTTTCATGATTAGAAAACACACTAATTAAGTTTCTATTTAAATGCAATACAGATATTTATAAACACCAGATCTGAACAAATTAGCCATGAGGTTATTGTTCATTAAGCAACAGGGTATATGTAAGTGACATCTCAATCAAAGGCCTGGGACTCACAGGCAAAGTGCCGTGACGGACTCTTTCCTGTTATGTTGGGTACGCACAGGAACATAGACCAACCCTATCACTGAAAACTGTGATGAGATACAAAAACCCAAATCCTAACACTGTTAAAGCCTGAAAGGATAGTTGGGGAGCTTTGAGGCCTATCTGGATGGAAGTCTGCAGTAGACGTGATAAACTGTGACAGGAGGCGTCACCCACAAACCAACACAGGATTCCTCAGACCACTGGCCCCTGCCAGCACTGCATGTGGGTCTGTGCTAAGGAGGGGCTCTGCCTCTAGAAGTAGGTAATGCCAGCTCCTCTACCAAGGCTTGCCACACACGATCCCAGAACACAGAGAAGCAAGTACTCAGAGAAAGCTGTGGTTTGACAGGGTCTCAGTGGAGGTCAGCGGGCGCCCGGCGGAGGCCAACATGAAGAGGAAGGTGTGCACACAGAAGGCTTTGAGAGGATGAAGGACAAGCAGCGTGCCACCGGGGCAGTCCCAAGGACAACAGAGCCGGGTGCACAGTGTGACCAACACTATAGAGAAAGGCAGCTTCTGATGCTGGCATCAGCAAGTGCATGAAATAAACGTAAACAAAACACGTCACCAAGTGGAAGCTTCTTCAGAAATGAGAAAATTATAAGAGAGAAAAAAAGAGCGGAATGTCTATCAGATGTCTTCCTACTACAGAAAAAACAACCCAATTCCTGACTGCTCCGGCAGGAGCCAGGAGAACCCAAAATCTCAACAGTGCAGAGAAGGGGGCAGGAAGTCAAGGGAATGGACAGGAAAAGTTACCCCTCCCCAGCTTTGCAGGGCTCCCCGGCTGTTCTCAACAGTGCCTCCACTGGATGGACACCCACCAGCCTGGCACACACATACACCAGGTTATCAAGTAAGGGACTGAGTGAGGACTTTCCCGGAAACTGACTGTAGAGCAGTAGTCCGCCAGCAGAACGGGGTACTGTATCACTGCTTCGAATGCTGACAAGGTGATCTTGATGAACTCCTCCGAAGCGGCCATGCCTAGGGTCACAGAGGTTGTTACCACTGGCGTCCACCCACGCCCTTCTTGGCTTTACCTGCATCGAGGGCATCTGCTCACCTATGGCTCCGTCTATGTTTGTTTCTCCCAAGTCAACTGACTTAATGTGACTCTGAAAAGGAAGACGTGTTCAATAAATGGGGGTTTTAAGATAATGGAAATAAAACTTAGGGAGTTAACATTTTGCCTGAAACCACACTTCTGATTCTTAAACTCATGGGAAAAAATTAAATATATATACATTACAAACATTGCAATCAATTTAAAATGTACTTATATAAATATTGTACATTATATATACATAGGATATACTATTCATATATTTAAAAAGGAGGCTCGGTGGTTAAGAGTTTAATTTCCAGCATCATCCAAATGGGATGCTCATAACTGTAACTCTAGCTCCAGGATCTACTGCCTTTATCTGGGCTCCATAGGTACCTGTACTCAGTGTGCACACCCCACTCACATACATACATAAACTTAATTTAAAAGAAATATTTAGTTTTAAAGATTTGGTTATGTGTATGAGTTCTTTGCTCATAAATATGTAGGCCATGTACATGCAGTGCCCAAGGACTCAGGGTAATGGATCCTCTGGATTTAGAGTTAAATGACAGTTGGAAGCCACACCACAAGCTGCTAGAAACTAAACCCAGGTTTTTTGCAAAAGCAGCATGTGCCCGTAACTGCCGAGCCATCTCTCTCCAGCTCTTTAAAAATAATACTACACATAAATAAGAACTATGATTATAAATATACAAATGAGATTTAATGCTATAATAATTCAGTGGTAATAAGCAAACAAAAGAGAAAGTGGCCAATGACAATGATGTACACAGCCACCCACCACTTGGGAAGTTGAGGGAGGGGTAGTCTTGAGTTTTAGGCTACCCAGTGACAGTGAGTTCAAGGCCAGCCTTACCTACAGTGAGAAGACCTTGTCTCAATACATATATGAGAGAACAATCCAGCTAATACTTAACCCTTCCCAGCAGCATGCCACCATCCCCCTCACTACCTGAAGCTGTCAAGGGTGAATGGCACCAGGTCTAGTGGCAGCAGTCATCCCAAAGGAAGGTTCTGGTGCCCAGGGTATCAAGGTCAAGGTCTCAAAGGTTCCGACACTATCCACTGTGTGTAGTTACTCCACTCTCCCATACACCATAGCACAGTGAAAGGCTCGGAAGTCGGCCATGAGCCCCCGATGTTTTCCCTTCCCATTCCCCAGCTGGAAGATCACAGGGAGATAATCTCTGCCACACTGTAACAGGCAAAATACCTGTGTTCTTTGTTCACAGTCACACACCACTGTTCATGCCTTTAACTCACAAAACAACATCAAATATAATGCTTTGTATATACAAATCAGCAGGGCTGGAGTTATAGCTTGGTGGCAGAGCACTGTAACATACACAGGGCCCGAGGTTCAGTCTATCCAAAAGTATGATAAATAGCAAATAAAATATATGACGACAGCAGAGCTGAAAAGTAACTAGCTATGAGCTATTAACCCAGAGAAGAAATTGGTCTGCTGTGATATGATTTAGCCAAATGTGGTGGTCCTTGCCTGTCTTCCCTGCAATCAAGAGGTTGAGGCAGGGGAGGATAATGTGAGTCTAAGGCCTATCTGGACTGCTTAGTGAATTCAAGGCTAATCTGGGCTACATAGCAAGACTTTGTCCCCAAATGAGCCAAGGGAAAAAACAATAAATAAAAAGGATAATATATATGTGTGCATTGCACAGTAGACTGTGTGTACTGCGCTGTGGGGAATGAGGGACCGCTCTATCTACTGTGGGTTGACGGAGCTAGAGCATTCAGTTCCTCACGTGAACTCACCACAAGCAAGGAAACCACAGCCCTGAAACTGCCATATCCTGGGTATGTTAAAATATGCCCACACGTACATCTCTAAACATTTTAATAAAATCCTTAAGCTATATCTTAATTTTTATGTGGGAGGTGTTTTGCCTGTGTATATTTTTGTGCGTCACACATGTACCTGAGACCCACGGAGGTGAGAGAGAACAGGATGCCGCATCAGAGGCTGGAGTTACAGGTGGCCAGGAGCTGTCCGGAGGGTGGTGCTGGGACTCTGAACCCCAGGTTCTCTAGGAAAGCGGCCAGTGCTCCTGACCACTGAGCCACCTCCGTTCCACCTACAACGTATCATTTACTAAAATTATACCAAACTACACATTCCATATTAATGAGACAATGGTTATCCAATGTCCAGGTGAGAAGGCCTGTCACGGGGGGGGGGGGGCCTGGCTCCCCCAGCCTGTGCTGCTCTGCCTTTCTTCTGCCTCAGTGGGAAGGAGAATTAAAAACAAGAACCCAAAAAATCAAAGTTCTTCAAAAAGCAAAATTTCAAAGCCTGGGTTCTCTTCAGATCAACCACAGCAAAGATGTTTAAAGTTCATTGTAACAGAAGCTTTTATCATAACTTGACTGAAATAGTTTCACAAATTTACAAAATGAAACATAGTTTTTAAATGAGTATTATTTGATACCAAGATAGAAATTCAGAGAGAAATGTCTAATTTTTTTTTTAAAGAAGTGAGATGGCTCAGCAGGTAAAGGAGCCTGCCACCAAGCCAGACATCCTGAGTTCACACCCAGGAACAGAAGCAGAAAATGGACTCCTGTGAGCTATGTGCACATGTGCTGTGATGCACGCACACAAACCGCCAATAAATAATCTTACAAGAATGGACAAACACATGCAGTGTGACCCACTTCTAGACATGGTCTGCTAGAGTGACATGGGCAAACACATGCAGTGTGACCCCCACCTCTAGGCATGATCCACTAGTGTGACAAGCCAAAAATAAGCTTCTTTCCATCATATCTTTTTTTATTTTTAGCATCTTTGACTTTAAAAAAAAATCAACTTATCTGTGGTGACCATGGCAAGCATGGGGTCTTGTGTGTGATTCAACCCTTTCTGTGCAATTATAAAGAAAGGCTGGCCACCTGCAGCAGCTTTCATGGCACACACCCAGAAAACCAGGTCCTGGGTCCTGAGGAGATGGGCCGCAGCCACCATTCACATCTTATACATCCTTGGGATTTACAGTTAATTTTTTTCTCTTTTTCATGTCAATAGTAGTTAATCTAGATGGTGAGATAACCCTCCAACTTTGAATCAAAATAAATTCTTCTGTAAGCTGCACAGTCAGTGCCGCAGCCACCAGGAAAATAAGAGGCAGAGACACAAAAGGTGCAGGTGACCCAGCCCAGGACCCAGAGCAGCTCCAGAGGGCCATGGGGTCAGGTTGTTAGCTGCAGCAGTGAGGCCTGCCCACCTCAGCATTCACAGACATCCTTCCAGGAGGCAGAACAAACTCCACAGCACACTGAGAGTGAGCTTCTACAATCAGTGCAGAGACAGAACAACTCACAAGCACATTCATAGGCTACAAGAGCATTTGGCAGGATTTTGTTTTGTTTTGTTTTTTAAGCCTGGCAGGGTACCATCACTTTGTCCACAAAACAAACCAAGTGCCATCCACAAATCAGCATTCACGTGTCAGAAAGCCGTGCACAGGTGAGGACTGTCCTGTCAGTCACTTTTACAATCCAGAGAGGGCAGGACTTGAAAACCCAGCACACACAGACAAGTCCCTGTTCTGGGCTCATCAACCAAGAGCCTAGAGAAAGAAACAGGAAACAGTGCATAGTAGGTCAACATCCATCAGGGATCCACTTGCTTGTTTATCATCTTCCTATTTCCTGGCCCAGTTCAGTGAGGGGCTCAAAAAATGAGAATCTGTAGGGGTGTCCCCAGAGCCTCCCCAGCTCAGGCTGCAAGACTTGGAGAGAGGCAACTGGTGTGGGGGACAGGCTACCTCCCAGCAAGGTGGAAGACAGCAATTAGCAGTTGGCTAATGCTCCTTTTCTGGAGCCTGTGAAAGCCCATGATGGTTTAAAAGCACCCTGCTATTGCGGCCAAACAGCAGTCTCCTTAAGACCCAAATGTCACTTATTTGGGCAAATATTTACATAAAGCTAATTTCTATACTCATGTCCCATATGTAGTGATCTAGAATGTTCTACCGTAAAAAAGCATCAACAACAGACCAAAGCAACCACTTCATCAATGTCCAGCTTAGCAGCCATTGGATTTATTGGGTTTATTTATAGAGCAGGGTGACAGGACGCAGTGCAGCTGCCTGCT
Source organism: Phyllotis vaccarum (assembly GCA_033318265.1). Taxonomy (NCBI): domain Eukaryota; kingdom Metazoa; phylum Chordata; class Mammalia; order Rodentia; family Cricetidae; genus Phyllotis; species Phyllotis vaccarum. Next base: position 89,642,836 of record JARWLC010000004.1, on the reverse strand, counting down.
TGGATGACATGTTCCACAGATGCACAGATGGCATCTGCTCACTGCCCTTCCATCTCCTTCCATCCTCTTTACACTCTAGAGCAGCAGCTCTCGACCTCCGTAACGCCGCAACCCTTTCATAAAGCTCTTCATCATGTGCTGACCCCAACCATAAAGCTGTTTTCATAACTGTAATTGTGCTACTGTTGTGAATCATAATGTAAACATCTGATATGCAACTCCTGTGAGAGCTGAAAACCGCTGCTCTAGAGCCTTCCCAGACCACAGTACCCTGTGCAGCTGAAGCCGAATTGGACACAGCTGGGAAGGGTCTAATGACCTTCCCTCCTGTGAGGAGTGTGGTTATCACACCGTCTCTAACGAGGATGGTGACAGGCAAACCCTGAGATGTACAGGACCTTGCCCTCCAGGCCCCTTTTTAAGGACCCTTGCACTGAGTGGAAGACACAGCAGCTCTGGGCTCTCTCCACGCCCACCTTACCCAAAGGCAAGAAGTTCTGCCATAGGCTGTTCCTGGATAAAATCGGAGTTGAGTATCTCAGATCCAAGTGGTTTTTAAAAGCTAACCAGTAAGCCTGCTGTGCCGCAGACTACTCGGACGTACTTGGAAAATACTGAAAAGAATATTGGTCTCCAGATGAGCCAAGTATGAGGCTTTCCTTCATTGTGCTGGATTAGGAAGGCAGCTCAGTGGGTAAGTGCTTACTAAGCAAGCATGGGGACCTGAGTTCAATGCCCAGCACTCACACCGAGGAGGGGCATGACAGCAGCACACGCCTGTAACCCCACAGCAATGGTGCCCTAGTTTTCTGGGATAAACACTACAACCAGAAACAAGTTTCAGGGTAAGGGTTTGTTTTTACCTTACAGAGCACAGTCCATCACTGGGCGAACTCAGGACAAGAGCTGGAGGCAGACCATGGAGGAACACCACTGACTGCCTTGCTTGCTCTAGCTCATTCATCCAACAGGCCCACCTGCCCACCCACCTACATCACTAGCAATTAAGAAAATGAATCACAGACATGCCCACAGGCCAGTCTGATCTATGCAATCTGTCAGCTGAAGAAGTGACACTTGGAGCTGACTATGGAAGACTGGAAAGCAGAGTCAGGGAAAGCTAGAAGCCCACTGGCAACCAGCAAATTCTGGGTTCCACAGCAGCACCCTGTCTCAAAGAAAAAAGTGGAGAAGAAATGAAGAAAGACACCCAATGGGCAGGCACACTGGCAGCCAATGTGTACTCTCGCGCACTGGGCTGTGAGTGACTGTATGTGATATTCTTCCATTTTGTGTGCCTGCCTACACTCCCCACTTCCAGGGGCTGGGGGATGAGAGGTTCTCACTGCTGACATCAGAGACTGCAACTAGAAGAATGCTTTTATAATGTCTGAAAGATTAACTCACAGAAGCATCATCTGCTGATAGCTCTCATGTCACATCCACAGCTCACAACAAATGGGTACAAACTGCACAGATAATTGAGCAGGCTGTGGATTAGACAGTGACCTGCTGCTTTCCAGTGTCACATCAATGCCATCGACACTGAGTGCAAGAAGGTGCGAACAGGTACAGTGAGAAAAGTCACATAGGTGTCCGAGGACCAGCCACGATGCACACTAGGAAAGTGGCTTCACTAGGAAAATAGCCCAAACACCATCTCATTTCTGTGTGTGTGTGTGTGTGTGTGTGTGTGTATGTGTGTGTCTGTGTGTGTGGTGTATGTGTGTGTATGGTGTGTGTGTATGTGTGTGTGTATCTGTATGTGTGTATGTGTACGGTGTGGTGTGTATTTGTGTATGTATGTGTGTATGTGTGTGTGTATGAGAGACAGAGATGAAAAGCAGTAGGAGACAGGAGGAAGTGGAGAAGGAACTGGGGATGGGGAGGCACAGAAACAGGCCCCATCCACCTACTCGACACTGAGAAGCACTCCATGGCCAGCTATAGGACCAAGATTGTTCTAGAACTTGACATGTATATTGTGTTGTTACAGAGTACAATCTTGCTAAGAGACCATTGCAAGGGTTACAAATACAGGAAATTGTAGAGCCCACTGCAGGAATCCGGGATTCATAGCATGAAGAGAAAGTCAAAGCTGAGCACCTGATGCTTTGACCTCAGACATCCCCTTTCTCTCCGAGGATGAACCTTCTAGAAAACTACCTTCTCATTCCTGAGCAACAACCCTTTGTTCCACCACTGAAATGCCTCTGCCCTTTGTCTGTGTGCTCTGTGGCACTAACCTCCTGGGCTTGGTTTCAGGTGGTGACATGGCTAAGCTCTCCCTGGCACATCTTGCCTCATACCCACAGCACACACTGTAGCTTCCTGGGCCACAGCATCATCAGGAAGGCTTGTGTATGCAGAACGGAAGTGAAAAGTAGCACAATCGCTTAGTTTTTGTCTTCTCACACTGCCGAAGTCAAGTAAAGGGAGGAACAGAACTGAGTTTAACTTTGTAAAGTGTCATCAGATGGAGAGATGGGTGGCTGGACAGTGGGAGCCAGTTAGGGACCTCAGCATTCTCAGCCCCCCACCTCACTCATGTCCTTTCTAATTCTTAACTTCCAAAACTTGATGTCTATGGAGTGTTTATGTGGCTTTTTTTTTTTTTAACCCTATTAGGGGCTGTCTCTGAAGAAAATACATTATCAGGAGAGAATGTATTTTCTCCAAATGTCAAATTTTATTACAGCGAACAGATAAAAATATAAAAAGGTCACTTCCCTACAAACAAATGCCATCTAGACTCTTAATTCCTTCCCCTCACAGCTCATCCCGAAGCACAGCAATGGCAGCACTGTTAGCCAGATATGAGTCCTGCTACTCACAAGAATTGTCCCATAGCTGAACAGGAACTCTTCTGTCACCACCAGAGGCCGGAACACCTGTGGGAGGAGAATTCACATCAAAGACAGACAGACAAAGAGTCATCTCAACAGAGGCGGCTCCACTGTGGGGACCAGGATGGGGCCCACATGTGTTAGGGGGTACCTGAGACATGACCAGGTGGAGCACCACGGGCATCATGGGGAGACACATCTTGAGCTGCTTGCCCTGCACCGTCGATGGATGCTTTCGGCCGGAGACATTTGCCAGGGCATTGAGAATATCGCCTACGAAGCACATCAAGGGAAGTATGGAAGTGAGAGACCACAGCGCCATCACAACCCAGAGGGTGAGGTAATTCACCTCCAACTAGAGGTGGTAGGTAGACACTGAGCCTTTTTAATCATACATTTTTTTTTTTTTTTTTAAAGACAGGGTTTCATGTAGCTCCTCCGTCTGGCCTCCAACTCAATATGGAGCTAAAGATAATCCTCCTGCCTCCACCACCCAGGTGCTGGAGCTACAGGCAAGTGCTGGGGTTTTAGGTGTGTGCCACCATATCTGATTCTATTCGGTGTGAGAATCAAACCCAGGGCTTCAGGCATCCTAGGCAGGAACTCTCTAACAATTGAACCACATTCCCAGGAATTCACACACTGGTAATATAACATACTTGTCACCTCTAGGGACAGAGTGTGGCAACCCACATAACCACTATCAATTGACTTCTAACCTAGAAATTAAAAAGAGAATTTATAAATATTTATGAGATAGTAGTAGTCTTATAAATTTATTTATATTGTTCAAAATGACTATTATTGCTTATTGCTTTAGAAAACTAATTATAAAATACAACTTAAAAAGAAATCAGAAATTAAAAAATAGAATACGGAAAAGAAGCAGTATTATTATTTTTTTTTCATGGCAGGGTTTCTCTGTAGACCAGGCTGGCCTGAACTCACAGGAACCTGCCTGCCTCTGATTCCCAAGTGCTGAAATTAAAGATATGAGCCACCACAGCAAGGGTGGAAAAGAGAGACCAATGTCCAAAACTTCTAAGATTTATTTTATTTTTATTTGCATGTGTGTGTGTTTGTGTGTCTGCGCGCAAGTGTGAGTGTGTGTGTGTGTATGCACGCATGTGCGTGTGTTGGGATCTCTATTGCTGTGAAGAGACACCATGACCACAGCAACTCTTATAAAGAAAAACATTTAATTGGGGTGGGGTACATTTTCAGAGCTTCAGTCTGTTACCATCATGACAGGACATGGCAGCGTGCAGGACATGGTGCTGAAGCAGGAGCTGAGACTCCTTACATCTTGATTCACAGGCAACAGGAAATGGTCTAAGACACTGGGCAGTATATGAGCCCTCAAAGCTCACCTCCACAATGACACACTTCCTCAAACAAGACCACACCTACTCCAACAATGACACACCACCTAACAGGGACACTCCCTTTGGGGGCCATTTCATTTCAAGCCACGATATTCCACTCCCTGGCCCCTAAAGGCCTGTAGCCATATCATAATGCAAAAAGGCATACAGTCCAACTTCAAAAGTCCTGATAGTCTATAATAACTTCAAACTTACTTAAAAGTCTAAAGTTCAAGGTCTCTTCTGAGATTCATGCAATCTATTAACTGTAATCCCCTGTAAAATCAAAATCAAAAAGCAGATCATAGACTTCCAACACATAATGGCACAGGATCTACATCACCGTTCCAAACACAGAGAAGGGAGCACAGTGAGGAAACACTGGACCAAAGCAAGGTCAAAATCCAGCTGGACAGACTCCAAACTCTGCATCTCCATGCCTGATGTCAGAACCCTCTTCAGATCTCCAGCTCCTTTCTGCTTTGTTGACTCTTGGGCTGGTTCCACTCCCTGTGAGCAGCCCTCCTCAGCAGATATCTCCCAGCCTCTGGGACCTCCAATATCTTGGGTTCTTCAGGACAGCCCCAGCTTCAAATTTGAAGCTTCATGCAATGGCCTCTCTAGGCCTCCATTCAGGGACATCCCTGACACATGCCTGGCCTCAGTGTCTGTCCTTAGTCTTGGGGACAAATTCTATGGCCCCTTTCTTCTATCCTTCACTCCAGAACCATGTGGCCAAAGCTACCAAGTTCTGCTGCTTACTGGGGCTGGAATGTGGTCCCCTGTTCAATTACATCTTCACAGCTTTCTGACCTTCACAGCCTATTGTGGTTTGTGGCAGCGATTTGTAGGGCTGTGTATGTGTGGTGTATAGAAGCCGGAGCGTAGACTTGACTAAGAGGTGGCTGCTGGAGTTGGGGGCGCGTGGGGGCTTGGGGTGGTTGCGGGGTGGAGGTTGTGTGTGGACGCATTATTGGTTTGTTTTGTTTGTCACATCGGGGAGGTGGAGTATGAGCCCTCTGTGACAGTGTTATTGACTGAGGATTTTAGGCGGGGAGGTGTTGTGTTATGGGGGCAGCCTTTGTGGCTTAAAGGCAGTCATGGCTTATTAGGGAGCGGGAGCTAGGGCAGAGGTGGCTTAGCGGTTAAGAGCAGTGGCTTAGCTAGGAGTGCAGTGTTTAGTTTTGGGAGTCTGCACTCCCGTGTGTGGGCTGGACATTGTTTGTCTTTTGTATGGAATGGACTAAGGGCCCACCCAGGGATGCCAGCTATTGTAGTAAATTTTATTTGTAACATATTAAATGTAGGATTAATATTTATTAGAGGGTATTTTAATATTTATGGTTATAAATTAAACTTTAGGGCGATTTTTTTGGCGATAGGATGATCTAGGCGATGGATGTTGATCTAATCCTTAAGAAAGCAGGAACAAAACAGGCCGATCAAGATCTTAGCAGCCTTTTTTAACCAGGCTGGCCACACTCTGTTCAGGCTCCCAGGACTCTAAAAACATACCTTTAACCTTATCGACCAACATCTAAATTCCACCACAACTGCCTGCGCTTGGCTGTCGTGAACTCACTCTGTAGACCAGGCTGGCCTCAAAAATCAGAGATCCCCCTGTCTCTGCCTCCCAGTGCTGGAATTAAAGGTGCGGCCACCACACCCTGCTTTAAGCTTGGCTTTAGTTCCTTTTCCCAAATTGGAAACTTCCTGGGTGTAATCACTCCTTGCATCCTGTTTCTAATGTGTGTGTCTCCTTGAACACAGGACTTAGCTCCAGCCACTTCCTGGTGCTCCCTTTCCCCTCAAATATTTCTCTTGCTTAGTTTGCTCTTGTTCAGTGTACACTTCATTAGAGTTAACACTAGTAACCACACAACAGAGTCTCTACTAGGCTGTTCTCAGATTTCCTCTGCCAAGGGAATTAATACAAAACACTTCATTTTAGCCTCAGGTAAACTTTGGACAAGGCAAAAGCAGCCACATTCTTCACACCGGAATATCACATGAACAATTTCTGGGCAACATGCTAAAATTCTTCTCCTCTGAAACCCCTTGAGCCAGCCCCCCGACTGTTGCACGAATCCTAATTGATATTATAATAAAAACCCAGAGCCAGATATTGGGGAAAGCTGAAAGGTCAGGGAGACAGAGGAACAAGCCACAGTCCTCACTGCCAGCTCCTCAGGCTGAACGGGAAGATCCTGTCTCCAGGAATCCTCAGACTGAATGCCTCTGAGTCCTCAGCAGAAAGGGAAGGGGTGAACTCTTGTCTCCTCCTGCCTTATACCTTTCTCTGCTCAGCCATATCACTTCCTGCTTGGTTCAGACTTCCTAGTGCTGGGATTAAAGGAGTGTGCCACCACTGCTGACCCCTATGGCTAACTCTGTGGCTGACGCTGTCTTCTGATCTCCAGGCCAGTGTTATTAGATACACGATATATCACCACACCCCACAGTTCCAATCACTCTATCACCACTGTCTTTCATGCTCCTGCTGGTTGGCCCATTAAGCAGCCCATAAAGCATTTACCACTTTCCTAGTTCAAATTCCCCAAATCCAAACTCCTCCATGCTTTTCACAGGAATACCCCCAACCCCTGGCACCAATGTCTGTCTTAGCTGAGGTTTCCACTGCTGTGAAGAGACACCATGACCACAACAACTCTTATAAAGGAAACATGTAATTGGGCGGCTTACAGTTTCAGAGGTTTAGTCCGTTATCACCATGGTGGAACACGGCAGTGTGCAGGCAGACAGAGTGCTGGAGAAGGAGCTAAAAGTCCTACATCTTGACTCATAGGCATCAGGAAGTGGTCTGAGATAGTGGGTGGTATCTTGAGCATATATGAGACCTCCAAGTTACATCCACAGTGACACACTTCCTCCCACAAGGCCACACTTCAACAAGGCCACACTTCCTAACAGTGCCACTCCCTTCAGAGGCCATTTTCATTCAGGCCGTGTGTGTGTGTGTGTGTGTGTGTGTGTGTGTGTGTGTGTGTGTGTGTGTCTGTCTGTCTGTGTGTGTCTGTGTATGTGTGTGTCTGTGTGATTACGTGTATCTGTATATGTGTCTGTGTGTGTATGTGTGTGTCAGTGTGTGTGATTGTGTTTGTCTGTATATGTCTGTGTGTGTATGTGTGTCAGTGTATGTGATTGTGTGTATGTCTGTATATGTGTCTATGTGTGTATGTGTGTGTGTCTGTGTATATGTGTGTATGTGTGTCCATGTGTGTCTATGTGTGTGTGTCAGTGTGTGTGATTGTGTGTGTCTGTGTGTGTGTGTCAGTGTGTGTGATTGTGTGTATGTGTGTGTTGATGGGCAGCTGAGCCTTCCTCATGTAACTTTAATTTCCAGAAATAACAAGCAAGCATTCCCTTAGGAGCAGTCATCATGCTCCGCAGGCCATAACTTTATATTCTCATATTAAAGTAATTCTTCAAGCAACCAATACCATCAAACTCTGTGACATCAAAATTTAACATTTCAAATTAAAAACTTAAACCTATATGCGTTTCTGAATGTGGTGTTATCCGCCTGAAATCTTAGCACTTGGGGGAATGGAGGCAGGAGGGTCAGGAGTTCAAAGCCAGACTTTGTCTCCACAAAATGAAACAAAAAACAAGCAAGGCGAGGCCGCCCGACCAACTAAAGAAAACACGCATCTTAAAAATTCTTTAAATAATGAGTATACTCATAGCTCTAATTTCAGGGGAAGATACTTAAGATGTGGGCAGATCACTTCTCAGGCTTTCAGTTAGGATCAAGGACAAGGTGGGCAGAGAGCACTCTTGGGAAAATTAACTCAGACTGACCATATCAAATCCAATATTAAATTATGTTGTTGGGCATCATTTTTGTTTTGGGGGTTTGGTTTCTTCCGAGAGTCTCAAGCTCATAAGTAACTAAGATGACCTTGAACGCTGGCTAACAGGGAAGGGGCCACCACACTTGACTATGTAGTGCTGGGGATGGAAGCCTAGGCTTCACGCATGTGAGCCAAGCACAGACTGAACCACATCCTGGTTTCCATTTCTTTTATTTTCTTAAATTGTCATCGTGCTGGTTTGAATAAAAGTGGCTCCCTCAGGCTCATAGGGAACAGCACTGTTAGGAAGTGTGGCCTTGGAGGAAGTCTGTCACTGGGGGTGGGTTTGAGGTCTCCGTGTGGCAGTCTGTTCCTGCTGCCTCTCCAGCACCATGTCTGCCTGCACCTGGCTATGCTTCCTGTCATCACGATAAGAGGGCCAGTTAAATGGATACAACTGGCTGTGTTCATGGATGTCTTTGCAGTCACAGAAACCCCAAGACAGTCACCGACCTCAGGTAACACCCAAATGTCACACCTATCGATCCTATGAAACAGACAATGCAAATTCAAGTCTTAAAGCCACACATTCCAGAGACAAGGAGACTCAGAGACTGTGACAGTGTGCCCAGACCCGTGCAAGCTCCAGCCAGACAAGACCCCTGCTAGGAGTGGGAGGGTCGGTGAGTGTTTTGTTTGGTTTGGTTTGATACAGCCCTGATTAATGGGGCTGATCACACCTCAGAGCCCAATCCCAAGACTGTCTGAGCAACGAAATCTCACTCAACGAAAACTTGATGGACAAAGAAGAGGAAGAGGAGGAGGAAGAGGAGGAGGAGGAAGAGGAAGTCAAATCTGGGTGGGAAGAGAGGAGCTGAGGGGTGAATATGTTTAGATCATATGTAAAATTTGCACATAATTAATTTTAAATAGTTTTTAAAATAGAAGAGAAGCAAAAATGAGTATTAGGTGAAGGCAGAAGCCGCCCACAGAAAGGTGGACAGCGGTGGACCTGGGGAAGGCGCTGTCCTTTACCTAGGATCCGTGGTGGTTCCTGTACCATGTGCTGGATGAGAAGGTCCAGGCACCTGGCCAGGTACTCGCTCCCAGCCGGCAGCTCCTTGCCCGGGGAGGTCTTCCGGCTGTCTCTCTCAATGTACATCACCAGCCTGCAGTAGATAGAGAAGGCAGATATGAGCCTAAGTCCAGAACAGCCACTGTGTGCGGAGAAGGTTCAGATTTTCCACTTTGTGCAATGCCAATCCTAACCCTGACTGGGGATTAAACAGTTGACTGGCAGAGAAAAGCAGTCTGTGTGTTGAATGGGCAAACACAACACACTACAGACCTAATCAAATGTGGCCCTCAGGGACACCGTCCAGACCATAGTTTCAGCTGAGCTTGGCTGAAAGGCAAGAGCATGCTGCTAGGAAGCACTAGGCAAGTTCAGAAGACTGTTAGAAACTCAGGGCTTAAGGTTGGTGATAGGAGGCTCTGGAGAGGAGGACCAGAGAGACAGCTCAGTGAGCAAAGTACATGCTGTGGAAGCCAGAAGACCAGATTCACATCCCACAGAGAGGCCAAGCGGGCATCATGACCTGCCTGCAATTCCTGCCTCAGAAGTACAAGATGGGATCCCCAGGGCTCCAAAGACTAGCATTATCAAATGAGCTCTGGGTTTGATTAAAACAGCCTAGCTCAAAGAATAAGGTGGAAGAGAGATTGAGATAGTTCTCAACATCAGCTTTGGGCCTACACACATACACACACACACACACACACACACACACACACACACACACACACACACATGCATTCAAGTGTGCACACTTGTCAAATGTAAATATGCATCTATACCGGCACATGACACAGGTCATATATGTCTGGTGATTTGAATGAGAAATGTAACCACAGGCTCATGTATTTGGCTTGTCTTCCCTGGGTGGTGCTGTTTAGGGCATGAAGGCTGGCTGGAGGAAAGTTTATCACTAGGGGCAGCTCCGAGAGTTCATAGGCCCACATTCTGCTCCTTCAGTCTGTTTCTACACATGATTGAAGATGTAGTCTCTACGCTCTCTGCTCCAGCCACCTGTTACCACGCCTCCCCAGCATTATGGCCTTCCCTTCTGGAACTGTAAGCTCAAACGTACTCTTCCATATGTTGTTCTATCCCAGCAACAAGAAAGAACTGATATCACGTGAAAAGGAGAGAGACGTTCTAGAAAAAAGTGATATACCATGTAATTGTTTCCACTGGATGGGCACATTCACTGACAGACTCCAAGCTAGAGCATGCTGTCAGCAATGATGCAGATAAAATGACACACTCTGCAAATGTCAGCAGAGTCCTTGAGATGCCTCTGGGCTTCTACAAGGAGCCTATGTACGTCAAGGCCATGGTGCCAAAGATGGGGCCACTCAGGGGCCAGCAAAAGGAGAGTTAGTCAAAGAGTCGCAGGAGCATTTGGTCTGTCCACTACTTACGCTCACTAGGGAGGCACATTCCTATGTAGGTTCACTCACAGTGCTGAAACCAATCAGGTTCCCAGACACATCCCAAATTGCCCATGGAAAGGCAGCTTCAACAGGGTGACAAGCCCCGCCCCACCTGCCTTTCACATGTGTGATGGCAACAACACTTTTACCACTCAGTGCCATCTTGATTTAACTTTTCAGTTATTGTCTTAATTTTTTATTGTTGTTGTGTGTAGACACATGTGCCATGGCACATATATGGCGGCAGGGACAACTTTTGGGAATGGTTCTCACCATACACATTTGCAAGGGTTCCAGGGGTTGACAGTTCTCAAGACTCATATAGCAAGCACCATACACTGAATCTCTCTGGCCATTTCTTCAATTATTAATGAAGTAAAATATTTATCTCTGTAATTAGAAATCCCTTTAAAGCAGAGAGATTATTGTGGAAGATATAAAATGAGCACATGAGGTTTGTCTATGTTTATATTTTATTTTGTTTTATTTTATTTACACGTATAGCTGCTGTGCCTTTGTGCACGTGAACCATGTGTGCATAGAACGCCTAAAAGTCTGAAAAGAACATCACAGCCTCTGGAGCTGGAGTTACAGGTGTTGTGTGAGCTGCCAGGTGGGTGCTGGGATCTGAACCTGGGTCCTCTGTAAGCAGCCAGTGCTTTACCTTTGATTTTTAAAAGACAGAAGAGGTTCCAGGTTTTAAAAGAAGCAAACTCAATATTTGCTTCTGTGTTTTCTTTTCTCTCCTAGATTTAAACAAACTTTCTCCCAGCTGTTTATGGTTTCTTCAGGGTATATGATTCTTTAATCCATCTGGAATTAACTTTTGTATAAGCATAGAAAATAAATTTTCCCACACAGCTAACCAATTATCCAGAGTAAATATTTCTTTAAGAAAATCTTTCTTTTAAGATCAAAGCAGGTATTTTTTTTAATTCACTGATTTCCATATTAACAGATGCCCTGGGGGAGGGGAGAGAAAGCCTGGTCCCTTAGGAGGCTCTCCCTGGCAGCTTACAGCATACCTCACATGAACTTATAGAACTATCCATCCCCTGAAGTACCGATCACACCCAGAGATGCTGACAGCCCCATCTTATCACCTGTCACACTCAATCTGAGTACAGAGCCATTTGAAGAAATGGGTAGACGTTTGGGGGCTAATGGCTCAGTTCCATGGGAGATGGATGGGACAGCTGACATCGCAGAAAATGTGCTGAAATGTAGACCATCAAGAGAGGCCGGTGATGGCAAGAAGCAGAAAAAGTATCCACCAAGAACCATAAAGGTTATCACAGGCTGAGGGTGGGAAGCAGCAGACAGGCAACAGGATGACATGCTGGGAATCAGCTGAGTGGGGGAGGGACCAGGAAAGGAAGACACTGCTCCAAACACACTCACCACAGCACCTTTACCAGCCCAGTTGTGTGCAACTCTCACAGACACAACAACTTAGTTCCTGGGCTGCAGGAAGAAGGAACCAGTCCACTCTCCACCTCCATACTCTCTTACTGAGAACAACTTACATTACCAAGTCTAGAAAAAAAATCAATTTTACTGTCCTGAGGATCCCGTAACCCTTTTAGTTTTTAATCACATTTATTTGTCTGTCTGTCTGTGTGTGTTACAGACATACACATGCCACAGCTCACATGCAGACATCAAAGGACAACTTGGCAGGAATCTATTCTCCTTCCACCATGTGCCTTTACCTGCGGAGCAGCCTCCTCAAAAGCCCTCTCCTTTGCTGAAGTGATGTGGGATGTCTTTCTGTACACCGTGAATGTGCTTTATTATTGGTTAATAAACGGACTATTTCGGTCTATGGCAAGCCAGCTTATAGGCAGGCTGGAAATCCAAGCCGAGATAAAGAGGAGGGCAGAGTCACACGGAGATGCTCCCAAGCTGTCACCCAGAGAAGGCAAAATGTAAAAGTACAGGTAAACCTTGAGCCACGTGGCAAAACACAGATTAATAAAAATGGGTTAAGTTGTAAGAGCTGGCAAGCAATAAGCCTGAGCCATAGGCTGAACAGTTTGTAATTAATATAAGCCTTTGTGCAATTATTTGGGACTAAATGGCTGTGGGAGTGGCCGGGCAGGACACAGAAACTTCTGACTACGTCCCTCGGCTCTTTATGACTACCTGATACCAGTTCCAACACTGCTAATAGTTGTTCCCCTACCTGGCTTGGATTTGCTTTTAATTTCAGGAGTGGGCTTTGCCATCTTAATGAGTTTTTAGCAGCTTGTTTCAGAGCACAGTAGAGAGACATGGCAGTGTTGTCCTCTGCCTCTCACAGGAGACAGGAGCTGGACCCGAGCCAGGAAAGGGTTGGGCTAGTGGGTATCACCTGTCCCAGCCTTCAAACTAGCCCCACCACCTGGGGAGCAAGAATTCAGAGCCACTGGGTCCTTCCACAGCCATCACATTTAGTGTAACAACCTAAGTGAGTGGAGGTAGGTGCCCCCTGGCCCACCTGCCTCAGATAATCAATTTGATCTCATTCTTTGGTTCTTATTTTTGAAGGGTTTTATGTAGATACGTGAAAATAGATGTGTCCTGCCACTAAGGGCTCTTCTTTTTACCAGATATGTTTATGTTCACAATTAACACAACTGGCCCTTCCCTCTCCCTTATCTACACCTAGTGAGCACCCCAGGCTAATCAGTAGTTACTCACAGAGTCCCAAGCTATCAGTACTGGCTGTAACATCACCCACTAGACACCCCAGGACACGGAACCTCAACCATTCGAGTTCATGGTGACCGAATATCAAAAGTTAAATTGCCAAACCCAGTGACAGTGCATTCACTGTCATAGACATTTCCTGGCTCCTTCCTGAAAGATGAGGCAACTGGAATTTCCAGGACAGTATTAAAAGGTGCAATTCCCTCTTCTGTTGATATGGAGCAGACTCGCTCTTCCAAGTTTGCTTCTTCCCCTGTAGACAGTGATGCACCTCAGCTGCTTCCTTCCTGCTGGCTGAGCGATCTCTGGGTCAGCTTCCCAGCAGCAAAGCGCAGCTATGAGGTAACAAGTCTGCGCAGCTAGTCCACCTAGCCACCATCTTCCACCCTGCCTCGGTCTCCTTGTCCCAGGTCAAGCTAGCACCAACGAGTGTGCCTGCATCTAGAAGAAGCCTGTTAAAACTTCCTAACTTTAAAAATCACCTGTCCCAGTCCCCGGCTAGAATCCCTGGCACTTGGTGGGGTCTCCGTGACCTGCACTGTCTCCTGGTGGCTGTGACCTGCATTCCTGAGTCTTTGGCATTGGTTCACATGGTTTATGCAGCCTTCAGGAGCACCAGGGCCATCCCTGCAGAGGCGATCTCTTTTCAGTTCTACTGACGCTCATAAACCTCTCATGAAGTCTGTGTTCTGCATTAGCTGCTTTGCTGTGAACTGCATGGTCATCCTGTTCTTTCTCCTTCAAGGCCTCCTATATGCACGGGGATGCTCTCAGCCTGCTGATGTCCCACTGCTCAGTGACTGACCAAGTGCAACAGACACAGGTGGGAGAGAACCTTCTCTCCTTAAGGTGAGGTGCCATCCCTCACAGGCTGGCCCCATAGCCACATGAGTCCTGCTCCGGATTACACAGCATCCACACAGGAGGAGCCACACCTCAGGGTTGCATGGTCCCAGGGACTAGTGTTGCCCTCGGGCCATCTCTCCTTTACAGGCTGCACACTCCTGCCCAGGCTACGCTGCTCTCTGCATTGCTCCAAAAGATATAGAGGGTGTTCCTTCAGGCTGCAATCTAGGCACTACTAGAAGCTTAGAAGTCATAGTAGACACTCTGCCGCCCCAATGCTATCCTAGAGGGTTTACAGAGCAGGATCATTCACATGGAAACTGCCACCATCTTTCTGAGGTCACCTCAGATGCTTTGAGTAGTGATAACCCCTCATAGGACGGGGTAGAGGGCCCTGGCACCAGGGTTTCCAGAAGGTCCATACTCCCACCTCTTGGGGAGGCTGAGGCATGAAGACTCAAGGCCAGCCTGAGCTACACAGTGAACTCTAGGGCAGTTTGGGCTATTCAGTGAGTGAGCTTCAGGCTCCAAATGAAAATATATAAACTAGATTTTCAGGACTCTCTGGACCCCAGGGAAGCGGGGCTGAGGAACTGAAGAAGTGTTGGTAAAAATGAGTAAAGCAGGAACAGAACTCTGGGGCGCCCAGGTCAGCTCTTCCTTTGGCAGGAAGTGTGAAACCGAGAGAAAGCCAGGGTGATGGTTCACAGCCACAACCCCAGTACTGAGGAGCATAAGGCAGGAGGAGTTCAAGGCTAGCCTGGGCTACAAAACCAACCCCTTTCTAAAAAGAACAAATAAGATAAAATATCTCAAAGTGACAGACAGACACTAGCCCAGGACTGTTCTGGAAATCCCACCCCTCAGCTTCTCCGCCTAGAGTCTTACAGACAAACCCCTCTCCCCTGAAGGTAGAAAGCCCACCAGCTTGAGCCCTAACTTGCTTGTGCTCGGGGTCCTCTCTGGGCTTAAAGCTGAGGATACCAGAGAGACAGACGAAACTCTTGGTAGATGTTAGAAAATTTTCAATATCAGAAATATAATCTACAAGACATACAAGCCACTGATCAACAGACTCCGACAGACACTGCTGGGGTGTCGCACCTTGCTTGGCAGCTCAGCAGCAGCATGTCCCGGTTATGAATCAGGATGTAAAGCAGTACCAGGAAGGCTTTGGCTCTGATGGCAGTGGACGGGCTATCCAGTAACCGGATGATCGTAGACACAAAGTCCTGGGGGAGACATGATGAACAGGTCAGCCCAACAGCTCACAGACTACAGTGGTCAAATAGAAGGTGGGGGACCAAACCTCATCAACTATGTTTGCGTTCTTAGTTTGGTCCAAACCCATGTGTACTATTATCTCGCTTAAACCCAAAATTAGGCAATGTGTGTTGACAAAAGCAATTGTTTTCCACAAGTCAATTGTTGGCCTTATTTCCTATACCTACCTTGTAAGGGATTCTGAGGGGGTTAGAGAGAGTGACATGGGAGAGCCAGAGGGAGGAGAAGGGGGAAGAAAGTGATATATTTTAATTAAAAATATTTTCAAAATTTTAAAGAAAAAAAGGTAAATCTTCAAATGGTGAATGATTTGTTCAAATTTGAGCTGAGTTCAAATCCAGCCCAGTTGAAAAACAAAGCCTCAAGTGCACATCAGGAGTGTGGCAGGAAGCAGATAAACCAGCTGGAGGCCAGAGGTCTCAGAGAGGCCATGTGTGTGTCCCCACAGACACGAGGCCATGTGTGTGTCCCCACAGACACAGTTAAACAGAGCATAAGAGCCATCCACGCCTGGTGATCAGCACAAACAGAAACACCACTCTAACATTCTTTACTTAAAGGCCCCATAGCACTGAGCATTAGCCAGTGATACTTATCAGACAGAATGAAACTATGGCAGGTCCTGGACCCATTATGCAAACAAGAAAGGCATGTGTGAGTGCACACATATACACACACAGACACACACACATACAAACACACAGACACACACAGACACATACAGACACTCCCACATACACACATATACACACAGAGACACATACACACAGACACACACAGGCACACATACACTCACACATACATACACACAGACACTCACACAAACACACACACACTCAAGCTCCCACTAGTTCTGGGCTGGAAAATGGATGCACAGTACAGGGACATCAGAGTGACCCAGAAGTTTCTCTCCCATAGGGAACATCATGGGGGTGAACAGCAGACCTGGGTTCAGTCTGCGTGTTAAGCACTAATATTGAATCCATGGGCATGTCTCCTTTTGAAGTTCCTAGTTTATCTTAAAGGGATAGTCAGTCAAGAAATTAGGCACAGTGCTCACATTTCAGGCACGTGAGGAAGCTTAGACATGGTTAGGAACAGACCTAAACACCAAGAAGTAGTAACCGTCACTAGTTCACCCTATTCTGATAATCCTCACCATACTAGTCAAACTCAAAATCTTCCTGACTTTTCTTCTTCCCTTTCCCCACACACAATGACAGGCCCTGGATCACACCTGAGTCCTGTACTCTCCGAATCACACCCGAGTCTTACACCCTCTGGATCACACCCGAGTCCTGCACCCTCTGGATCACACCCGAGTCCTGCACTCTCTGGATCACACCCAAGTCTTACACCCTCTGGATCACACCTGAGTCTTACACCCTCTGGATCACACCTGAGTCCTGCACTCTCTGGATCACACCCAAGTCTTACACCCTCTGGATCACACCTGAGTCTTACACCCTCTGGATCACACCTGAGTCCTGCACTCTCTGGATCACACCCAAGTCTTACACTCTCTGGATCACACCCAAGTCTTACACCCTCTGGATCACACCTGAGTCCTGCACCCTCTGGATCACACCCAAGTCCTGCACTCTCTGGATCACACTGAAGGGCCCATACTCTACAGATTCAACATGATATTTATTAAAATCCTACCACAAGTCTTTACAGACCTTAAAAAACAATACTCAACTTCATATGGACAAACAAAAAAGCCCAGGATGACTAAAACCATCCTGTACAAGGAGAGAGCTTCCGTAGGTGTCCCCATCCCTGATTTCAAGCTCTACTACAGAATTATAATAATGAAAACTGTATGCTGTTGACATAAAAACAGACAAGTGGCTCCATGGAATCAAACCAAAGGCCCAGGTGTAAATCCACACATCTATGTTTGACAAAGAAGCCAAAATTATACAATGGGAAGAAGAAGGCACTCTTGACAAGTGGTGCTGGCATAAGTGGATGGTGGCATGCAGAAGAATGCAAACAGATCCATATCTATCTCCCTGCACAGAACTCAAGCCCAAGTGGATCAAAACCTCAACATAAACCCAGCTACACTGAGCCTGAGAGAAGAGGAAGTGGAAACAGCCTTGACTGCCCCAGGAGACGACTTCCTGAAGATCACCAATAGCACGGCACTGACAGCAACAACTAGTAAATGAGACCCCACGAAACCGAGAAGCTTCTGTAGGGCAATGGACACGGTCAATGAGACAAAATGGCAGCCTACAGAATGGGAAAAGATCTTCACCAACCCCACATCTGACAGAGGGATGATTTCTAAAATCATATATAAACTCAATAAAATAGACATCAAAAATTCAAATAATCCAACTAAAAAAAATAGAGTACAAATCTAAACAGAAAATTCTCACCAGAAGAATCTCAAATGGCTGAGAAACACTGAAAGAAATGTTCAACAGCCTTAGCCATCAGGGAACTGCAAGTCAAAATGACTGAGAGGCCATCTTATACTTGTCAGAATGTCTAAGTTCAAAAACATAAGTAACAGCTCATGCTGGAGGAGATGTGGAGCTCGGGGACTCCTTTGTTGCTCATGGGAGTGTGAACAGCCACTTTGGAAATCAGTATGGTGCTTTCTCAGAAAACCGGTAATTGATCTACTCCAAGACCCAGCTACAACACTCTTGGGCACATACCAAAGGATGCTCCATTCTACCATAAGGTCACCTGCTCAACTACACCCACAGCAGCTTTATTTGTAATAGCCAGAAACTAGAAACAACCTAGATGTCCCCCAACCAAAGAAAGGACAAAGAAACCGTACATTTACACAGTGGAGAAATAACGTTAAGTAACACCATAAAATCTGCAGACAAATAGATGGAACTATAAAAAAGAAATTATCCTGAGTGAAGTAACCCAGACCCAGTAAGACAAACATGTACTCACTCACAAGTGGAGATTAGCTGTAAGGTAAAGGCTAACCATGCTACAATCCACAGCCCCAGGGAAGCTAGGTAATAAGGAGGGCTCAAGGGGGGACACAAAGATCTTCCTTCGTGGGTGGGGATGGGAACATGAGGGATCTGGTAGCGAAGGGGTGGAGGGGGAGGGTGCTAAAGAGACACTGGATGGGGGAAGGCATTGGGATGAGGTAGAAACCTGGGGCAAAGGAAATCCCAGGAATCTACAAGGATGACCCTGGCTAATACTCCGAGCATGAATATGTAGCCTGAACTGGCCATTCTATGTGACCAGGCCAGACTTCCAGGGCAAGGATTGAGACACCAACCCAACCACATAACCTTCAGCCTGGAGTTTGTCCTGCTTATGGGATGTGCTGAGGTAATGGTGGCCTGGAGACTGTGAGAGTGGCCAACCAACTTGACTGGTCAAACCTAAAACTCATGCCAGGATCCAACCAAACATGACTGGAGAATAAAAAAAGTCAACACAATGATACTCCAGGTGATTCTCTGCTGAACTGACACATCAGTCAAGTTGGGAGGAGGGGCACATCCATGCGTATACTCGAGGCTAGAGGAAGACTTCAGATGCCCAGCTTCATCTCTGCCAGACAATGTCTCTCAACTGAACCTGTACCAGTGTTTGAAAGCAACCACACCCCTCCAACAATGGAGGAGCCATATCCAGTTTTGTACGTGGGTACTGAGAATTGAACCCAGGTCCTCACATGTACATGTCGGGTGCTCTTATTCACTGAGCCATTTCTCAGCTGGCAGGTTAATATTTCAAATGATTTTAAGACAATTAAGGATGAGGACTGTAGCTCAGTGTTAGAGTGCTTCCCAGCATGCACTGGGTCATCCCTGAGTCCTACCACATAACCTGAGTTGACAGTGAACAATCTCAGTTCCAGCATTTGGGAGCAGGAGAGTCAGTTCAAGGTCATTTTGAGTTACAGAGGGAGTTTGAGACCAGCCTGAGATACTACAAACCTTGTCTCAAAAGAAAAATCAAACTGAACTATTTTTTAATACACTACAAATTTTAAAAAATTTAAATAAATACCTAAGTATATATGGAATTAGTAGCATCAGAGAGTAGAGCATAAAAGAATGTGAAGTGTATTGATTAACCTGATTGCACATCCCTACATCAGACCGTCCCAAGCACAAACACACACATAAAATAATTATATTTAAAATAAAATTAGTGTTACACATCCTGACCAAACATTATAAAACAGTAAAATTGTATCACATTAGGAACCAAGATTTTCAGCTTAAAAAAAAAAAATGTAAAAATGTAGTTAGAAATGCCACCACAAGTGACATATTTTTAAACAGATGTTCATTGGCTTTGTCAATCAAAACGACTACAGTCAATAGCCAGCCCAAGCCAAAGGAGAGCCCCTGCCAGACTCCTTAGAGACAGGCTGCTTCAAATTCAGAGACAAGACAGCCAAGCCGAAAACTATTGTCATATCATACAGCAAGATGCAAGGACCACAGGAGCCGAGACGGGAAGACCCAGGAGGCAACTCACAGCCTTTAGAAAAAGACGCTGCTCTGACAGCCAAATCATAAAATCTGTGCGAGCATAAGTATACTCAAAGAAACAGCCTTTGGAGACTGCTAAGCAACCAACTCATGATTCTGCAAACCAGTAAACATATGAGTAGTGTTTACCCTGCCTTTGCTCCAGTAAAATGCACCAGATTGTTCCTCAGATGTCTTTCGAACAGCGGAATCCTAAGTAATAAAGCTAAACAATGAGGCTCGGATCTGGCAGAGCCCAGCACAGGCAAACTCAAAAGGCTAAAGCCTTCATAAAACCAGAGTAGATGGTGCTGAAGTACCCCGTGCCGCTACCGTTCCACACATCTGAAAACAGGCATGTAAGTGGTTCCTGGGAGGTATCCACTGTCCGTGTGGAGTATACATACCCTCCCCCTAGGGACCCAAACCTGTAAACACACAGTACAAGAAAGAGACACAATGTCAAAGATGCTGTGGTTTTCTTGTTGTTTTTTGTTTTTAATAGAATTTTCTAGATTCAACCAGCAGAATCCGGCTGGAGAAAAGTTCACAGAACTCTGAATACTTTGCTCAAAACTCCATTATGAAGACGGAAAAGGGACATAAGGGGCCTCCGTGCCAGGAGGCGTGAGCACAGCAGCGAGCAGAGGCAGATGGCTTGGTGGATCCCAGTTCTAGTATCTCCCAGAGTCACGTGGAAGGCAGTGGAGAAACTGTGAACCTGACAGAGATCAAGGGCACTTGACCTCCAGGAACCACATGGCGGAGATAGAGGCAGACCCCTGCCAGCGGCATTATGGCCGCACATGGTGACCAAGGAAGTAATTGAATAATGACATGGTGTTGGGATTTTTTTTTTTAACCTCACAATAATGCAGAGGGAAAGGAATGGACCTGAATCAAATGATATTAGTTGTGTGTGTTCAGCTGTTGGTGACAGGTGCATATGGGGCCTCAATTCTGAACTGTTCTACCAAATTCATATTTGAGGCTTTTCATTAGACACATTTGCCTCTGATCTTCCATCACAGTGGCTACTCTTGGTGTCTATTTTCAATTCTTCATCACACTTAACTCCTGGGGAGTCTTTTTGAGGATGTTTTTTGTTTCAGCAGTCATGATGTGTCTCAGTAATAACTACCCAGGACGTCAACATTCTTCGATGCTGGGTCCTGGTGACTATCTATTCAGCCCAGCCTTCTGGACCCTTCTCTAAGTTCTGAAGAGCAACCTTCTGCCTGTATGTTAATGTCAGGGTACAAAATAAACTTTGCAACCCATTTGATTTCTGGGCAAAACTTCCAACCAGAGCCACAGCTGTCAAAATTCTGAAACTAGCTTCTGTGACTCACTGAAGTCACAGAGATGGAGATCACAGAGAAGAGAATCAGAATTCACCACGTGACCACTGTGTCTGGGTTGAGACAGAAAAACAGATTTCAGGGAAAACAGGGCTCTGACCATGACCTTGGCACAGCACTGAGGCATGGTACTTCTGCCACACACCACCACTGGGCCTTGCTTTAGCACTGCCAACATAATAAACTGTGCTATGAAAAATAAACTACTTAGGAAAAGGGCCTTGTTAAAATGAGAGTGACCCGGCAATTTTGCTTGAAAGTTTATCATAAGAAAATAACTAAGAGTCAGAAAGATGGCTCTGTGAGCAAAGCACTCATTCGCTGAGCAAGCATGAAGGTCAGCTCCCCAGCACCCATGGAAAAGCCAGGCCTGGTGACCTACACCTAAAATCCCAGTACTCGGGGTCAGGAAACAGGAGGATTCTGGGAACATGCTGGCTAGTCAGCTGACCAAGCAACTTCAGACACTATGTTCAGGAAGAGACTGCCTCAAAAATTAATGAGGTAGAAAGGAATATGGCCTCTCCTGTCTTTTAAGGAGCAGATGTGAACAAACATCCGCTCACCTCAAACAACACAATCAGAGCAGACCAAAGATACAACTCTACCAAAGCCACACTTGGAGAAGCAATGAGTTTATTGAGGTTCCTTACAGGAGCATGAGTGAAGAATTACTCACAAGGTAACTGCATCACCAAAAAACCCCACCCAGCCTAGATAGATGTGGACTTAGAAAAGCTGGAATCTTTGCGCAGTATGCAGGCTGCTCAACAGACTAGAGGTTCTCCTTTCCTCAGCCATCCTTACTACTTATGCAGCCTTGGGAATGGAGGAGCCTTGTGAATCTGGTCAGTTTCAGGGACTTCCGGAGACTTGTGAGGTGTTTAGTTTCTGAATCTTAACTTGCCTGTCTCTGGGATGAAAGCTTCAAATCCCAGGACCTTGCTGCAAAATATCTCCATCTGTGCATGCACAAGTGAGCACACCAAACATAAATGTACATATGATACATGCACACATGACCAGAAAGTAGCCAAGCATGTCCATGCAATGCCAAAGAAACAAGGGTTATCTTACAATACAGAAAACTACGAAACAGCTGCTGTTCTGTTTCAGCCATGAAAACACATCCTGGTTCCATTAGCAAAGAAACTGTAGGGCCCTAGATCTCATCTAATCATGACAGGGTACCCCAACACTATCCCCTGACAAAGCTGTGCCAATGAAAACCTGTGGGAAGCTTGGGCTTTCATCATAACTCTGTAAAAACCAGGTCCCCCTTGTCCATCTGTGTCACTTTTGTCCATCTGTGTCCCCCTGTCCATCTGTGTCCCCTTCTCCATCTGTGTCCCCCTTGTCCATCTATGTCCCCTTGTCCATCTATGTCCCCCTGTCCATCTGTGTCCCCCTTGTGCATCTGTGTCCCCCTCTCCATCTATGTCCCCCCCTCCATCTGTGTCCCCCTCTCCATCTGTGTCCCCCTCTCCATCTGTGTCCCCCTCTCCATCTATGTCCCCCTCTCCATCTGTGTCCCTCTCTCCATCTGTGACTGCCTCTTCAGTCTTGTCCCCCTCTCCAGCCGGGTCCCCATTCTTCAGCTGGGTCCCCCTTCTTCAGCTGGGTCCCCATTCTTCAGCTGGGTCCCCCTTCTTCAGCTGGGTCCCCATTCTCCAGCCAGGTCCCCCTTCTCCAGCCTTGCAACCAGAACACACTAAATGGGAATCTGCAGCTTGCTCACAGCAGCAGCAGCAGCAACCTTTCTCCCTTTCTCTGTGGCTGTTACCAGGAGAGGCAGAAACGAAGCCCACATCTGTATCCCCTTCCATCAGTGATGAAAGTCCATTCCTAGACATCAACATTTGTGCAGACCGTCTCCAGAAACCAGTTCCCTATCAGCCAGGCAGGTACCCATAGAAGTGTACCCAAAGTGGAAAGTCATAGCCCCCCCTTTCCAGTGTCAAGAGGGGCTCTCTTGTCCCCCAAATCATGTACCAAGGAACTCAGCAGGGAACCTGAACAGCTGTCCAACCCAGCAGTCAGGAGATGACACCTCCTGCCCCATGCCAGTGGGGTGACAGATAGCCTACAAATGTAGGAATTAGTAACTGTTATCAGTCTTAGGACATGCCACCCAATGCCACCCAAGTTGTTGTCTACATATTGAATTTCAATGTTCAAGAAGAAAGCATCCTGCTGTAAATCTGTAACAGTGTGGGTGACTCCACCCAGCTGTGCACTTAGGGATGCATTTCTGCCATGTGAGGCACTTCTCACAAAGTGCCAGTCCCATGAGAGGGCTCAGCAGGCAAACACTTGCCAGGGAACTCAAGGACCAGATACACACACACACACACACACACACACACACACACACATACACACATGTACACGCGCGCACACACACACATATACACGCACACACACATATACACGCACACGCACACACATATATACATACACACACATACATGCTTGTGTGTGTGCATGCACATGTGATCACATACAAGCAGTAATAAAATTTAAAGAAAAGAAAGGAAGGGCCTTGCCTTAGCTACAATACTTTGAGCTTATCTGATCGCAGAAGCCAGGCAGAGTGGGGCCTGGTTGGTATTTGGGTGGGAGAAAGGGCCAATGTTGATTAAAAGTGAACAATCACACTTCTATTATCCATTCATTTTCTTCTTTAAGAGACATGGAAACAGTTACATGGCATGAAACAGTTAATGTATCTCATTTTCCTGACTCTGCAAAATATTATACAATAGTGTACTGTGTTCAAAAATAATTCTGTTAAAACTCTCAGCCTCTCTGATCACAACTTACACAATAAAATTACCCAAGGGTGACTATTTCTATACAATGACCATAGCATTTAATAACTTGGAAAACCTAATAGCAAATCTAGACTCACAGATTGCTGAGAACACTTGGAGCCCCAGCCTCCTGAGCAATATCAAACTGGAATGAAGGCAAAGCGTGCTTTTCTATATTTAGACTTTCACAAATCAAGCTACTGGTGTTAAGTGCCACCCTGACGTCTGGAATTAACTGGGAGACAAGCCTCTGGGAACAGGAAGGATTGGAAGGACCAGCCCACTGTGGGTGGAGTCAACTCCTGGCCTGGATCCCTGTCTGTATGATTAAGGAAGCTCAGCAGCCTTCCTGGCCATGGGTGATATGAGCCCATGTAACTTTGAATCCCTCCCCATGATGTACTATACCCTGGACTGTGGGCTAAAATAAACCCTTTTTCCTTAAGTGTTTTTTTTTCAGAATATTTTATCACAGCAACAGAAACTAATATACAATGCAAGTATGCTATTAATGTAACAAAATTCTAACTTTAAATATAGAAAGACAATAGACAGCATTTAGTACAGTAGAACCAGAGTCAACCGTGGGTTTTAATGGCCCCATTCCATGGTCTTCCATTGAGATTTATAAAACACTAATCTGAGAGTGGGGGTGCTGCTCGGTGGCATAGGGCATGCCTAATGTGTGGGAGCATTCGGTTCCATCCCCAGCACAGATTGACTGAGTGGATGGATGGATAGATGGATGAAGGGATGAATGGATGGGTGCATGGGTAGATGGATGGGTGGATGGGTGGGTGGGTGGATGGATGGGTGGGTAGGGGGATGGATGGGTGGGTGGGGGGATGGATGGGTGGGTAGGGGGATGGATGGGTGGGGGGGATGGATGGGTGGGTGGAGGATGGATGGGTGGGGGGGTGGGTAGATGGATGGATGGTTGGATGGATGGATGAATGGATGGATGGGTGGGTGACTCAGATTTTAAAGTGTGCATTCCCATCCCTGGCCCAAAGGTATAGAATGCTACATGAGCACTCTTCTTAAGAAGCTTAGAAACACTAAACAACCAAGAGCATGCCACCCTTTGACACTCACTGCCGTACAAACTTGTACACAGGCATAGTCTTCTTTAGCTGCTGGCACCTCGCCCACACATAGTCCCAGGCTTCTGAAAACATTTGGTTCAAATCACTCAGCAGACAGAGCATTCACCAGAGAATGAACAGGACTTTATGTCTGCATACACAACATGCCACTGTGGTGATATATTGTATATCTATTAGGGTCTGCCTGAAAAATCAGAGGACAGAGCCAAGCCATACACACACAGTTAGCCTTTAATCCCAGCATACAGGAGGCAGAGATCCATCTCTGGATCTCTGTGAGTTCAAGTCCAAACAGAGGCAAGCAGTGGTGGCACCCACCTTTTATTCTCACACTGGGAAAGTTGAAGGAGAAAGTGAGATATCTGGGCAGACAAAGAGGAGGCAGGCATTCTTCCCTTGACCTGTACTCCCCTTCAGCCGAGGACTCAGATTCATTCAGTTTGAGAACTTGAGGAGACAGGATCTACCCTTTTCAGCCTGAGGAGTTGGCTGGGCAAGAACTGGATGTGGCTTGTTCCTTTGTCTCTCTAACAATTCAGCTTTTCCCCAATATTTAGCTCCAGGTATTTATAATAATAGCAAGTAAAATTCATGCCATAGCCACAGAGTGATGGCAGCACATTCACTCTTCAGCAGGAGTAAGAACTGACACCTAGGGAAAGGCTGGTTCAGAGATCCGTCATAGTGACTGTGCACACTAGAAATCACTGGGACTCTGATGAAGGTCATCAAGAGGGTAAGCAAATGACAAGTTCAGAGAAACAGAGAGCCCCCCCCCCGCTACACCCCACCCCCACCCCAAGGAGAGGAAGGCACAAGAGAGTGGGGAGCGAAAGCTGGGCTGCAAAGACAGACATGAGAAGGGCAGAGCTGGGAGGCCTCGTCTGGCAAAGGTCAAAGACCTCCTAGGGATGACATTTCATGTCAAATGCACAACTATAGGAGGAAGACTGATTTTCTAGCAAAGATGAGCACAGCATCAGACCTTTTCTTGGATCAGCCGCTGGAGATGAATCCCGCAGGACAGCATGGCCGCGAACAGGGTCAGCATATACTGTTGTACTTTGCAGATGGAGGAGGCCAGGGAGCTGATGACAGCGTTGAGCCCTACCTTCTCGATGACATTCTGGAAGGCCAGGGGAGACTGGCGCGTGATTCTGCACAGGGCCTGTGGGAACAGGAGCACAGATCCATCACCAACTCTGACAGTGCCCCTGCAGATGCCACACAACACAGCTCAACAGAAAGGCCACAAACCCTGCTGCTCTGTCACTCATTTTAGAGCCATAAAGTCAGACATGTGAGTGCGCTTGACCTGACTCTTCCAGGCCCATTTAAAGAATTCTGCTTCAGCACACCTCTTGAGCTATTTCTCAATGTTTCTAACTTCTCCATTAAATTCACCTCATTCAGGCACCTTTCTTTAAACACAGCATGTGTAACCCTGGGAACATTCCCCAAAGATGCTTCACTTACTGATATTGCGGTTATCCTTAGGGAGTCCACAGTGGAGTGTCTGAACAAGTGCCACAGGACAGGCCCAACTTCCCCGGTGATGAAGCCCTGTGCCTGGGCAGAAAATGTTGTGCAAACATTCTCTATAATCTTCGCAGCCATATGATTGACAACACGTTCTTCCTGAAGAAAGAGCAGGAAGATTAAAAAGTGCCATTTCCCCAAGCAAATGGCTGTCTCAGTGTTAGAAACGTGTGCTTATGGTTTCCTCGCTGTTCTGAAGCTGCTACAGAGAGCCGCGGGTTCACCAGCAAGCCTGGAGAACACAGTCCCTCCATGAACTGAACAAGAAACAGAGCCCAACCCCTCGCCTGCTTTAACTAAAAGGAAAGTAAGCATTACAGCACAGTGCAAAGCCAGGTGACCCACAGAACAGCCCTCGGGGCACAGGCGCGGCCAGGGAGGGTCTGGGAGACAAGCCAGAGCACAAACCATTCAAACACAGGACCACAGAGTCCTAAGAAGGACATGCCCACAGGGTAACAAAGTCAGGCACAGACTTAAGTGAACATCAACTCATCAGTCTGTTTTCAGGAAGCACACACATGCTTAAAGAGGCTGGAAGGATGGCTCAGCAGGTAAAGGTACTCGCTGCCAATCCTGAGATTGGTCCCTAGATCCCACATAGTGGAAGAAGAGAACCAGTTCCCATGGGTTGTCCTCTGACCACTGAATGAGCATCACAGCACACGTGTCCACATGTGTGCACAAATACCCAGTGAAAAACATCTAAGTTCTTAAATGAAGACAAATCTTCAGGACTCAATGACAGAAAAGCCATTGGCTCTGCTATCTCCTCAAATATTCCCAAGCAGACAGGAGAGTACAGCTCGGCATAAGAAAGCTAAAGGCTAGGAAGAGGGACCAGTCGGTGAACTGCTGGTCTTACAACTAAGACACTTTTTTTTGATTCTCAGATCCCATATAAAAAGAGCCAGGCATGGTGGTGGGGTTGTAACCACACTGCTGGGAGGTGGGGACACATGGTCCCTGAGGCCAGCTCTCCAGCCACCCCAGCCAATGAGGCACGTTTAAGTTTCAGGCTCAAAATAATTAAGTAAATAAAAAGCAGATGATGCCTGAGAAAAGACAGCTAAGATTGATCTTCTGACCCCTGACACACACACAGAGGGAGAGAGAGAGAGGGAGAGAACTCAATTAATAAAAGTGCTAATATATTTAGTGGAAAGATCTGCAATGATTGTTATAGTACAGCATATACATTCAGTTGGAAGAAGAAAGACTAAGAAAAGAAATAGGGACATAAAAATGACTCCAACAAAAAGTCCTAAGATAACGGGATGCCTCATGTACTCTAGAGAGGGCTGAAGAGATGGACCAGTAGTTAAGAGCACATACTGCTCTTTCAAAGAAACCAAGCTCTGTTCCCAGCATCGACACTGAGCAACTCACAACTGTCTGTAACTCTGGATCCAGGAAATACAATGTTCTCTTCTGGTCCCCTTGGACACTGCACTTACACACTCAGATACACACACACACACACACACACACACTCTTAATTTTTTTAATTTAAAAGTAATACGGCTTCAAAGAGTGTGAGACTATGCTACTCTAGTCATCCTTGATGGGAGTCACAGCACTGCTAAGAAGGTAAATAATATACGATAGTGGGGAGCAGTCTTGTGAGCGACACATTTCTTAGTGAACAGAGAAGGATGACCCCGCAGAAGAGCCCTGCAGGTCCAGTGCAAGTGGACGATCTTTCACTGAGAGTGTTCATCCCAGGGAACAACAAAAAAAAAAGATCCTGGGAACGTGATAAAAAGCCGAGGGATTTGTACGAGCATTGAGCCCTTACTTAAAACACGAATAGACTCACGGAGGAATAAACCCTCGAGATGTAACAAATGCAGTCTCCAGTAGAATTCATCACAAAGCTCATACAAGAGAAGATGGGCAGCAGCAAATGGGGTGTGTTTCAGTCAGAGCTCTCCCTCATCATCAGAGAACTCCTGCTGGAAATGCATTGTGAAAGGCACTGAATCTGGAAAATGCTGTGGCTGAGACTCTCACGTTAGGGACCACGTGGGAAAGCATGCTGGAGAAAAACCCCTTAACAGCAACAAATGTGAAAAGGTTCCTAGAGTAATTCAACCCTAAGTAAATAAGATCATTAATTTTCACTGTTGATTTAACTGGGTTTAGAATCTCCTAGGAGACACACCCTTGAACAAGTCTATGCTGACATTTCCAGAGACAATTAACTAAGAAGTCCCACTGCTCACGTCGATGATACACCATCCCACGGTCTAAGATCGTAGATTGGATAAAGTTTAAAAAGATGGTGTTCTTCTTTCTTTACTCCCGGATCCACAGAGAAGTGAAGAATTGAGAAGTCCCAGCAACGTGTTCCTTCCACTTGGAACTGCCTGACACCATGCTTCCCTGCTTTGGTAGACTATGTACCCTCAAAACACACGCCCTTCTTCCCTCAGGCTGCAGCAGCCAGGGATGTCACCAGAGGTGAGTAACACAGCAAGGCACAGAGCAACTTAGTTTGGAATAAAACCAATATGCTAAATGTGGAAAACCCTTCAGCAGGCTCCCCCTCTTACTGTGTTTCTGAGAATTCACACAGAAGAAAATTCCTTCAAAAGATGGAGTGTGGTAGACTATTTAAAGAATGCTCAGCCCTCACTAAGCATGAAACCATTCTGAAATTAATATCAGTTAATCTAATAAATATGGAAAACTCCATAGCCAGATGGCTCAGTTTTTTAGGAAACAAAGATTTTTTTTTTTAGAAAATTATAAGTTTAATAAATGTGGAGAATCGTTTAGTCAGAGATGACACCTTATTGGTTTTCAAAGGGATACAATGGTGAGAACTTTACAAATGCAACCCACTGTAGCTCTCAACTGATGGCATGCAATCCACTCTTAGCTATCACTTTATCACATATCGGAAGAACTCATACTGGAGAGAAAAACATATTCAGGTATAATAAATGTGGAACAGCATTTAAAGAGTTTTATATCTTACACCCAAGAAACTAAGAAGTAAAAAATCCCTATAGATGCAATCACTGTGGGAGCTTTCTGTAAGAATTCTTCCCCCAGTTGCTCATCAGAGGCTGCACAGCAGGAAACTGCACTGCAATGAGCATGGACGCAGCTTGTAGGCCCTTGGCCCCATCTTCAACAGCAGGAAAGTCATAATGCGGAAAAAACATAACTGGATTTGTTTAGAGATTTATGTTTTTACCGAACACTTGACAATACAAAAAAGAGAGCTATAAAGATATCAGTAAGAGTTTTCCTTTGTATTTAAAAAGAAATATTCCTTTAGAAGAAATCTTATAAATAAAGAAGGGAAGTTTCCAGAAACCAGATAGTCCTCACTCAACAGGAAGAGAGAGAGGAAGAGAGAGAGAGAACACAGCTCTGAACTATTATGACACACCATCCTCAGTTGAGAAATATGTCTTTGGGGAGTGAAGCGTTTTTTACCAAAAGCTGTGACAGATGCCTGTGATGTGGTACAGAGGAAGCTTCATGCCAACAGGGCCATTCTAACCAGAAACACACTTGTTTTACTTAGATGAGTATCGGATAGATGTCAGTCCAAGAATAAAGTCATGTGAGGAGAATTCTGAACACTTGTGAGAAAGCACCAAGAAAACAAGACAAGAGTCTCATGACCTCAGCATCTTCAAATACACAGAACCATTCTTGGAATGTGCTTCAGTGACCGTTCCAGGTGTAGCAAATAGGAGTTCACTTTCGACCATTCACTGCATCTGGCTATTGTTATTTATTTAGATGCCACTAAAGAAAAACATGGTTTTGCCACGTGCAGCTTGTCTTTATGACTGTACACTTGACTCATGTCATTCTTCTTAACCTTCAGAGTATAAGTTATCCAATGCTCTTAGTAAAATTGACTATTACATGAGACTTTGGTCCACCTCATTTTTAGGCTCCGCTTTCCCAGGTCCCACTGCTTCTAATCAGTAAGCTGACAGAAGGCTTTGGCTTTGCAATAATAGTAATTTCTAGATAATTACACAAAGACAGGTTGATTTTGCAATTATAAGGTGTCTTAGGGTTTCTATAGCTGTGAAGAGACACCATGACCATGGCAACTTTTATAAAGGAAAAATTGGGTGTGACTTACAGTTCAGAGGTTTAGTCCTTTATCATAATGATTGGACACTGTTGTAATAGGGTTCTTGGTCCTGGGCAGCCAGAGGTCCAGACCTACAGACCTGCAGCCCCAGACCCCTTACCCACCCACTACTGCTCAGGCCCCCAGAAATGATTCAGACATTTATATTAACTTCATGCTGTTTGGCCTTGGGCTCAGGCACATTGCTAGCTAGCTCTTACATCTTAAATCAACCTATTTCCACTAATCTGTCTGCCACATGGCCCATGGCTCACCCGTGCTCCTTACATGTTACTCCTTTGGGCTTCTGGCTCGGTCTGCCTGACTCTGCTCTGCTTCTCCTACCTATGCTCTGATTTCCCCTCCTACTTTTTCTATGGTACCTGTCATGGGCCAAAACAGCTCTTTTATTTAAAGATTGATATTCACAGCATACAGAAAGGCATTCCCACATCAGGACATGGCCGCATGCAGGCAGGTACAGTTCTGGAGGAGCTGAGAATCTACATCTTGAGCCACAGGCAATGAAGGTAAACTGCCTACCACTAATATGCATAAACATATGAGACCTCAAAGCTTGCTGCCCCCACAGTGACACGCTTCCTCCAACAAGGCCCCTTCTGATGGTACCACCCCCTATATGTAAAGCATTCAAACATGAGTTCATGGGGCCACTGCTATTCAAACCCACCACATAAGTAGAAGACCAAGATGCCCTTTAAGATACAGAATATGTTCTACTAAGTCTGAATTAAAGAAAGAAAATACTATAGAATGAAACGAGGTGTTGGCGGATGATGAAGACTAGCCCAGCACGAAATGATGCTAGTGGTGGTAGGACCTTTGTAAATGAGCTGCACTGGGAACCCAGGCTTCATATCAGCACTGATAAACTCACTGACTTACCCGGTGAAGCCTGGCACTTTCCCTCACTTTTGCCCAGTGTTTCTCAAGTAGATAATTAACAGTAAAGTTCAAGAAAAATCTATAAACAAAAAACTTGGAAATAAGTTTAACTGAAGAAGTGAAAGTATAAAATAATAAGGAGAGAAAATGAAGATGGTATGGATAAATAGAAATATGTTGTACATCCGTCACCTGGAGGGATTAATGTTGCCAAAAGATATCAAAAGATGCAATGGCTTCTCCATTTAAGTTCTAAAACCATTATTAAAAGTAGAAAAAAAAGAGTCTAAAATTCATATGGAACCACAAAGAACCCCAAAAAGCCATATCAGGATCCAGATGTGTGAAACACACCTCTGAAACCAGCACTTGAAAAACAGAGACAGAGGGCTGGGAGTTGAGGGCTAGTTTTGGCTATACAGGAAGTTTGAGGCCAACCAAAGTTACATACTACATGAAACCATCTCTAAAACTAAAACAAAAAAAAAAAAGCATATAAATATAAACAAAAAGGAAAGTCTTAATAACGAATAGATTAAGTGCATCCATATTAACTATAAGAACTTTTTTTTAACATTTATTTTTTTGGAGTTATGGAGTCATATACCACATGTGAAGAGGGCAGAGGGCAACGAGAAGGAATCAAATGCAGAAGTCAGGGTTGGTGACAAGCACCTTTGCCTCTCAGCCACCTCATCTACCCCTTAAGCCCTTCTGTTGTCAACAGATACTGTAAAGAAAGTACAAGAGCTGACCACAAAGTGGCTGTAACTATACCACGGGATAACTGCCTGTATCTCCAGCTCCAAGGGGTCTGATGCCCTCTTCTGGCCACAGTGGGCACCTGCACTCATGTGCGCAACACACACACACACACACACACACACAAATTAATAATAAACCTTTTTTGATACCTGCAACACATAATCACAGAAGGCAAACAAGAATACATATAGATTTCTTTGAACAGATTAACATGGTGTTCACAATTTTTTTCCACATTTTAGAAAATAAAAGCAAAATAAATGCATTTTGAATACAACACCATAAAGCCAAAAGTAGATGGGGCAAAATGGTAACAGCTTCTCGGTGTAGGTGAGGAAAACAGAGTTCTCACTATAATTTTCTTCCTTTCACTGATGTTTGAAATAGTTTCTAGCAATGGCTCACAGCAGTACATATGGACCCTACAAAGCAAAAGGTAAGTCAGACTTAAGGTAAGACAAGCTTTTGGGGAGACACCAAAACAAGCAGATGACAGAAAAGCTGGCCATCTCCACTAAGAGTCCGGGTGACCTGCCCACTCAGTGTCTGCAGGTTGACAAGAATACCCAGTGTTTGATGAGGATGGCGGGTGGTAGAGTCCTCCTGCCCTGCTGGCAGGAGGGGAAATCTGAGGACAACACACTGCTTGGTGGATGAAAGGAGAAGCAGTTTAGACAAATAGCATTTCCCACCTCAGCCTCTCTGTAAACAACAACAACCATGCTGACCTGGACATGCAGCTCAGAGGCATCAGCAGGGGGTGTGGAAAAACACAGTGACTTCCACTTACAGGGTCAGCACTGAACCAGTGAACTTTATGCTTAGCTGTGCATTCAAAGAAGAAAAGTCCATCAAAGTTACAGGGTGACTGTGGTGGAATATTCAGCAAAAATTATCTGAGATATCAGAGGACAGAGCCACCCCCAGAGACAAGTCATAAAGGTCAGGGAGTGGTTACCCACACCTTTCATCCCAGCACTTGGGAGGCCAACAGAGCCAGGTGGTGGTGGTGCCCACCTTTAATCCTAGCTCTAGGATGAGCTAGGCAGGGAAATAGCTGGGTAGGGAAAGAAATAGGAGGAGAAGGCAGAAGTTCCTCCCTTTTGCTATGTGCCCAGTCAGTCTGAGGACTCCTGGAGACAGGACCTACCCTGTTTTGCCTGAGGAGTTGGCTGGGTGAGAACTGGCTGTGGTTTGTTCCCTGTGTCTCTGATAGTTCAGCTTTTTCCCAATATCAGGCTCGGGTTTTAGTATATACTAAATAGAATTCGTACTATATCTGGTGCCCAATATATATATTACCTGTTTAAGATATTTTGTATAGCTGTTTTATTTTATATGATATATATTTAAGATACTGTTATCATTTTAAACTATACATTATCTTTGTTTAATGTTTGTATGATTATCATACTTGAAGTTATTATCCAAAAACCGTACACCAGTTTATATATTGTCTACTTTTACAATGTAAGCTTCAGTCTTT
Source organism: Phyllotis vaccarum (assembly GCA_033318265.1). Lineage (NCBI taxonomy): Eukaryota > Metazoa > Chordata > Mammalia > Rodentia > Cricetidae > Phyllotis > Phyllotis vaccarum. Next base: position 89,608,929 of record JARWLC010000004.1, on the reverse strand, counting down.
AAGATGACAGGTCACAGTTACCTATGTTTGCCATATACTAGTCATGTTGTTTAAGTTTCTCAGACATATAGTAAAATATCTTAGATGGTCAAGAGTCTTCCAACACTTCATAGACCTAGAGAATATGGCATTTAATGTTTTGTTATTCAGAATTCAGCCATGACAGACATGATTGCTCCTGGTAGCACTGTTCCTTTCCTGCGATGGTGTTGGACATCAAGGATACTCCACAGGGCATTTGTCTTCCTTGGCTAATAATGGTCTGTTGAGCAAAAAACTGGCCTTGTCCCAACTGCTAACAATAAGCACACTCTCCAATCTAGATGAGCAAGATAAAAGGCAACAGACTGCTAAAACCTGCCAAGACAAGATAAGATGGTTTCTCAAAATACTCTGCTCAAAAAAAAAAAAAAAATTGTCCATATCCTAGGCCTGTAGCCAAAAAATTAGATGCTGCAACTTTGCAAAACAGCTGTGAGTGACTGTCCAGGCAGCTGACTGTTGCTGTCATCTCTGACTAAATTTCAGAAGTTACTCACTGGTACTTCCAGCTTACTCAGGAAATATATTTTCCTTCTCAAGTTTTAATGGATTTAAAGATGAGATAGCTTCAGTTATGATCATGTCCTATCCAGCTTAAGAGCATTTAGGTACTAGGTTCATATTATTCAAGATAAAAGCTTTAGAGTAATCTCTGCATCTTGCCACACATCAGTATTCTAGACATTTAATGTTTAATGTTCGTGTTTGTTGTTCTTACCGTTTTATTCTGTTTATGCTATTGTCCTGACTTTCCCTCTGCTGGACACTGCTTGATAAAGATGTGTTCACAAACAGCTTAAAGTTCTGAGCCATGAGAACAGCATTCTCTCTGCTTCTCCACCATCTAAAAGGGCTCCATTCTGGACAAGTGAATCCTTTCTTCTGCATTTCCTACATTTATATAATAAGTTGCTTAAACAAGTATTGACATTAATAATGTATCCCCTTGTGATAATTATCAGGCTTATTAATCAGGTCACATTTCATCATTCTTTTTTAGTCCTAAAAATGTTGGTTTATGCAAGGGCCAAGTTGGCTGATATAAGTGTCAGGTTGGTTGGTATGAGTGGCAAGATACAAGTATTAGAAAATCTTGTCTAAAAAGAACACAGAGACGTTCAGACCCAGATAGAAGGATTTAAAGAACCAGACCAATTTCAACACTGCTTTGTAAGATTACAGAGAAACAGTCTAAGGCTTTCAAACAGCCAACCTTAACATATCCAGTAACCTTGAGGAATTGCTGAATGGGCTCCTGTGCAAATGTTAGATTTAAGGAGATTCAAGGAAGCAACAGTCTCATACAGCATGTACTCAGCATTTATAAATAAAATGTTAAATTCTTGGGCAACTTGTAATAGAATTATCTGTAAAGACTAGACAGATATGATTTTAGCAGTTCTAGAGGCTGGACTTCGATTACAATGAAGGACCTGGAGAAGAATGATGCTAAAGCCACAGAACAACACAGCACAGCTAGAGAAATTGAAATCTCCGAAGACAAACTTCTTGGGGAGAGAGATTATGCTGATATAGACAGATATTCTCTATATGATAACCACACTCTGGATTTATGCCGACTGGCAGACTTGAACACTTGGGATAGAATTGAAGAAGTAGGAAAAAAATTAAATCCTTTACAGAAGTGATCCAAGGGCCAAACAAAACTTTTACAGATTCTTACAAAGATTGACTTCAGCAGTAAATAGAATAGTAATAGATTCAGAAGCTAAGCAAATAATAATTGAATCTCTGGCTTTTGAAAATGCTGACTCATAATGCAAAAGAATTAAGCCACTAAAGACAAGGTGAGCCCCACCGGAGGACTGTATCTGGGATACAATATAGAATCTTATAGCTATGATGATAATTGGGTAGAAGAGGTTATTTCTAGAGGTTTCAAGAAAGATAAAAATATCAAATGTTACAACTCTGGAAAGCAAGGTCTGCTAATAAAGGACTATAAACAAGATGTTCCTAGTAACAATGTTTTTTGCTAAGAATAATCCCAATAGAATGCTGCTCTCTTTTGGAGTGTGCAGAAGGTGTAGCAAAGACAGGCATTGAACCAATGAGTGCAGGTCATCAAAAGACAGAAAAGGTAAATTTATTCTTTTGGGAAACACCCCAAGGGGCCCATATCAAATTCAGTTCAGTCTTCCCAGAGCAATTAAAGAACCTAAAGCCTACTCTTAAAAAACCACACTGCTCTGGACAATAGGCCAGCCATAGAAAAGAGAAGAAAAAAACGTAGGAAAAACCATAAAGTGAATGTTTTGGCAACTTCTATAAATGAACAAAGACCAAAATTAAAAATACAAACAAATGTGTCAATGGTAGACATAGTTACAGATGTAACCATAATCTTGGCATCCAAATTGGCCCCTTTAGGAGATAAATGTTCAGTTTTGGGGGGAATCAGAACATTATCCCAGGTAAAACAGGGCACAAGATGACTCGAATGTTATAGAGACAGAAGGCAGAGAGGAAAATTAAAGCCACATGTGGCTGACACTACCATGAATTTATGGAGACGAGATTTATTTACAGCAATGGAATACTGAAACAAACCATAAACTAGCATATGTTCCTGGGAAAAACATTAGAAGGTATTATGAGAAACAGTCACAGACCATTCAGGTTATAGAGAAACAAGGCAAAACAGCTGCTGATCTTTCAAAGACACCAATAACACTACTTCTAAAATGGCTAACATAGAAGCCTATATGGGCTCATCAATGACCTCTAACAAACGAGAAATTATAGGCCTTAGAGCAGCTGGTACAGGAACAGTTAAATACTCAGCATATAGAAGAATCAACCAGCCCTTGGAATTCTCCTGTATTTGTTATTAAGAAGAAATCTGTAAAGTGGAGAATGGTAACAGACCTAAGGGTGATAAACAAGGTGATCCAGCCAATGGGCTCTCTATAGTGGGATTCCTGAGCCTTGTCTGTTACCTAAAGAATGGCCTATTATAGTTATTGATTTAAAAGACTGTTTTTTCACTGCTTCTCTACAAGAACAGGACAAAGAAAAATCTGCACACTTATAATTTTCAGCCTGTAAAGAGATATCAATGGAAGCCTCTCCCACAGGGAATATCAAATAGCCCCAGTCTGTGTCAATATTTTATACAGCAGCCATTAAGAGTAATATGTAAGCAACTTCCACAATCTATCATTTACCACTACATGGATAATATCATATTGGCTGACTCAAATATATATACCTTAAAAACAATGTTTGAAATAGTGAAAAAAAAGTTGCCTTCTCAGGGATTACAAATTGTTCCTTTAAAAGGGGAGATTCTATTAATTATTTAGGATATAAAATATTTCTGCAAAAAATTAGATCCCAAAAGGTGCAAATCAAGAGAAATAGATTGGAAACTCTTAATGACTCCCAAAAATTGCTAAGAGACATTTCAAAAAAAAAAATGATGAACTGGATAACTTATTAAAAACCTTAGATAGTGACAAGGACTTAAACAGTCTGAGAGAATTGTCACCTGAAGATGAGAGAGAATTAGCTTTGGTTAAAAAGAAATTACAGGATGCACATGCGGATTGTGTGGATCCAGACCTTAATTACATTCTGATTATATTACTCCCTAAGCATTCTCATACAGAAATTTTAATGTAAAGGGAAAATATATTGGATTGGATATTTTAGCCACATAAACTGAGTAAGAAATTAAAGACATATATGAAAAAGATTTCTGATGTGATTTTTTTAATAGAAAATTAAGACTTTATCAATTGACAGGAATGGACCCAGCAGAAATCACTGTACCTTTAACTAATGAAGAAATTGGCAAATTATTGGTAGAAAGTGAGCCTTGGCAAAGATCTTGCAGTAATTTTTTGAGAGAGATTAACAACAGATATCCTCAAAGCAAAATAATTTGTTTTATAAAGGGAACTAACTGAATTTTTCCTTGTTTTATACAGGAAACACCAATTTCTGGAGCAAACAAATCAGGAAAGGCACGTTACAAATCAGAAAATGTAAGTAAAGTGACTCAAATCCCTTATATTTCTGTCCAAAAGTCAAAATTACATGCTATTATGATGATGTTAATGGATTTTACAGAACCCTTTAACATAGTCACTGACTTCAGTATGCAGAATGTATTGTTTACCCATTGAAACTACTGAATTTATTTCTGATGAGTCAGAATTAACCTTATTATTTATTCTGTTACAAGAAATAATCAGGAATAGGAATCGTGCCATACACACACACACACACATGAAACACACATCTGATTCCATATGGGTCTGCCAAGTCCTCTAGCAAAGGGCAATGATAAAATTGATAAAGTATTAATTAGTAGGAAATGTTCTAGAGGCCTCAGAGTTCCTTTAAAAAAAAATCATGTCAATAGCAAGGTTTTTAAAAAAGATGTCTCTATCACTTTTGGCAACAAACCAAAGAAATTGTAAAAAGGTGTCCCACCTGTTCTTTCTATAACCAAACTCCATTGCCAGCCGGAAGTAATCCTAAAGGTATACATAGAAATGAAATTTGGCAGATGGATGTATTTCATTTTATAGAATGTGGAAAATTAAAATATGTATACTATGCAATAGATACGTTTTCAGGATTTCAATGGGAAACTGCTTTGAGTTCAGAAAAGGCTGATTCTGTAATCACATTTGCTAGAAGCTATGTCCATCATGGGAATCCCTGCACAAATAAAGACTGACAATGCTCCAGCATATGTCTCTACTAAAATGAAACAATTTTTTGCTTATTATAATATAAAGCATATTATAGGAATACCACACAATCCTACAGGGCAAGCAGTCATAGAGAGATCAAACTGAACTCTAAAGGATATGCTAAATAAACAGAAAGGAATAACAAAGACCCCCAGAGATAGACTACATAATGCTTTATTAACCTTGAATTTTCTCAATGCTAATGAGAAATGAACACAGTTGCTAAAAGGCATTGGGCTATAGAAAATAAACAACTGACCTAAATCAGCCTGTTTACTTCAAAGATGTACTAACCTCTGAATGGAAGCCAGGGTATGTGCTACGTTGGGGAAGGGGTTTTGCTTTTGTTTCCACAGGTGAAGAAAAGTTATGGATACTGTAAAAATTAATAAAGACTCGAATGGAACCAGAGAAACTTCTTGATAAGGAGAAATGATGGCTCATTTACCCATGTGACATTTCATTAAGTTCTAAGAAAAACTCAATGAACAAGGATCGGGGCAGAGTTTTATTCTTATCTCTACATACAACTAGAAATACCCATCTTCAAGAAGTCAAAAGACCTTGGACATCTAGATGTCTAAAGCAGAAGGGAGGCTATCTAGAAAAAAAATTATAAGCAAAGAAACATTGGACATATTGGTGCAAACATACTCTACAAGGTAAAATCTCACTGTCTAACATCTATATCTTTTTACTTCTGAGAAAAGTTGAAGTCCCAATTCATTATAAATTAAAGCTGGCTTTGGAGTTAGAGTGTGGCTCTCTCCTTCTTCAATGCTTGTTAGAGGTAAGTACATAATCTCTTTATCATACCTGAAGAGCCACCTAATATGGGACAGAGGAATAACCAAAATGAAGGGGCTATTCTATTGCTACTAATCTTATGATATATATATTTTATAACAAAATTTATAAGCATACTGTATACATAAAATTTTTGTCCTAATACTAATGATCATAGAAAGTTACAGAAAAAAGGCTTTATCTAGCTTCCTACACATTGTTTTGGGTTTGAGTCTCTTATCAGTTTTCTGCAGTGATCCATGACAATGCCTAACTGCAACCTTTGAAGTCTCCAAAGGGAAGATGGGGCCCCACAACGATGATTTCACATGGACTATGGTAAGGCCACTAGGCTGAAAAACACCAACCAGAGATCAGCTTTGGACTACAAACTGCTCAGGAGGATTTCCAGGTGGCTGAGATGAACCAGCCTCACAGACTACTCAAGCCAGGACTTGAGACAAACTGTGCACTGTCCCATTCTGCAGAGACTGGACAGGAAATGACACAGCTGCATATTTCAAGACAATCAATAAAAAAAAATTCTTTTCGGGAGCCCCTAAAGATGCCATTGCCCTCACATAGTAGGAAATAATTTTAAGAACATGATGCCCACATTCCCAAGAGGTGGAGTGGGTGGTTTTTGTTTTTTTGATGGGTTACAGATAATTGTCATTATTTAAGATGATTGATTACAAATTGTTATTGGTTATGGTCAAGAAAAAAGCTGAATAAGAGAGATTAGATTCAAGGTTCTTGTTTGGAAAAAAAGAGAAAAAAGGGGGATACAAATATGACAGGATATAAAGGTAGATTATTGAATCTATGTTTAAAAGCAACTGCTAGTTTTAAATATTTCACATTGGACTGGATTTTTGTATACTGTACACAAATTGTGCATGCTGATACAAAGATGAGATTAATTTTGTTACTATACATATATTTCTATGCTTGTTCAAGGTATTGTACCTATACAGTTCATCTAACAGTATAATACAAATTGCTAGTCTTTGAAAGTTTTTATTGCCAACTAATTAGGATATAAAGAAATGCAGGATAGTGGTTAGACATTACAGTCAAACTTATAGTCATATTAGGTATATTTTCAAGGTAAAACAGATATATTTTAGATAGACAGGTCATCTTCAAACACTTCAGAGAACTATAGAATATGGCATTTAAGATATTGTAATAACATAGGTTCTTTTTATTTTTAGACAATGAGACATGTCTGCTCCTGGCAACACCAATCTACTTCAGAAGATGATGGACATCGAAGAAACTCCATGTGGAGTTGAACTTCTTTGTGGCAAAATTAGCCATTGGGTTAAGAAAGTGCTCTTGCCTCAACTGTTGACAGCATGCTGTCCAAAATGGACAATCAGGACACAGAACAAATGATTGCTGAATCTTCCCAAGACAGGGAAGGTCTTTAAGAAAATCCTGCTTCACAGAAAAGTCTGTCAGATATGCTATGCCTGTAGGCTGAAGACTGATGCCCCAACACTGCAGAGGAATCTTGGGTGACTGTCCAGTTTCTGTCAGTTTTTTACATTATTTTTGGAAGTTTCTTGCTTAAACTTCTTGATTACTCAGATAATTTTTTCAAGTCTCTAATGGAGTTGAAGACTGAATAGTTAACAGTTTTCCTAGTTACAGATTCAAAAAAGAAACTCACTAAGAGGTGTAAAGTGTATAAGTTTAAGAGACATCAGAAGACAGTTTTCTGTTAGTAATAAAAGTTAGATAGAAAGTGAATTAGGTATAATCCTTTGGATTCACCAAGATAGGATAAATAATGAAATATTTTCTCTGAATTTGTCAATTGTTCTTAGACTGGACAGTATTTATGTAATCATTTCTTGTATATATTGTATATATATATATAGTTATTGTACTATTCTATATAGTTTTTTCTTATATTAGTTACAATCTTTTTATTTTTGACACAAAAGGGTAAATAAAAATAGCCTGAAATATCAGAGGACAGAACCAAGCCATGAAGCTCAGAGAGTGGTGACTCACCCACCTTTAATCTCAGCACTTGGGAGGCAGAGATCCTTTGGATCTCTGAGTTCAAAGCTAAACAGAGCCAGATGGTGGCCCTAGCTCTAGAAATGTTGAACAAAGAAGTAAAATAGCTGGGCAGGGAAAGAAATATAAGGCAGGAGAAGGCAGAAGTTCTTCCCTTTTGCTATGTGCCCAGTCAGTCTGAGGACTCGTAGAGACAAGACCTACCCTGTCTGGCCTGAGGAGTTGACCGGGTGAGAACTGGCTATGGTTTGTTCCCTGTCTCTCTGATAATTCAGCTTTTCCCCAATATCAGGCTCTGGGTTTTATTATATACTAAATAGACTTCATGCTACAGGTGATTACTCCAAAGAAGAGGATAAGGGCTGGCAAATGGTTCAGCAGGTAAAGGTGTTCACAGCCAATCCTGATGACCTGACGTAGATTCCAGGACCCACACTGTAGGAGGAGAAAACTGACCCCCCCTTACCCTCTGACCTCTACTCATCAGTCAGTGGGATAAAGTGGTGACTGCTGCTCAGTGGAAAATGGGGTTCTCATTGCCAAGGCCACACTGAATTCTCCAACACTGGGAATCTTCATAAATTATATCAAATCTTGAACCTTCTCCCTTTATGAAAACATAATCCTCAACATGTACTGCTGAAGGCCATGGGAGTATAGAGCAGGTGACTAGTGTTTAATAAGTTGACCCCCCCCCCCATGTATGATTCCCTGATGGGAGCTTCACCTGGCAGAGCTGTGGGGTCACTGACTGTTAATGACCAGTTGTTTTCTGCCTGTAACCTTCTTGGGTGCCACTGCTATGCTTCCCTGATAAGAACATCTGTGGGGTTGTGTCTTTTACATCTTTGGACACACTTATAGCTATGCATAGTCAGGAAAGTTTATTTCTGTTTAAGCTATATAATTCTGATGTATGGAAATAAAACCAGAATATTCTTCTTTACTGACACAGGAAAGTAAGAGTATCTTCAGTCTCAAAGAACTAATCTTAGACTCAGAACAAATACAAACAGACTAACCTGCTCCTGTAGAAAATACACAAAGACCAATTCCCAGGTGGTGTTTTTTGCTAAATCAAGGCCAAGATGTTTAGAGACACAACCCCTGCAATAGTTGACTTTCTGCACGTACCCTGACTGTTCAAGGTTCAACCTGCTCCTTTTATTGTTAAATCCTGAATTTCAATGTCATTCGCTCTCTGAGAAAAAGTTATGTGCAAGATCAAGCATTTACATTGACTAGTCTTTGTGACCTTAGCATCCTGATAAAAATGTGTGACTTCATATGTTATGAGGATGGCTTGGGCCCTGAAAACACAACATAATTGTCCAGAGTTTGGCTCAGGATGCAGGGAGCAGCGACAATGTAGAAGGGAAGAGGAGAATGGGCGTGTGTGAGTGAGAGTGTGTAAGGGCAGCAGCAATGGAGGGATGAAGAGATGCAGAGCGTGAGTGTCTGTGCTGAGTGAGGGATGGAGAAGTCTAAAGAGAGGGTGAGAGACACGGGAGAGAATGAATGGATGAGAGAGAGAGAGCAAAGAGGGAGTGAATGATGTGGAAGAAGCATGTGTGAGAGATAAAGCTGTGAGAAAGAGCTGCTGCTACATACAGAAGCTGTGCAGAGAGCTGTGTGAGAGCATGTGAGAGCGTGTAAAGTGTTACATGGTGAGAGAGCTGTGTAGATGGGATGGATAGCTATGGCTGTGGAGATCTGTAACTGTGGAGACGAGAAGATGAACTATAGAAGATACAGAAGAGAATGTATGTAAAAGAAAGGTGTGTAGACATGTGAGGATACATGTAACTGTGTAGAGAGATGTTCGGCCACATGTATGCAAAGAAAGATCCGCAGTAGTAGTATAGAATGCAGCAATGTGGAGATATGCTGCTGAATGGAGACAGAAAGAGTCAGAGATCAGTTTTAAGTTGAAGTGAAAGAGAAAAAAGGCATGTATGTTTCCTTATTTTACCAGTCAGAGACTTATTCTTAATTATCCTATAATTAAAAAAAAAAAAAAAGTTTCTTACCCTCCACATCTTGAGGCATTCCTGTTATTACCTTAGAGCAGATTGTGGGAACTGGTCTCTCAACAGCCTGCGTTAACGTATGCACATGCACACATAACACATTGTGGGGAAGGCAGTGGGGAAGGCAGCTAGCTAGCCTGATAAAACCTCGGTTGCCCTGTTCCAGGTGCTGTACCTTGTCATACACGTTAGCCTCTTCCTGCTGAGCCAGCTTGGAGTCTGCAACGTGCCTGGTGACTGGTGACTCGTGATCACCGAGATGCTGAGGCCAGTGAGAGTCAACACAGCTCAGGGAGAAATCAAGACGGGGCTACAGGTTTGCTATAAAAAAGCAGAATGCCCACTCTCTCACAGCCACAACCCAGTGACCTGTGATGCCCATGCAAACAAAGCCTCATTCCTGATGCCTGCAGGAGTCTCCACCCTAAACAGCCAGTCTCAGCAAGACCAGTGGCCACATACAATTTGTCCACTAATGACAGTGAGCACTTGGATTAAGAGCATAGGTCACCACTCCTGGATATTCCCTGTGCTGGAACTAAAGGTGTGGGTTACCACTGTCTGATCCTCCTAGATTGATTCTAGATCCCTCTGACATCTCTGGCCGTTTTTATTGTATTTGAAAATATCCCCACATATCCCCTTTTGTGTCAAATTTTTAAAAAGGTGCTAGCTAACATAAGAAAAACCATATACAATAGGTACAATAATTATATACAATATATGCAAACAATAATTGAGTAATGTCCAGTCCATTAACAATCGACAATTCAAAGAAAATATTTCATTAATTATCCTATTTTGATGAGTTCAAAGGATTATACCTAATTCACTTTCTTTCTAACTTGTATTACTAACTAAAAACTATTATTTTGATGTGTCTTTAACTTATACACTTTAACTTCAAAGTTTCTTTTTCTAAAACTGTCACTAGAAAACTTTAACTATCTCATCTTCAACTACCTCTGAGACCCAGAAGGAAATAATATTTACCCAAGAAAACAGAAAGTGCAATCAACTTCCAAAATCTAGAGGTGGAACTATTAGGCAGTGTGGCCTTGTTGGAGGAAGTGTGTTACTAGGGGTGGGCTTTGAGGTTTCAGGTGCTCAAGCCAGGCCCAGTGTCTCCTCCTGCAGCCTGCGGATCAAAATGTAGGACTCTCAGCTCCTTCTCCAGCACCATGTCTGCCTGAAAGCCACCACGCTTCCCAAACCTCTGAAATTGTAAGCCAACACCAATTAAATGTTGTCCTTTATAAGAGTTACCATGGTCATGTCTCTTCATAGCGATAGAACACTGGCCTAGACACCGACCACTAGGGAGTGTCTCAGCCTGCACACCCAGCTGGACCCCTCCCCCATCGCCATGCAACACTGGAAGGAAAATGATCATCCAACATGTCTTCTTCATTCTTGCAATAATTAATTTAGTCTGTGGTTCTTCCTTGGGTGGAACCATGTCAGATGGCATCAAGCCAGCAGAGGCCACCAACCAGCTGGGCCAGTTTTTAACACTCATGTGAAAGCTACATGGCACTGGCATCAGGGTGGCCATCTGTACAGAGCTCAGGAGAGCAGCAGCTCATCCGGGGCTGGGACTCACAGAGGGTCTGCACACATCTTGCCTGCTGGGCTGCCATAGGACAGAGACGGTGTAATTAACGGCATCTTATAGAACAGTGGTTCTCAACCTTCCTAAGGCTGCAACCCTTTAATACAGTACCTTGTGTTGTGGTGATCCCCAAACCATAAAAAAAAAAAAATCTGTTGCTATTTCACAACTGTAATTTCGCTATTGTTATCAATTATAATGTCAATATCTGATACACAGCACACAGGTTGAGGACTACAGCTATAAATGATGGTCAAGCCACACTGTCCATATTTCCAATCATATTTTTTCCCCAGACAGGGTTTCTCTGTGTAGCCTGGAACTCACTCTGTAGATGGCTGACCTCTAACTCACAGAGATCTGCCTGCCTCTGCCTCCTGGGTGCTGGGATTAACAGCGTGTGCCACCACGCCTGGCTTTCCCATCATCTTTTAAACAGGACACTTAAATGCCAGCCTGTCCGGATTATTTAAATTCAGGAGCAGAACTCAGCTGCCACTCAAGTCTGCACTGCTACAGGCTACATTCCTCGCTCGCCAAGGCAACTGCAGTGGTCGGGTCGCAGAGGACAAGGGCTCCTTACCCCTTCCCGGAGGCACCGCATAACCACAGTGTATGCAGCCAAGGGGATGGCCCAGCAGTCCCTGGACGGCTGGGATTTTTCTTCCTAAAAAAAAAAAAAAAAGGTCACAGAGTTCATGAGTGATGCACTGTTAGCACCCTTGGGTACCTTCAACCCTATTCTCTGGGTTTTCTACCTTCTCTGACCAACTATCTCTATTTCTATCTCTGACCTGTGACCCTCCAGCCACTTTGTGCAGTCTCCCCTCCTCAGATCATCTGTGAGAAAGAACGAACCATGTTCACTATGCACCCATGCTGGGAAGCACCGCTCTACCTGATGTCCAGTGTCCAAAATAGGACAGACCCCATCCTCCCACGTGGGCTCAGGGCTTCATTCCTACCTGCCTTCTCCAGGCTCATGGGTAGCAAACAGCCCACTCCCTAGCATTCCCAGACACAATATCTTCTCTCTACTGAATCTCATGTCTACCTCAGTAGGTTCACTGTCTCCCTGTCCAGGTCAGAAGTTTAAGGACATCCTCAGCTACACTATAAGTTCCCAAGCCCTGGTCTCCTTCCACTCCATCATTTTATACAACCACCTTGTGCCTGACTCTCGGGCCCCACCCTACAAGACTTTGATTGTTCTATGGTGTATAGTGTATGGTGTGTGTTTGTGTCCACACACATTCCGGTGTGGCAGCCACAGGTAGATGTTGGCTATATTTCTTTAGTCTGTACCTTCTATCTTGAGTCAGAGTCTCTCTCTGGAACCCAGAGCTCACTGATCCAGCTAGCCTCGTGAACCAACTTGCTCTGGGTACCCCCATCTCCCACGCTCATACTCGAGGTGGCCACCACACCCAGCTGACATTGATGTGGCTTCTGAGGACCTAAATTCTGGTCTTCACCTTTGCACGGACGTCCTTCCGTGCTAAGCCTTTTCTCCATCTCTTCAAGACGTTCATGTTGCTACCCAGAGATTCTCTCTAGTCCTTTCTTGGGCCCTCAATGCCCTCAGCCCAACCTGCTCCCTCTGCTCTGATTTCTGATCTCCCTGGCTTGTCCTCATAAGACCCGGGAATCCTCAATCCCCATCTATTCCCTTCATTTAAAGCAGAGCAACAGCCCATCCTCACACCTAGTTCTCCTGGCTTTTAGGGTGAGGCATCTGTCTGGGCAAAGGGGCTTTTCACCACGACTCTCCAGCCTCATCAGTCCTTCCCTGCCTACCCCAGAGACGTGCACACAATAAATGCTTTGCTTATCTGTTCATGTAGTCATTTATCGATCCATTTGTAGATCACAGGGTCCCATACCTGCAGGCTATATCCCCAACCCTCAACAAGACATCTGACTAATATGTACTTAGGCCTGAAACTTCCATGCAGCTGTGACGAGGCGGTGCTAAGTAAAGATCAGAAATAGAAACATAATCTAAAGAAAATCAGTGAGTCAAGATGGACATGGGTGTTACAAAGAAAGTCCAAGAAGGGAGAAGTTGGAGAGGGTGCGGGCCACTCAGAGGCCAGGAAATGCTCTTGAGAGGGAAATGCAGGTGTCATGGGAGAGAATGGTACAAGCAGGAGAAATTATATGCACAGGAATGGGGCACAGGTGCAGGGCACAGGTGCAGGGCACAGGTATGGAGGCACAGGTGTAGGGCACAGGTGCAGGGCACAGCAGGGCACAGGGCAAAGGTACAGAGCACAAGTATGGGGGCTCAGCAGGACAAGGGCAAAGGTGCAGAGCACAAGTATGGGGGCTCAGCAGGACAAGGCAGGCTAGAGACAAGAAAGTTGAGACAACAAAACTTTAAAAATACACTAAGAGAAACCTGTCAGAATATCTAAATCTCACAAGTGTGAGATACATAATCTGTCAATGTTCATTCAGTAATAGTCTTTAAAACACATTGGTGGACAGCAGGTACGCTCTACTGACTTCAGACACTGCACTTCATCATCCCACCATCAAAAGTTCCCACAGTCTCATTTAATCTGGGTGGGCTCTGATGGCAGGAAAGCAGTGTCTCCTCCAACCTGGAGGACTCAAAAACACCCACAAGTTGTGGAGTGCTCTGAGCACTTCAGTCCCTTCATTTTAAAACATGGCTGAGAAGCTCCCGAGCTATGGAGCATGGGTAGTGTGGGAGAGAGGCGGGACAGAAAGTGGCACAAAGGTCACTGAAGACCTCTTCTCTAAAAGTGCACAGGCCCTGGATTATGCTCTAAGGGGTTAACGGGGGTCAGAGTTCACCGGCCAGTCTCACCTGGGAGGCTACGAGGTAGATAAGCTGTCCAAGGGTGGGCAAGAGGTACTGCTTCAGCTTGCTGCTCCTGAAGTTCTCCCGGATCAATTCTGTTAAGAGTGTGATCGCCTGCAACGGGAAAGGCGCGTCACTTCGGGGTGCCTTAAACTGCTACATCGGGTCTAACTGATAAGCAATAAACTGTGTGTTCTTATTCTTTTATATTAATGTGGGTGCACATGCAGGCACAGCACAGATGTCAGGTACTGAATGGGTTTTTGGCCTGTTTGGCCCATGGTCTAGTCTTGCAGACCAGCAGTCTCACAGAAATACACAGACACTTATATTAATTATATGCTGTTGGGCTGATATTGTAGAAATTATTTACTGGCAACTGATTATATAAGGTATTAACATTTATTTAGGGGATATATAAACACTCACTGATACAAAATTGAACCTTAAGGCAATTCTTGGAGAGTGGAACTGTACCACATAGTGATGGTGCCAGACCTCTCCCCAAGAACGCAGAAAGAAACAGGGAGCCAGACAGCGTGCCACTGGCCATATTCTGTATGTATCTTTGTTCTGGCCTCTTGGATTCCTGCCCTTGAGATTCTCCCATGTGGATGTACATATTGATAGTTCATTTTTTTTCTGCTCTGACATAATCTTCCATCATGTGGATCTGCTACATATGAGTTCCATATCTGAAGTGTTTGTGGAAGGGAATCACGTGATCGGGTATTTGTGAAGTCTGACCTCTGTTTTCCTTTGCACCTTCACTGACCATCACTAAATAACAAAGTTGGTTTTACGCGTGAGAACAGACACACACTACCAGCTGCCACACTAGAGTTTATTCAGGGGAGTTGCCAGGCGGGTACAAGGGAGAGAAGCAGCAGAGAAAAGAGCAGCTTTCACATGGAGTCTCCTTTTAAGAGACCAGGTGGGCACAGACTTACTTAGCCACGCCTAGGGGGTGTGGCTAGTAACTAGTAGAAGTCAGTGTGTTCTGCCAGCACCAGGTTGGGTTTAACACATGGCTGTTATGTGCCAGAAATTCTTACATCTCACCCGGCACCATGTTGGGTTATCAGACTAGCACATTTACCATGTAGCTGCTATGTGCTAGAATCCTACAAGCCACATTCAATCCTCTGAAACTACCAGTGCTCAGAAATTTGTTATCTACAAAATTAGCAAATTGATCACTAACAATTACCCTAAAGACGGTGAAAGTACAAACTTGTGAAGAGAAAGCAAAGAGTGAGATGAGGAAACCTGGAGTGTGGGAGGAGGAAAGCAGAGAACGGAGGCAAACACGGGGTCATGACCGGCTTCCCTTCTATAATGTATTCTAAATTATGCTTGATGGCTAAGGCAAAAATTGGAAAATCACATTTATACAACTATATACAGAGTTTTAGAGGAAGAAATTTTCTATACCCCACTTGAACTAGTAAAATGGTAACACTAGCAGACTAATGATACGTTGTTATAAAAACCTGGGAGCAACTATTAAAACAAAATCTACACAAGAGAAGAATTCAGTAATGCCACAGGAAAAAGGGCAAAATGAAACTGCATGTTCAGAAAACTCCAAGAAGGTAACAAATTTATGGCAAACAGAAAACAAAAGTCAACTGTCACATATATGACCAAATGTTTTAATGATTACATTAAATATAAATGGCATAAATACAGCAATTAAGAGACAAAGACTGGAAGAGGAGAATTAAACAAAGTATGACCCAACTATAAGCTGCCTACAAGAAACTCATAAAAGTTTAGTAAAACTGATAGACTGCTGTGAAAGGTGAAACAAGATGTTATGGAAAGAACAAGGCTGAAGTGACAACAGAAGTACAGAACAAAACCTGTTAGCAACCAGGAGAAACTACATGATAGTGAAGTCATGCAGTGATAACAGAAGTACAGAACAAAACCTGTTAGCAACCAGGAGAAACTACATGATAGTGAAGTCATGCAGTGATAACAGAAGTACAGAACAAAACCTGTTAGCAACCAGGAGAAACTACATGATAGTGAAGTCATGCAGTGACAACAGAAGTACAGAACAAAACCTGTTAGCAACCAGGAGAAACTACATGATAGTGAAGTCATGCAGTGACAACAGAAGTACAGAACAAAACCTGTTAGCAACCAGGAGAAACTACATGATAGTGAAGTCATGCAGTGACAACAGAAGTACAGAACAAAACCTGTTAGCAACCAGGAGAAACTACATGATAGTGAAGTCATGCAGTGATAACAGAAGTACAGAACAAAACCTGTTAGCAACCAGGAGAAACTACATGATAGTGAAGTCATGCAGTGATAACAGAAGTACAGAACAAAACCTGTTAGCAACCAGGAGAAACTACATGATAGTGAAGTCATGCAGTGATAACAGAAGTACAGAACAAAACCTGTTAGCAACCAGGAGAAACTACATGATAGTGAAGTCATGCAGTGACAACAGAAGTACAGAACAAAACCTGTTAGCAACCAGGAGAAACTACATGATAGTGAAGTCATGCAGTGACAACAGAAGTACAGAACAAAACCTGTTAGCAACCAGGAGAAACTACATGATAGTGAAGTCATGCAGTGACAACAGAAGTACAGAACAAAACCTGTTAGCAACCAGGAGAAACTACATGATAGTGAAGTCATGCAGTGACAACAGAAGTACAGAACAAAACCTGTTAGCAACCAGGAGAAACTACATGATAGTGAAGTCATGCAGTGATAACAGAAGTACAGAACAAAACCTGTTAGCAACCAGGAGAAACTACATGATAGTGAAGTCATGCAGTGATAACAGAAGTACAGAACAAAACCTGTTAGCAACCAGGAGAAACTACATGATAGTGAAGTCATGCAGTGATAACAGAAGTACAGAACAAAACCTGTTAGCAACCAGGAGAAACTACATGATAGTGAAGTCATGCAGTGATAACAGAAGTACAGAACAAAACCTGTTAGCAACCAGGAGAAACTACATGATAGTGAAGTCATGCAGTGATAACAGAAGTACAGAACAAAACCTGTTAGCAACCAGGAGAAACTACATGATAGTGAAGTCATGCAGTGATAACAGAAGTACAGAACAAAACCTGTTAGCAACCAGGAGAAACTACATGATAGTGAAGTCATGCAGTGATAACAGAAGTACAGAACAAAACCTGTTAGCAACCAGGAGAAACTACATGATAGTGAAGTCATGCAGTGACAACAGAAGTACAGAACAAAACCTGTTAGCAACCAGGAGAAACTACATGATAGTGAAGTCATGCAGTGACAACAGAAGTACAGAACAAAACCTGTTAGCAACCAGGAGAAACTACATGATAGTGAAGTCATGCAGTGACAACAGAAGTACAGAACAAAACCTGTTAGCAACCAGGAGAAACTACATGATAGTGAAGTCATGCAGTGATAACAGAAGTACAGAACAAAACCTGTTAGCAACCAGGAGAAACTACATGATAGTGAAGTCATGCAGTGATAACAGAAGTACAGAACAAAACCTGTTAGCAACCAGGAGAAACTACATGATAGTGAAGTCATGCAGTGATAACAGAAGTACAGAACAAAACCTGTTAGCAACCAGGAGAAACTACATGATAGTGAAGTCATGCAGTGATAACAGAAGTACAGAACAAAACCTGTTAGCAACCAGGAGAAACTACATGATAGTGAAGTCAATTCAGCAAAAAATACATGTAGACATGTACACATACACACACACACATATATCACACACACAGACATGTATATATATACTGTTTACATATATACAAAAATATGTCATGTACATCTATATGTTACATGCATGAATATATATATCCTATAGACATATATATGTTCATATATATGCACTTCTTTTATAAACAGAGGTATGTATTCACATATATATTCACACATACACATATGTACATATATACTTGCATATATCATGCACCAGACATGTATAAACATAAATGTTCACATACATACATATACACATATACATCATATCACTAACATATACATATGCATGTTTGCACACATACATATACATGTATAATAAACAAATGAATGCATATGTGTTCAAATATATATGTACATATACATATCTACATGCATATATCATATACACATGTTCCTATACATATATAAACATGTTCATATATATATATACACATACGTGTATATGTATACATAACACACACACATACACAGGCATATGTAGTATGTTGTTTGTGACAAGGTCTAGCCCCAAGGTTCGGACCCCACCTGCAGCTGCTTAGTCCCAATAATCACACAAAGGCTTATATTAATTACAAGCTGTTTGGCTTACGGCTCAGGCCCTTATCAGCTAGCTCTTACAACTTAACCCATTTTCATTAATCTGGGTCTTGCCACACTTTCACCTGTGCTTCTTTACATCTTGCTTCTTTGGACAGCAGCTTAAAGCGTGTCTGTCTGACTCCGCCCTCCTCCTCCTTTATCTATGCTTAGATTTCCAGCCTGCCTCTAAGATGCCTTGTCATGGGCCAACACAGTTCCTTTATTGTCCAGTGATATTCACAGCACACGAAAAGACATCCACATCAAGCACACACACATACACACACACCAATCCTAATGTGAATCCGCAGTTAGAGAGCTGCAAACAGTATTAAGCAAAACCCCAGAAAGTTTACAAAAAATAGAAACAAAATCAAATTCATAGCCCTGGACTTCACGGCCCACTTCTCCAGCATGGAAGAACAAAACTTCTCCAGCATGGAAGAACAAAACACCACATTCTTCTTTGACAGAGTAGAGTGAGGGCTCACAGAGGCTGGGACTGTGTGTGAAATGACACACCACAGACAGAGACATGACAAACACATAGGGCGATCACTGTCACCGTCAGCATGGGAAACTGAAGAAAACGCAAGTAGAGCACCTCACTCAATATGGCTTACACACAGACACACAACCACAAGCCATCTAGAGGACAATCACAGCTGCCTAGGTCAATTGAAGGCCAATCTCACACAGAAGGCCCAGACACTGCACCAAAGAGGGTGAAGGGCCCCAAAATTCATCCCCACAGAAACTAGGGACCAACGCAACAATACTTCAGGCCTATCACGACAGCTAAAATCAGCCAGGAGGGGGAAGGTAGCATCAGAACCTACTGGGGTGGTGAGAAGCCACATCACCCACACCCTGACAGTGAGGTGTGAATTGGGTCAGACACACTGTAAACCAGCTCTGCTTCTTTAAAAACTAAGCGTGTACCACAGCACATATGTACAGGCAGAAACAGGACTGTCATGAGTTCAAGGCCAGTCTGTGCTGTGTGTAAAACTCCGTGCCAGAAGCCAAAGACTGAGGGTGTACACATGGTGGGCCCTTTGCCTGGCATGCAAAGGTGGTGGATAAAATGCCCAGAACTAGAATAAATAAATAAACCCAACTAAATAGAACATTTAAAACTTGGCAAATGTCTTCCCTGAACATTTAGCCCAGAGAAAGGGCTTAATAAAGAAGCCTGTTTCTAGCTATTTCATCTGTAATTCTCAGAACTGGAAAGGACCCAGATATCTGTCACAGAGCTAATGGTTAAACACAGTGTGGCACGATAGTGTCATGGAAGCTGCTTCAGAAACAAAACGGGAGTCAACTACTGATGTGCAACCATGCAGACAGAGCACAGGAATACTACACTGCAGGTAAAAAGGCAGAGGCTACACACTGTACACTCTCTATGCAGTACCATCAAAGGGCAAACACAGAGACTAGGGGAAGAGCCGTGGAACATGAGTGCCAGGTAACGGGGAAGACAGACAGACATGGCAGTAAGGATCTGCAGGACCTCTGGAACACCAAGACTGCTCTCCTCAGTGGTCTCCAGGCCAACATCCCAGGTGCTACCACTGAAAATTAGCAACAACCTTGAATTAAAAGGCTAATTTTAACAGAATCAAATATACCCTACACTCAGATTGGGCTTTCTGGCCCGAAGGTTAATTGCTGGGATCAATAGCATTTCTCCATTTTTATAACCCACTGGTGTTTGTAGGAGTGAGTGCCCCCGGAAATCGAGACCATTTTAGTGTTGT
The DNA here is from genome assembly GCA_033318265.1 of Phyllotis vaccarum. Lineage (NCBI taxonomy): Eukaryota > Metazoa > Chordata > Mammalia > Rodentia > Cricetidae > Phyllotis > Phyllotis vaccarum. The sequence continues at coordinate 89,588,779 of JARWLC010000004.1, read as the reverse complement.
GTACCCTTAAAGCCATAAACCTGGGACTGTAGCCAGCATCCTGTGAACAGACACACAGAAGGCAAGTGACTCCAGTGACCACACATCCCACCTATAAAAAGTAAATGTGGGTAATATTTAATATATCTCTGCAATATCATGTTATTGGTTACCCATTTCTCTTTAAATTTTAAATAAATATTAAAAAGGAAGAAAAGGGGTTGGAAAGATGGCTCAGTAATTAAAAGCACTGGCTGCTTTTCCAGAGGACAGGAGTTGAATTCCCAGCATCCACATGGCAGCTCACAACTGTCCTAAGTCCTGCTCCAGGGGGGGTCTGGCTCCCTCTTCTGGCTTCCTCAGGCACTGCATTCACATGGTGCACATGCATGTACATAGGCACTCATACATATAAAATAGTTCTTTTTAAAAAGGAAAAAAATGAACAAATGGAACACATGAATGGACAATAACAAGAGGAAGATGTGGGAATATTTTCAGATATAATAAAAACAGTCTGAGATATCAGAGGACAGATCCACCTCTTCCAGTCTATGTTTCTTTGTTTTTTTCCAGACAGAATTTTCTATGTAACGGTCCTGTCTGTCCTGGAACTTGCTTTGAAGACCAGGCTGGCTTTGAACTCACAGAGATTCTCTTGCCTCTACTTCCCAAGTACTAGGATTAACAGTGTGAGCCATGGCTTCTTCTGCCTTCTCTGTCTTTCTATATCTGCCTTAAACACTTTCTTCCCTCAGTTAAGGCGTGGCACCACCACTGCCTGCCTGGGAGCCTGGAACTCCTTCTGTAAACTAAGATGACCTCAAACTAAAATTGGATTAAGGGGATAGGTCACCACTCCCGGGATAATCCCTGTGCTGGGATTAAAGGTGTGAATCACCACTGTCTGATCCTCCTAGACTGACTGTGGGTAGATCCATTTTTTGACTGAGGTACGATTGAATTTGAAAACGACCATGACAAAGCAGAATGAAAAGGTAAAATAGATTAGTTGTCCTCATGCCTGCCCGCCTGAAGTACCCCTCTGAGCTCATGACACATGGGCTCACACACAGACAAGAAAGAACACAATGTCAGAATCCAGCTGCTGCCCAGGCCACAGCCCCAAAGCCAACAGTCCTTCCTTTCACCTGAGGAAGTGAGTTCACCTCAGAGTGGTTTACTGGTGGCCACACATGCTGCCTCCAGCCCCCTTCCCTGATTTTGTCAGGAAATCGGGGAGTCTGGCTGCAGGCTTGTGCTGTCAGACTCCTCACCCTCAGAATTGGTAAGAAGAGACTCTCATTTCTGTCATGTGGGACCTAAATCCTCTCCTCAGGGCTCACTACCATACAGTGTCTCTAAGGCTGGGGCTTGAGCTCTCCTTAGAGCAGCCATACTGTTTGTCAGCTGCCTGTCTGCCCATGCCATTGATAACCACTCTTCTTCCCCAACAATTCATTTCAGGGCCTCTCCTGAACCCACATCTGAGTCCTTTCAACACACACACCATACACACAATAAAATAAATTAAAAAAACACTTTGTAAGCACTGTGCAGTGCTGGACCTTGCCATGTAGGTGAAGAGACTGACTATGACAAAATCTGGCAGATGGCAGGCAAAATATTGTACATGTCCTCCCACTGGGATTATTTTGTTATGTATAAACGTGATAAACTCACAGCTGAGCTGGCGGAGGGAAGGAGAGAGAGAGGAAATGAGAAATTAGGAAGTTTAGCCAGCACACAGGCAGCTTTAACTCAGGAGAGCGGTGGTGAATCTCAGTGACTTTGAAATGACTTTTGAAAAGGATCAAGAGACAAACCCCAAGGCTTATCCTTAGTGTGTTATCACACAGACCATGAACATCAAGATGGGACCCCAAGGCTGTATGAATAAGAAATGGGCCCGTCTCCAAGAGAGAGCCAAGAAACGTGGCTCTGGTGTTAAGGAACCAATGAGGAAAACGTTTCCCCGGAGATTCCAGATAAACAGCCATCAGTGGCAAATTCACCCCACATTTAAAACATCCTCCACCCCAGAGTCTGAGCCACAAGGGGTCAGCTAGGCTGGCCACCTCAAACACCACTTCAGGCTCCTGAGGTCATCGTGTTTGGATCTCCCAGAGCCTCCCAGAGCCCAGAGTGCACACTGAAGCCACTGCCAGGTTACACCAGCAAGGGGGTGGGGCCCAGCACTGAGCCAAGACTCATTGGGCCCACACAGTGGGATTATGAGCTTTCAAATCTGCAGGTGTCTGCATCTACCTCCAGGGAGTCGTAAGTGGTTTGGGAACATCCTTGACAGAATTGTTCTGAGTAACTAGACCTCTAAGGTGCCACCAAGGTGGAGGAAGATGGGCCTGAAAGCGTAGACGGCTGGGAATGCTGGGATGCTCCAGAGTGCAGCCTTCCCTGTCACCCTCTGAACCACCCTGCAGACCTGGTCCTGGAGGACATGCTGTGGTGTGGAGGGCACCCCCAGGGGCCCAGCCCTCCAGGACATTGACAGTCAGGTCTCCTGCTGTGCCCACTCAGAAGGACCCCCATCATCTCATCATGCTGATAACCCACCTGGTGAGCAGGACCCTGAGTCACTTAACAGATGGTAAGAGACAGACCTTGAAAAGACTCATGATGGAGACCCATATGGAGCACAAGAGAATCATCCTCCCACCAAAAGGGAAGGGTCTGGAGAGACATGATGTGGGAATGTCTTTCTGTATGCTGTGAATATCAATCTTTAAATAAAGGAGCTGTTTTGACCCTTGGCAAATACCGTAGCTGGAGACAGAAGCATAGTTAGGAGAAGGAGGGCGGAGTCACAGACAGATCCAGCCAGACACCCAAAGAAGCAACATGTAAGGAACATATAGGTGAGCCACGGGCCGCATGGCAGACAGATTAATGAGAATGGGCTGAGTTAAGATGAAGGAGCTAGCTAGCAATGTGCCTGAGCTATAGGCCAAACAGCATGAACTTAATATAAGTGCCTTTGAGTTTCATTGGGAATTTGGGATTACTGGTCCAGATAAAGCAGCAGTGGACGGGTCCGAACTGTGGGGCTACTCCAGGCCAAAAACCTCATTGCAACAGATGGCGCCCAATGTAGCTGCAAACACGTGCTGCTCTTACAGAGGACTTAGGTTTGGTGCTCACACCCACTTCAGGTGGCTCACGGCTACCCATGACCCCGGTCCCATGGGATCTGATGCCCTCGTTGGCCTATGCAGTAACCGCATGCAGGTGGCACACATACAGGCAGGCACACACACAAATGAAAATAAATAAAACAAAATAATAAATAATACAAAAACAATCAGCTGGGTGGTGGTGGCGCACACCTTTAATCCCAGCACCCAGGAGGCAGAGGCAAGTGGATCTCTGTGAGTTCAAAATCAGCCTGGTCACAAAGCGAGTGCCAGGACAGCCAGGAGTGTTACACAGAGAAACCTTGTGTAACCAAATAACCAAACAAATAAATATTAAAAGATAAATCCTCCACTATAAGGAGATCTAACATGGGTGAGTCCCTCTGGGTTTTGGGGTCCCACCCTCTTGCTGAGCCTTGCAGAGCCTGCCAGTTTTGAGAAAAAATGGTAGCAGCCTCAATGCATGCACCATGAACCGGCACCAACTTCTGACAACAGAGATGGGGAAAAAGTTCTAGCTGCCGAGGCCAGCCTGGGCCTTGTCAAACTTCCTTCCACATCCCTTCTCCATTTGGAAATCAGCAGCCAGGTGCATGACTCTAGAATCAAATGAAACACAGTCACCTGCCATGCACTGACTGTTACTGTAAGAAGGAACAGGATGTCGCAGTGATCGCTGTCCAACTGGAATGGTGTGAGGGTCCAGGACACAGCTTGCAAGTAGGCCATGCACAGGAACTGGGTTGATCAATAAAGCAATTGCAAATATTGTATTTTTAAGAATAATGTACTTACACCGGGCAGTGGGGGTGCATGCCTTTAATCCCAGTACTCAGGAGGCAGAGACAGGCAGATCTCTGTGAGTTCTAGGCCAGCCTGATCTACAGAGTGAGTTTCAGGGCGGCTCCAAAGCTACAGAGAAATACTGTATAAAAAAACAAAACAAAACAAAACAAAACAAAAAACCTCTCAAGGTATGAGCTGCCACTGCCTGCTTAGCTGCCTCTCCCCTCGACCCACCCAAGGAACAGGACTAGGCACAGGGGCATTTGCTGTGGGATAACAAAGCTGATCACTTGTGCTGGTTTAATAAAAACGCTGGTTGGTCAGTAAGCAGGCAGGAAGAAGAGGCGAGGCTACTAGACTAGGAGAATTCTGGGAAGAGGGGAGAGAAGCAGTTGCCAGCCAGATGCAGAGGAAGAAAGATGAGACGCTGCATTGAGAAAAGGTACCGAGCCATGTGGCTAAACATAGATAGGAATTATGGGTTAATTAAGCATAAAAGTTAATCGGTAATAAGACTGAACTGTTACTGTATTAAGCCTCTGAATAATTATTTCATAAGCAGCTGCAGGACCGGCTGGGTGCGACAGAGAAACTTCTGGCTGCATCTCTGCAATCCATCTCCGCAAAGAGGGGTCCAGAAAGACAGTGGGGAAGAAAAGAAGGCCCGAGAACCACAACCCTGAGATTAACACACCTGCATTAGACAGAGCCATGCCGGCTCCAATGGCTTTCAACCAGTGGGTTGGAACTAAAAAGACAGACAATAAAGAGAAACAGTAAGGAGGAAGCTCTTCCGTGAGAGAACACTGACTTCGGTGCGTTCTACATGAGTGGCCACCCGAGAGCAGACACAGTCAGTTGGACCTGGCCAGTATCCTTCATCAGGAGCCTAGGGTGAATGGACACACACACACCAAGGGACAGGAGAGCGACATAAGGCCTCTGCTCCCTCCAGCAGACCTGGCTACTGCCTGTGCCTAACACAAGAAGAACAGCATTCAGCCACCAGGTGGCACGTTAATGACATCAGAGCCCTCTGATGCTGGAGGGGATAGAATGGGTCAGACATCCCTGATGACGGAGCTTAGGCCAGGTCTACCATCCAGATGACCACCTCCACCACACAGCTCACCCCCGGGTTCCAACCCCACCACAACCACCGTGAACCACAAAGTAATGGTAATTCCACCGTCACCTCACACCCAGCGGCCCCCAGTGAGTCGTTGAGTCGTTGCCCTGGCAGGTGAGTCCTGTGCAATCACCACAGTTGAACAGTCTCACCTCACCCTAGGTAGGAGACTCTGACTGACAGGATCCCTTCACGAACGTTTGCCGGAGACCCACAGAAAGGGAGGGGTAGCATCTTCCTGTGTCTCCGTCCATCCTTTCTTGCTAGTCTTGTTCCATACACTTCTGATAGCCACGCTCCTCTGTTTTGAGTACCTTAGCTCTTTCACGACCTCCCAAACCATGAGTTTAATCATTTTAATTTCAGTTAGTTCTATTGATAGATGACGCCTTGGCCGCCAAGTATGAACTTGATCTTCAGGACTCAAGCGCTGAAGGAGAACCAGCTTTTCCTCTGACCTCCACACCTGTGAACCCACACACACACACACACACACACACACACACACACACACACATACACACACACACACACAAATAATTACCTTTAATTTAAGAAAGTGTTGGAATCCCCAAGGCTAAGGCAGCCAGGTGCCCAGTCCCCATGGCAGAGCTGGCCCCTGACTTCCCTTCCTGACCACGCTTGGAGCCTGGCTCACTCCGTGGCAGGAGTGTGGGGGTGGCTATGTGAGGACAGTGCCTGGCAGTCTGCCACCCCAGCAAGGAGCTGCTTTGCCCTAGGACAGGACCCTGTGGCTATTCGAGGAAAACACAGAACCTCCTTCTATTCCTGCCGGGTGCCTAAGAATGGAGGAAGGTCCATTTCGTCCTCCAGATTTCAAGCTCCCACGCTGGTAAGGTGATCCCTGCAGAGATGTAAATGATGCATTTTTTACACTCATCTATTATATACTGGGGTACACATGCCTCAGCACACATGTGGAGGTCAGAAGACAACTTTCAGGAACTTACTCTCCTTCTACCACACGGGTACTGGGGATTGAACTCAGGCTATCAGTCTTGGCAGCAAGCACCTTTGCCCGCTGAGCCATATCACCTGCCCTAATGATACAAGTGGAACAGCATACACCTACTCACCACAGAAGCATTTTCTGATGGAGCCAAGTCAACTTTGTCATGTTCTTAAAACTGGGTCTCCCGGATGCTATAATGATCAAAAACCTGCAGTACAAAGGCCTTCACACCAATACTACAGTTGTGAGTCTGGGGGTCAGGGGAGGGCAAGACACCAGTACCACTCACTATCACATTCTTAAAGGCTGTACCTTCAACTCTCCCTCAAATAGTGCGAATTTAAAGGAGCCTCACTTTAAATTGCATTTTTTCCTTCTTTGGGGATACATTCTCGTGATATCCGAGTGAGTCCTTCAGCCCCTGGGTCACTCTCTATATTTCCTTCATCTAGCAGAGCATCAAATGCAAATGACTGGCTAGGCTAGGCTGGGGACAGCTAAGTTACACTGTGTCCATGCCCATGAGAACACAGCAGGGGTACCTCCTACCCAGGTGAGAATGCACAGAAAAGTCACAAACACAAATAAAACTCACTCTATAAGATGCCAGAGAAGAAATTAAGGCATCCTGTTCATCTGAAAAGTTAGGAAGTGTGCCTTGTAAGAATTATTTGTTCTGAGACACTTAATAAAAAAGTGACTCCTGGTGTGGCAGTGCCCCGTGACAGGATCAGGCTCAGCACAGACAGACACGGACCAAGTATGTTTTCCACATATACACACACAAAAATGTGATGATTCACTGTAGAGAGCCGCGTGGCCGCACCTTAAAGGTGCTGGCTTCCGCCTTCCACCTTCCACCTGAGAGCTCTCTGAGATAAACAACTCCTCATTTGGCTAAGGCTAAGCTCGTGGCTTGCTTCCAGGAGTAGCTTGCTTCTGTGCACCTGGATCTATTGGCATGGCCCACGTGGCGCCCTGTGACTAGCAGTCCAGAGGGTATATAGCTGGGAGCAGGTTTTCCCCAGTAGGAGAGGAGAGGCAGTAGCGGAAGCAGAGGCAGAAGTTTCAAGGTCCTGAATAAACCACTGAAAGAAAAGCCTGGTGTCACGTCGTCCTTGCGGGCGAGGGTGCACGCAACAATTCACCACCTGCTTCATCATTTTCCAGAAAATCGAGAAAGAAATGGAAAGGGACCAGAATTCCTATCGGTACTGAAATGTAACCTAGGTGCACAAATGCGGAGGAAGCTGATGTATCCATGTTAGTGAGCTCGTCAGCTGATGAAGGGTCGGTTCTCAGGACAACCTAATGCACAGCTCTTGATTGCCAACCATAACTTGGGACTGAAGACACCTCACACATGCCCCAGGACATGAAGAAATCTAACTGGAGCTGGCCAGGAAGCTTCCCCCCCGCACACTATCACCCTCATAGTTGCCAAGAAATGTTCTGCAGGCTTCTGGGGGAGTTGTAGACACTGTGAGCTGTGGTAATGACTGACATAGTAAGGCACACCCACGGGTGTAACAGTGGCATGGCTGTTATGGGGATAACCAACCATGTTCTGATTGGCTGTGAGGCCTGATCCACACGCAGGAGGAAATATAGCCCTGTTTTCTCACATGTAGACAAGAAGCTTGGGGAGCTCGCAGGTCCTAGGAGGTAACAATGGACACAGTATCAAAGTGTCATTATACCCATGCGTCTGTTTGCAATGCACAGCAGCAGTACAGAGACTCACAACTGGTCAAAATGGAGAACGTGAGTGACTGTGGGGGCTCCGCCTTAGTAGGACTCTATCATTCCCCACCCCCAACACGCTGAGGCCACTAAGCACCATGGAAGATTGGATGGAGACTTTAAGAGCCAGGTGCCAAGGAGAGATGGACAAAGCAGCATGTTAGAGACGTGACGGGAAGGCTGTGCTCATGAACTCACCACAGCTGTGGTCATCTGCACAAGTCTGTCAGCATTCTGGCACGGAGTGGGAGAGGGGTTCATGAGCCCTCAGCCCATAACTGAGAAGCTATGGACAAGCAATGACTTTGGGGCAGGAGGGCCAGTTTTCTTTACGGGTGTGGCCCCTGGAGCCAACCACACTCAGGTGGGTGATCCCACACCCCTCAGGACACAGACACCACAAACGCATTTTATGAGACTTGAAAGAGAGAAAAAGGAAGAAAAGCTGAGGTGAGAAACTAGAAATGGGGTGAATATGATCAAAACACATCATATGACATTCTCAGAGAATTCACGAAATTATTACTGTCTGTTTCATGCTTCTTTTTTTTTTTTTTTTTGGTTTTCAGTAACTCTGTGTCCTGCCCCCACCAGCCAACAAAAGTACACAACTAACTAATTGAACACATTTTCAACAGAAAATAAAAGCTTGTTTACCAGAAAAAAAAATCCCAGGGCAAGTTCAGTGGAATTAGCCACATCAGGGGCTGTAAATGATCACACCCAGGCTCCAGCTACAAGCCAGACCCATCCCAGGCACCTTCATGAGCCATTTTATCCTACGCTTCCAAATGTCTTTTCTTGGCTTGCTGTAGGGGGGTGTTTGGAAGATTTATATGACTTCATGGTCATGAACAGAAAAACACACTTTTAGAATCAGAATATTTACCATAATAAATGCTGCAAAGAAACGTTATAGAAGAAACCAAGAGCGGCAATGAAATGCAGGTATCCACGCCCCGCCCCCCACCGCCCCGTCCCCCTCCCCCAGCCAAAGGGGTTTTAGGCAGAGAATTAGGTGAGAGGTTCTGCAAAGTGACCGAAATGGCTCAACACTTAAGCACACAATGCCCTTGTGGAGCCTCGGGTTTGATTCTCAGCCCCACACCACACGGCTCACAACCATCTGGCCATCCCAGCTCCAAGAGACCCCAAACCCTCTTCTAGCCTCTAGAACATGTGCACTCACACAAAGACACACAAATATACATAATTAAAAATAAAATTACATAATCCGTTAACTGTAAGTAAACTGACACTTTCTTTAAAGCAAGGAAGAGAATGAGAAGTAAAAAAGGGAGCGAATAAAGACGCAGGCAGACGGAGGAACAAAGGATGGCCACGTGCTCACAGCGACTCGGTGAGCTGCTCAGTCTGCCCACTTTATTTTGATGTTTTGAAATCTTCCAGAGCGAGAAAACAGCCATGAAAAGGTTAATCTGCGCCATCGGTACTAGGGTCACAGGCATCTGTTCAGCATCCTGATGCACCCACTGCCTTCCTGAGACTAAACACATGGACCACACACCAGGGCCTGCCCTCTTAGAACAAGGGCTCCAGACTGGTCGGCATGTTAAACAGCTGTATTCTTCCAAAGAAGAATGCTTAGACCTGGCCAGCGCCCTTCTGCAGACATGACGAGGTAGGAGGAAGCTGAGCAGGTCAGAGTGACTTTCACAGAGTTCTGAACCTGAAGCCTACCTGTGGCACTCCCAGAAATCATGCATAGGCAGCCACCTTTTTCTAGAAAAGCTGCCAAGGATTACATTGATCTTGTTAAACTTTAAAGGAAGCTGGCCAATGCAATTGCCAGATACTGAGCAGAAATGTGTAAACACTGTGAGGTGTAACCAGTACCTGTACCTGCTAACCAACCCCTCAAAGCCAGAGAGAAACTTCCAGGTTAAAGACAAACCAGCGGATGTACCACATTTTCCTCAGGGCTTGACTGCCCCCTAGCGGCTGATGAAATCGACACGGACAACTATTTACAACCAAAGTATTTTAAAGTACATACAAGAAAAACTTAAAATGTAGATACAGTTGGGAGTAATGGGGCACACCTTTAATCCAACACTCATGAGGCAGAGGCAGGTGGATCTCTGTGAGTTCAAGGCCAGCCTGGTCTATACATGGAGTTCCAGGTCAGCCAGGGCTGTTACACAGACCAACTCTGTGTGGGGAAAAAAATATAACACACACACACACACACACACACACACACACACACACACACACACACACACACACACACACACACACACACACGGTACCAAAAAGGTATACCTAGAGCTATTTCAACATACTGTGTAAACTCCCTATTATTCAACAAAATTTAGTTCATTATATGTGTTTACTTCAAAATAGTCTACCTAACATTTAACATACACTATTTCCTTCTGTGGAGCACATAGCTGTAGCCAGACAGCCAGAATCTGCCTCTCCCTAGGGATGGATGATTTGCAGAACACAGATTTTCATTTTGCAGTACACACCAGGCCAGGGACCCTGAGTTAGGTGACCAGCTGGTGATGGCTGGCACCTCATGTTTCCAGGGTGTAGGGTTGTCTCTGACAACTGGGGACAGCTGTGTCACAGTGACCTGGCGTGGAGTTACCTTACCTGATAACACATTTGGAACCAATTACAGTATTTTTAATTTCTGCCAAATAGAATATTCTGTAAAAGTTGTGAAATACGGGAGATGGGGAGATGACTCAGTCAGTATGTGGACCTGATTTCAGACCCACAGCACCACATAAAAGTTAAACATGAGCATCTGTGACCCTAGCACTGGGGTACAAACACAGGCTCGGGTACAAATCCCCAAGCTACTGGCCAGCCGGTCCAGACCATCAGTGAGAGACTCTGTCCGCAAAGACTAGGTGGAGAGTGTGACACTAAAGGCAGCTGACATCAATGTCTGACCTTCACATGTAAGTGCACCTACATGTATACAAATAAATTCACACAAAAATAAAATAAAATCATGGAAGAAAGTTAAAAGCACACCATGGTGTTTCCCGTACCCCTGCATCTCAACCAAATAAAACATGAGCAGCAGCCAGGAAGGGAAACCACAGGGGAAGGAAACGGAATCTCAGGGAGGTGACCTCAGACAGCCTGGCCACAGCAGGACCCAGAAACTGTGGTCACGTGCTCTCCGTGGCCATGGCAAGAGCAAGCACCGGGAGGCCCAGCCAGGGATGGAGTCAGGCGAGTCCATCACCTAGATGATTGGCAGGTCCTGGTGACTGAGGGATATCCTCTGCACAGAGACAGGGAATTCCTTCAGGAAGGACCATCTGTCAGCCAATGACACAGAAAGTCCTTAGAACGAGACTCCATGGGAACAGAGAAGAGTCTCCGCTTCAGGGCTAATCTCTGGCCCGACTTCCCCAATCGTGCCAGGAGGCAGCCCTCAGCTTCAGATTCCCTCTGTGACATCTACCCACAGACTCTCAAAGGGGACCTGGAGATGTGAGGAAGACCTAGCCGTTACATCTGTCACCTCACTGATGGCCAGGGTGACCCAGCTGACCTGGCTGGAGAGGTGCGCATCCCCTTCCCTTTTGTGTGTCCCTCCTGAGCCACATGCTCCGTCAAGGGAAGGAGAGCTGGGACTCGGGCAAGCTTGTGACTAGCTGAGCTCCCTGACTGCACCCTTAAACAAGTTCTCCAGGGAGCTGTCCCTGTAGACAAGGACAGCCAGATGGGCCATTTCCTAGCTGAGCTCCCTGACTGCACCCTTAAACAAGTTCTCCAGGGAGCTGTCCCTGTAGACAAGGACAGCCAGATGGGCCATTTCATGGAGCATCAACCGCGAGCTTGACTCAAACCCAGAGCTTCAGTTTGTGGTTGGTTCGTTTAAAGAAAAATGTATTTACTTATTTAATGTATATGAGTGCTCTATCTGCATGTATGTTTTTATGCCAGAAGAGGGCATCAGGTTCCAATATAGATGGCTGTGAGCCACCATGTAGGTGTTGGGAATTGAACTCGGGACCTCTGGAAGAGCAGCCAGTGCTCTTAACCAGTGAGCCACCTCTCCAGCCCCCCAAAGTTGCAGGTCGTTATTGTTGGTGCTGCTGGTGCCTCATGGTGTGAGCGTGCCACACTCCATCCATTCTGTTAGATATGGAACTGGTACAAAGGGCACCCTCCACACGTGTACAGGACAGAGCCATGGGATGACAGACAGACGCTGGGTAACAGGGAAAGGTGTCTTTGGCTCAGGGAGATACAGCAGGTTTTCTGGAATCACTGTACCCATTTACATTCCCATCAGCAGCCTGTGACAGTCACTGCTCCCCAGCACCTTCCAACTATGATTGAGTTTTGACATGGTGACTACTTGACATGGTGTTCTGACCTTCATTTGCAGGTCTATGATGGTGATGCAGCATTATGAATAGTAAACATAGACTTCATACTGCCAGCTGCTTCTGCTTCCAAATGTTCTCACAGTGATTAGCAAATCTGTCAACAGCCAAGGAGTAGCAGAGAAACAAGCTTATGTATGTGTATGTCTGGGTGGGTGAATGATGGCTAGTCTAGGCTGTCAGCATAACTGCACCTGAAATCAACTCTGAGACAAGCCTCTAGGTAGACTCTAAGGTCTTTCTCAGTTAGGTCAATTGTAGGAAGGCATACCCTAAGCATACCTTCCTCAGATAGCCCAGACATGAGGAGGACCTCAGAAAACCACTTGCTTTTGCCTGCTCACTCCACATCTTGCTGGTTCATCTACCTGTCACTGCTGTCACCACCCTGGGCTGTCACCACTGGGTTCCAGTTTCTGAGCTTTCCAAACCAAAAAACCAGTGTCTCTCTAAGAATCTTCCAGGCCTTCAACACCAGACAAGAACTGCTGTGGCCTCCAGCCTTGTGTACAAGAAGCTTTCAGGCTCTTAGCTTCCCCAGAGTGTGCACAGACACTCTGCCCTGCCCAGTCTATTACACAGAGTGTGCACAGACACTCTGCCCTGCCCAGTCTAGTGCACAGACACTCTGCCCTGCCCAGTCTATTACACAGAGTGTGCACAGACACTCTGCCCTGCCCAGTCTAGTGCACAGACACTCTGCCCTGCCCAGTCTATTACACAGAGTGTGCACAGACACTCTGCCCTGCCCAGTCTATTACACAGAGTGTGCACAGACACTCTGCCCTGCCCAGTCTATTACACAGAGTGTGCACAGTACTCTGCCCTGCCCCTTACACAGAGTGTGCACAGCACTCTGCCCTGCCCAGTCTAGTGCACAGACACTCTGCCCTGCCCAGTCTATTACACAGAGTGTGCACAGCACTCTGCCCTGCCCAGTCCATTCCATGCAAGCCAGTCTAGCAGCCCCTCTCAGTATTCTACTCATCCTGGACCACCCAATTTCACCAGTGCTAACATGACGCAGCATACCAATGTCCCATCCTCTGACTGAAGCTTCACCATCATGGGGTACTTCCAACAGATGCCACACTCAGGAATTTATGGTTCATGAGCCCCTAGGATCTCCTGGTTCTTGAAGCACAGTGGTAGCTTCCCCACCTCCAGCTCTTCACAGTACGTGTTCACCCTGTGAGCAACGTGATTCCTTCACATCCCTCCAGGAAATCCTCCACAGCATCGATACCCTACTAATATTCCAGCAACCCCAAGTTCCTGTCTTTAGTCTTGAAGACCACGGTAATGCTTGATTCTCAAGTATAAAGACAGTTAGCAGGAGAGACAGAAGTGAACCAGAGCTGGTGCAGTGACCCAGTGGGGGCACTGTCCCTTAAGGCAGGGTCTCACTGTGTAGCCTTGGCTGAGCTGGAACCCCATGTAGACCAGGTTTGTCTCTACTGGGATTTAAAGCATTTACCACATCTGTGAAACTTCCTCATACCAGCGCTTCCCTGACAAATGTGGGCACTAGAAAAAGGCAGGGCTGGGCAACACTGGATCCATAAAATGTCTTCAGTACATGAGGGACTTTCAAACACTGGGCTCACCTATCACAGGGCAGCTGTTGTGGGACAAGGGGGAACTATCAGAAGAAACTGACTTAAGTATGAGCTATGATCTAAGTCATCCCTGTGCCTCGGCCACCTCCAAGGAGAGGCCACATCCTAGGGAATGTGAACACAGGGCTAGGAGGGCCCCAGGGTCTGTGTCATACAACAAGCACATTCTTCAAATTAAAATAGAATGACGGCCAAAGAGAGCTGGTGTGCTCTAAACTACAGAACCAAAATACACAATATGTCGGTAACAAAAGACATTACCTCGATAACCGGCACGTTTTCCTGAAGGTCTGTTGTGTGTGAGGCAAGCAGGCCAATCACGCGAGCAACCTTGGATCGTCTGGAGAGAGAGAAAGAACAGGCTCTAATGTGCAGTCAGGCAGCCACCATGTATGATGACCTGAGCTGGCTGCAGCATGGTAGAATGGGGCTGGCAAGAGGGCTCAGTGGGTAACGGGACTTGTCACCAAGTCTGATGACCTGAGTTCAATCCTGGACCTACATGGTAAAAGGAGAGAGCAAACTCCCAAAGGCCATCTTCTGACATCCATGTGTGCACTGGAACACACAAACATGCACACACACAGGCACACACACACACATACACGGACACTCACACACGCTCACCCTAAAACATTTAGATAGTGCAGGCCCACATTCCAGGGAAACACTCCGTATCTCAGGCACAGGGAACATGAATCAGGGTAAGGTTTAGACAGTTTGTGGCTTATAAAACAGAGAGATAGAAGACCTTACAATTATAAGTCTATGAATGCTCTTCCATTTTGCCTAATTTTCCCCCTCTATTTTTACTTTCTATGTATTTGTATGTTGCCTGCAGGTACATGTGCACCACATGCATGAAGTGCTATGGAAGCCAGAAGGGGATGTCTGATCCCTGGAACTGAAGCTGAAGTTTGATTCCCTGGTCCTCTGTGAGAGGTCCCTGACCTACAGCCTCCAATCGTCTGTTCTAGTAAACACTGATTTTCATGAAGTGGCTTCTGGTACCCCGCAGAAAAGGACATTAATAAAGTACTAAGCAATCAATACTTCAGAGTGATTTGAAAAAAGCAATATAGAAAAGTCATGTTGCTTAAAAAAAAAATCAGTGGCAGAAAAAAAAGCACAGAAGTAGGGACGTGACTTGTCGGGGGAGGGAGTTTGTGAAAAGCGGGACACTAGGAAGGACAGTGGAGGCAATATGAACACTGCAAATGTATGAAGTTGTCAAAGAATAAACCAGTTTTTCAAACCTTTTTCTCACTGAAAACTACTAGATGAAGACTTAAGATCCACACTCTCACTGTTTCTGGCTTTCTTAAGAAAAGCCTTGCAGGATTCAGTCGGGAAAACAAGTCATCTCAGAAGTGCGGCCAGGGCAGCGTGTGCCCCTCTCACAGCAGAGCTGCCCCTGGCAGGATTCAACTCTTGCTGGTTCTTTGAGATGGGGTGTACATGGCTCCCAGGATATCCTTGAACTCCTGACTACTCCTGACTTTCCTGCCTCAGCTTCCTAAGGATTGCAAGTGAGTGCCACCATGTCAGGTTGCTTCTGTGTTCCTTATACATCAAATACCAAAAACTCTAAACCAATCAAGTAAGTCCCATAGATAAAAACATACAGGAAACCCCTTCTTCTCAATGAAAGCTGACTAAACACAGACCCCTCGGGAGTCTACTGAGATAAAAGAAAGATTCATCTACCAGTATGATAATGAAGCTCTAGGTGACCCAGTAGATGAAGCTGAGAGAGCACATTGACAAATAACCCTCCTAAGAGCCACTGGGAAGAGCAGGCCTTCAGGGAAAACAGCAAGTGATCTGTACTGGGGAGCCATGTCTGTGGTTTCCTACACTGGAGCTGGAGAGGGGCCTGGGGAGGTCTGAATGAGAACGGTCCCCAGAGGCTCATGTGTTTGAATGCTTGGTCCCTAGTTGAACTGTTTGGGAAGGGTTAGGAGGTGTGGCCTTGTTGGAGGAGGTGTGTCACTGGGGGTGTCCGATTAGGTACTCTCTGCCTCCAAACTGCCCATCAAGATGTGAGCTTCTCAGGTGCTCTTGTTGGCACACCTGCCCATTTGAGGCCATGTTCCTTGTCAGGATGGTCACAGACTCTAACCCTGTGAAGATGTAAGCCCCAAATAAACTCCGTCTTCTATAAGTTGCCTTGGTCACAGTGTCAAAGTAGCACAGCAACAGAAGAGTGCCTGGGACAGGGCCAAAGGCTGGATACCAGCTCCAGAGGAGACCAGAGCCTCTGGAGGGCCTCGGCTTGCTGCCCTTCAGCCAAACAGATTACCAATGAGCACGTGAGCCAGTCAGCAACCCCCTAGTCACCCCCCTCCCACCCCTACAAGGAGAGCCTGTGGAGGGACAGACAGACAAGAAGAGAGGTGTTGATTGCTAGCCTCATCATGTATATGCATGACACAAACTGAGAACCAAATGTAACCAGGCATTTGAGAAGCGAGCTGATGTGGGACGTCTTTCTATATGCTGTGAATTCTGCCACCTATGCCAGAAAGCAAGATGCAATGGAAAACAGGTAAAGCCACAGAGCCGCATGGCAATACATAGATTAGTAAAAATCGGTTAAGTTATAAGAGCTAATTGGTAATGAACCTGAGCCACAGGCCAAACAGTTTGCAACTAATATAAGCTAATATATGATTATTTGGGACTAAATGGCTGTGGGACTGAGGGGCCAGGCCTCTGGTTGAGGCTGGGACAGAAACTTCTGGCTACAGCAAGCAGCCTTTAAAAATTGAATCAGGCCTAGGGTGGATGGTACAGGAGGTCAGTTCAAATCCCCAGCACCATGTAAAAAGCCAGACACAGTGATGTGTGTACCCGAACCCCAGTGCTGCAGGGGCAGAGGAAGGAAGATGGGAAACAGTCTCAAGTTGTCAATGATATTAAAAACACGTGAGTTGTGGGGAGAACAGACACACAAAACCCCAACATGCCTCACTAAGTTTGTGTGAAAAACTGAGGGGAAATGGAAAACTGGAAACAGCATGGGAAAGAAAACACAAGGTCCCAGCAGAGACTTTCCCACCGTCCACTCTTTGCTTCATCCAATCAGAACTTGCACGGATGGGCAAAGTGCATGCCTCTAATTACAGCACTCAGGAAGGCCAGCCGGGGCTATATAGTAAGACACTTCCTCCAAAAAACGTTTTTTTATTAAAACACCTTTTTTTTCTTGCAAATGAGTTTAAATAGTAAAAAGGGTTTTTAAATAATGCTCGGAAAGAATAAAACCTCAATCAAGTCAGCAGGGGGCGCTCCAGATCAGGAAAAACAAAACAAAAGACACCCACCAAACAGCAGTAGTTTCCATGGTTGTAAAATGCTCATCTGTTACCCAGCATCACCGTTCTGTGGAGAATAGCAGCCAAGATACAAGAAAAGTTTCCCTCCAAAGCCTTTTGCAAACTCCCGTGGCTGCTCTCAAATTTCAGTGGCATGGAAGAACAACCACGCCACACCTCTGCCAGCCACTGCAGCCTACCTAGCATTCCTTTAGGAGAGTTCCCAAGGTGACAATGACCAGTGATAATCACAACAGACCCCGGTGTGGACCAGATTCAGTAGGTAACACAAACTGCACATTACAAATGAGGACGCTAAGGGTCAGCAGTGCAGGGGGTGGGGAGGGCGGATCTGAGGTCCCAACCCTACACTTCTTAGGCAACAGTTCCATCATGTGATCAAGTCCCACCAGCAGAGAGAGCCAGAGCATCCACAGAGAGTAACCCTTGGTGTGACAGTCCCATTGGTTCCCTGTGACAGAGGCAGCACCACCCAAAAGGCGGGTCCATCCCACAATGGCCTTCATTCGCCACTCCAACCTCTGTCCACAAGCATCTGTGAGGCTCACTAAGGATGACTTAGGACAGTGCTCATGCTGAGGTGTCTGGCAACAACTAACTACCAAACCCCCAAGAAATGTGTTTTAAAATGTTACTTACATATCCCAGTTGGGAGCTGTTCGCAGATGCTGGATTAGTAACTGGAACTAGAATTTTAAAAAGAAAAACATTGAAATGTAAGTTTTATTCAGCAAGACATTCAAAGCAGAGTCTGAATTAACAGGGAAATGTATCCAGCTGACATGAGAACAGTTCCAGGGAGGTAATCACTGACAGCTGGCGGGTATGCAACCGCAGCCAGTGTGCCAACAAGATAAACATAAGATCTAAGAACAGGGCACCGGAGAGATGGCTCAGCAGTTAAGAGAACCCAGTTTCAATTCCCAGCATCCACACGGTGGCTTGCAAGCACCTGTAACTTCATTCAGCTCCAGGGGACCTGACACCATCCTCTGGCCTCCAAGAGCACTTGGCTCCCTCTCACACACACAGACACACACACACACTCAAACACACACACACACATACACACACATACACATGCACACATGCACGCACACACATATACACAGACACACACACACAGACACACACACACACTCAAACACACACACACACATACACATGCACACACACACATATACACACACACACACACAATTAAAAACAATTTAAAAAAACAAGAACAAGACAGGTCCTGCTACTTAATACTCCCTAACATGAGTCCCCACCCCCAGCAGACAAAGCAGCCATCATACAGACTCAGGAGCAAAATAAACTGAAGCTTCTTCAGGCCAACTTTGGAGGCCCTACAGAAAGTGCCACCCGACCACCGCCATGCCTTTCAGAGGATGGCTGAGGAACTCTGCAAATCCCCAGGGTTACCCATGAGGCCCACCACCCAGGAATAACTGTCCCAGGAGAGCAGAAAGTGAAAACTCTGAGGCTCTATACTTCAGAAACTCTGGTGTCTATCCAGGTGAGCCAGACCAGGAGCCAGGCCGCCTGAGTTCACAGCAGCCTGAAGGTTTGCCTCTTGTTACAGACAGGTACAATGGCTCCCGATCAACATATAACAAAAATGGCAAGCTGAATACTCCAAAGGCCGTAGTTCAAAATCACCATGGACACATCATGAACCTATGATATCCAAAAATCAACTTTTTCTTTGTAATTAAATCAAATTATAATTGTATCCAACTAGGCCTGGTGACATAGGTCTTTAATCCCAGCTACTTGGGAAGCTGAGGCAGGAAGATCATACATTAGAGACCCAACTAAGCTACAGAATAAATTCAGGCATGGGAAACAAAGAGAGTAGGTTCAAAATAAATACAAACTAGGCTCAGTGGTAGAGCGCTTGCCTAGCCTGCATAAGGCCCTGGGTTCGAACCTTAGTCCCACCACATAAATAAATAAATAGGTAAGTAAATAAATAAACTGTTTATTGTTTTTCATGTTAGTTTCAGTGCTGAGGGCAGAACCCTGAGCTATGGTCAGGCTCAGGAACCACTCTACTACAAAAGGCAACAACAGCAGGAAGCAGGGGGTGGGTCCCTGGGAGGCTCAACCCTGGGCACCTACCAGCGGGGAGTGGAGCAGCCTGGTGGCCACCTCCTTGTGAGCTGCCATCACACACATATAGCACAGGAGGTTCAGCTTGGCTCGAGACGTGCCCGTGCTCTTCTCCCTGGAGTCGATCTGGGAGCACACCTGCTGCAGAAACTCATTCCAGTCTTGGTCCTTCAGAAGGAGCAACTTATCCACTACAGAAAGGAGGAAGGGAGGTGACGTGTGATCATGTGTGACACGCAAAGGGCTGGGCAGACATTGTAGGCGAAGAACTTCAGAGCTGTATGACACGGCCAACCGAAAAGGCACCAAACCCACCCCGAATCCAAGAAGACTTTCCACTTCACTGTCCTCTAACTACGTCTGTCAGTGAGCTGTGGTAATAACAGTGAAAAATAATGATATCTTTAGACGTCAGAGGGCTAACGTCAGAGGTGGCTGGCCTTGCAAGCATGAGGGCATGAGTGTGATGCCAGCGTCCACATTAAAAAGCTGCACTTGACCCTGGCACTCAGGAGGTGAGGACAGGAGGATCCCTAGGGCTCACTGGCCAGCCAGTCTAGCCAATCGGTGAGCTCCAGCTTGCCTCAGGATAATGCAGGAGGCCATCCTCAGCCATACACACTCACACTGGTATATGTACAACCACACACACACAGGTATGTCCACACACATTTGCACACATTTTTAGAAGTCTAATAAAATTACCGTCAAACATACCCAGGTCAGTAGGGTGGCTGGCAAAGCCTGGGACACCAGCCTCTAGTTTCCCACACAAACCTAAGACAAACACCAGGAATTGTGTCTAAATACACTGATTTTGTCCGATCTCATCTACAGACAGATTCATTTACAAAAATTACAAAGGTGGGGCAGGAGAGATGGCTCAGAGGTTAAGAGCACTGGCTGCTCTTCTAGAGATCTTGAGTTCAATTCCCAACAACCACATGACAGCTTACAACTATCTATAATGAGATCTGGTGCCCTCTTCTGGCACGCAGAATAAAACGAAAATAAATCTTTAAAAAAAAAAAAAAAAAAGACAAATGTTCTCTAACTCTCAGACGAAGGACTGAGTGATCCCCTGGGTTTTCCTTGGTGCTGGCCACACTGTGGTTCTGCCTCCCTTTGCTCCCTCGCAGCATCCCTCCTTGGGGCTCGCTCTTGGTTTGCATCCTCGTAAGAGCTTGAACTGTACAAACTTTAAAGTAAGTTTCCCTGAGTCTGCATTTACTTTGTTCATTGTAAATTGTAAAATCACAGAGTGCTCGAGTCACAGCAGAGAAATGGTCCACTAAGATGATCAACCCAAAGTACATCTACATTTCTGAGATTCCCTCCAGGTAAGATGTTCATAGGGAAACAAGCAGCAGCTTTTAACAGGCACTACTCAGACACCATCGCCACTGGGTGTGGTTTGCCACGCCTCCACGAGGGTCAGCCACACCCCCCACAGGGGTCAGAAGGGGCCCCACACACCCATCCCTGCTCTCTACTATCCTGATCCCTCAATCACGGTCCCAAACTTCTGACTGTTGACACTCACACAGCACCATGCAAGACAGACATTTCACTGGCTTCACTAGGGAAGGGCAGAAGACTCTCCATCCACGCAGCAGGAAATGGGCCCAGCACCCAGGAGCTTTCCCACCCACAAGAGGGCATCGGCCCAGAGGAAAGTCAACAGCTGGCAAAGACACATTTGCAGTTGACTTCTGCTGTGTAGGATGCGGCCCAAAAGCAAACAAGGAAACAGGTAATTAGTTATTCTTCATGCACATTCTATTTGCAAGCAAATCTGTTTGCCAAGGTCAGCATGCTTGACAAACCCTTGTATAACCTTACCAGAATATGCCGGTAGGTGCAAGATTTTTGGATCAAACTTGATGGCAGGTTGTTTCATTATCTATGGCAGGAAAAACACTGTTTGAGAAACCTTATCGACTCAACAGGTGTCTCTGTATCCACAGATCGACGAGACCAAAAAGAATGATATGAAACTTAACTCATCAAAAGGATCCAGGTGTGGGGCTCCTCAGGGCCCCAGCCCCAAGAGGTCCAGGCAGGAGGCAGAGTGGGCTACCGAGGCAGACCATATCTCAAAGCACCAGCAAGCAAAAAGAATTCAACCGTGCCTTTGAGATTAAAAGATGTAAGTACAGATTGATTCTTTCATTCCGACCAATGTCCCCAGTCAGACAAAGTGCGCTCTATCAGCTTCCTGGCTCAGCTGGCTACTCTGCTGCTCTAGCTAGCTCCTTAGAAATCAAAGCATCTGAAAACTCTTCTCCAGTTCTGCCCTACGGAGGTGCAAAGTCATTAAACGCATGACCCTAATGTCAGAGAGCTGACCTTCTGGATGGGTAAACAGGGCAAGTATCTGTCAAACAGTAACATCTTTAATATTTAACTGTTCAAAACAGGCAGAACAAAATTATAGACAGATACTTCATGGAGAAAACCTTCTTAAAAACAATGAAGAAGCGAGTAGGCTGATGTGGTGTGGACAGGGTCAGTGGCAGGGATGGGAGGTGTACAGGACAATCAGGACGTGGCTGTGTTTGAGAAGGGAACGGTCATTTCAGAAGATATCAACACACAAATAGTTTATCACACACTTCATTTGAGAAATGGCAGGTGAAGTTCAGATCAGTTGGGCCCTACGCCTCAAGAGCTGATGAAGCTTTACTACTTCAATAGAAGTCTGTGTTGCTGTCCCTCATACACAACGTTCTTGACAAAAGTGGTAAGTAACAGTCTTTCTCCAATCGGATGCTGTAATTTATGTTATTCCAACCACAAGAAATCCTCAGATAAATTTTAACTAAAAACACTCCACAAAATACCTGGCCATCTCTCAGCAAAGTGCTCTGATCATGAAAACCTTAGTGTCACCAGCCGTGACAGACAGGCGCAGGAGAAGGAGGAGTCTCCACGTGATTTGGGGCTAAAGCAGCAAAGGACATCGGAGACGAGCTAGCAGCAGCGGAGTAGCCAGCTACCCAGGAAGCTATGGGGGCACTGAGGTCATTAGCAAAGGCCTGCCAGCCCAAGGGGTCTCCTCGACCCCAGAACCTTCTCCCTCAGTCTAAAACTTGTTTTTGTTTTTTTTTTTTTAAATATTGCTTTAAAAATTTTAGATAAAAATAGTTTAATGTTAGGCAGTGCTGGCACACACCTTTAATCCCAGCAAAGATGGGTGGATCTGAGTTCCATGGCTGCCTGGTCTACAGAGTGAGTTTCAGAACAGCCAGGGCTACACAGAGAAACCCTGTGTGGGGGGTGGGGGGTGGTGTAAAAACAAATTTCTACTTGCTGATGTTTCCTAGAAACCTTAAATAAGATGATAAAGGAAGAGACTCACATCCAGTGGAGCCCCAGGCTGCTCTAGAAAGCCCACAGGGAGAACACGTCATTACCCATCAGGCCTAGCAGAATCAAGTCTCCTCTGACTCATGAAGACTCCATTCTGGGAGACGGTCATGTAAGGCAAAGGCTGTCTGTCTAGGAAATCAACACATTCCCACATGAGAGCAGAGGAATCACCACAAATTCATGTGGAAAGACATTTTCAAAAACGAAAGATGGAAGAATAAAACAGAGCAGGAGGTAGAGGGTGAGTATGTGAGGCTGGAAATCAACACAGACAGACAGACAGACAGACAGACAGACAGACAGACAGACAGACAGACAGTCTTTACAGTGAGTCCTCTTCACCCTCAGCAACACACTGCTGTTACAGAAGCAGAGAGCTCTCCAGGAGCTGAGACCAGGTCCACACTGTCTCTCTCATCAGTCTGTGTGACCTGCCAGCTCTTCCCTAGTCAGTGAGTCCTGCGGAGCCACACCCCAGTCACCCGAGCACCTACTGAGACCCACAGCTGCAGACAAGAAGCGACTGAGGGCTGGGGGCTGAGGGCTGGAGGTCGGTGGCCCTCCTAGGCATGTGACAAGTGATCAAGCAGAGCAGGATGAAAAGTCCCCACTGAAGTGGTGACAAGCTAAGACCGAGCAGAGGGCTGCCGACGGTGGCCACATGGCACACAGGACAGCATACGGGGAATGAGGTAGAGAATGTTCTGACCTCCCCTTCCCCCAAGTTCATGCATCTCTCTGCACCTTGGGGTTGTCGATAATTGGAGTGATCACAAGATCCGAGTCTGTGTAGATCAGCTCTCTCATCTGGGATTCCAGGGCTCCCTGGCTCAGATGGCCACGTGTCATCTGGAACAAGGGCAAAAGTCACACTTTGCATTTATAATGGAGAGTAGTAGACTGATGGCTGAGGAGGAATGTCTTTGTCAAGTACCATGGAGACACCATGGGGTTAGGGTTAGGGGTCAGAGTTAGGGTTAGGGTTGGTTAGTGTTAGGGTTATGGTTGGTTAGGGTTAGGGTTAGAGTTAGGGTTTGTTAAGGTTAGGGTTAGGGGTTAGTGTTAGGGTTGGTTAGGGTTAGTGATTATTGGTTAGAGTTAGGGTTTAGGGTTATTGCTAGGATTAGGGGTTAAATTTAGGGTTAGGGATTATTGGTTAGGGTTAGGGGTTAGAGTTAGGGTTTGGTTAGGGGTTATTGGTTAGGGTTAGGGTTGGTTAGGGTTAGTGATTATTGGTTAGGGTTTAGAGTTAAGGTTAGAGGTTAGAGTTAGAGGTAGGGATTTTAGTTAGGGTTAGGGTTAGGACTAGGAAAGATTCCTCTGGACCGCAAGCCCAGATGTGTTAGAAACTTCTCACTATAGCCAATTGTCTCACAAATCCTGAACTGTGTGTGTTGTTCCCCATTTTACACAAAAGTCTCAGAAAGCACCTGGCCAGCCACATCAGCAGATGTCATGACTGTTCAGTTACACCGTTACACCAACAGCTCTCTCCACTCACTGATCAGGGCAGCACTGCAGATCCCCCACACAGTGTGGTAAAGACAACTTTACACTGGCCTAGAATTGACTCAGTTTATTATTACTATTATTATTATTATTATTATCATTATTATTAGTAGTAGTAGTAGTAGTATTGATTCTGCTCCAGCTTCATCTACAAACAAACAACTACTTCTGTCTTACTGAATATTCATGAAATTAAATTCTAGCAATTTAAATGATCTGACTCAAGGGCTACCTTACTCCTAGAGAATTAAACACCAATATATATATATTTCACATTGTGTTTGTGGGTACATGCACAGGCATACACATGTACACACATACATGCACACACACACACACACAAACAATTAACGACTAAATATTCTGTAATCCCATTTACATAAAGTGTCCGAAACAGGCTGAGTGAGGAAGACCGTGGGTCAGAAGAGGGCAGACTAACGCTGGCCGCCAACAGTTAGAGGACTTGTCTGTAGGATAATAAAAAAGTTCTCCAACTGACTGTGATGACGCTCACACAACCTGTGAATGCAGTAACAGCCTCCACTTTAAATGGGTGAACTGCATCTCACCTCAGTTATTCCTCAATACAACCACTGCTGAAAAACAGCCTTCAAGAGCAACTACTAGACACTTGGTCATGGTCAATGTCATCATCACCACAGGGTTCACATGTCAGCAAATAATTATGTTTATGAGCTTCTGTAATGTATCATAAACCCATGGCCACTCACCTTGGATACAGGAGAGAGCTGTGGCGAGCTGGGGTCCTCACCCTCTCCAGGACTAAATCCCACCATGGCACTAGTTCTTGGTGTGGGCCGTGAGCTGAAAACAAGGCAACTTCCATCAATGGACTGCAGAAGCAAGACCCTCCAGTCCCTCTCTCCTAGAGGGAAGAATGGCGTGATGGCAAGATCCCATGCCTCCTGCACAGGCACTCAACACTTAAGGAGCTCAGATGGAGCCTAACTTGTGTTGAATGACTATAAATTTTGGAGCTATTCTTTTTAAAGGGTGTCATTATGTGCGAGGACACACGCCAGTCACTCTTGTAGAGGTCCGAGGAAGGTTCTACAAGGCTGCTTCTCCCCCACCTCAGGTTTCAACCCCTGTGGCAAACACCTTCACCTGCTGAACCTCTCACCAGCCCTGTAACTGCTCTGTTGCTCATTTTCTGGGTAACCAGCTACTTATTTCTAGATTGCACACTACATACATTTAAAGTGCCCAAAATATTTATAAACAAATTTAGTGTACTTTACACTCAAGCATGTACAATATGGATCAATAAATTTAATATATTATTAGAGTTTAGAATGAAATAAAACTCCTCCTGTATAATTCTTTTATGACACTGTGGACTGAAGCTTCGGACTCTGTTTTGATGTGGGAATGTTTTTTCTGTATGATGCGAATATCAATCTTTAAATAAAGGCGTTGTTTTGGCCCATGAAAAGCACCATAGAAAAAGTAGGTGGGGAATCAGAATAGGTAGGAGAAGGGCGGAGTCAGAGTTCGATCAAGCCAGACGCCCAAAGAAGAAACATGTAAAAAACACAGGTGAGCCACGGGCCACATGGCAGACAGATTAATGGAAATGGGTTAAGATGAAATAACTAGCTAGCAATGTGCCTGAGCCATAGGCCAAGTAGCATGAAGTTAATATAAACATCTGAGTCATTTTGGGGGGTCTAAGCAGCTGCAGGCAGCTAAGGGATCTGGGGCAGCAGGTCTGGGGTTTGGACCTCTGGCCACCCAGGACCAGAAAACCTTATTATAACACTGTTTATTCTAAGCAAGTGCTCTACCAGCAAGACAGAGACCTGCACATCCAGAAAATCTTAAATTGGCTGAATGTTATCGTTTATCATACACTAGCTCCTAATCACTTAAAAATAAACTGGGTTATTATTGTTCTTTAATTCTTCCAATAGTCACAAATATTGCTTTGCTTCATGAAATGTATTTCTATAAAAACACAGCACAGGGGCTGAGGAGTCGCTCACTAGGAGAGCTTTCTCATGTGTGATGCCCAGCAGAGGGAGAAAGACCATGAGAAAGGGAGCAGAAGGGGAGGAGGCAGAAATACCCGGCCTTTCTATAAAACCTTTTCCAAATAAGAGAGCTGCACTTTTGAAATTTTAAATTCATCTTTGTCATAAAGTTCTGTGAGAAAAGATTTTAATACTTACAAATACAAAAAATTAGCAGCTTTTAAAAATTATATGTATATGTGTCTATGCACATGACCTAGTGCCCAAGAGGGCATCTGATCCCCTGGAATTGGAGTTACAGAATGTTGTGAGCTGCTCCATGTGAGTCCTGGGAACTGAACTTGGATCCTCTAGAAGAACAAGCACTCTTAACCACTGATCCATCTCTTCAGCCCCAAATAAGGAATTTTTAAAATCCATAAAGAACCTAGTCTGCCCCCGGCCAGCACCTCACTCCCCACACAGTCTTACATACCTAAGGAGAAACATGGATTCATTCAGCTGGCCCCCTGTGGTGCTCTTGGGCCTCAGATCAGTCGGGTTGTCTGTGGTTAACCAGAGGGGATGGAAATCACCATGAGCAGAGCTGAACACACAGACATGAAAAGGAAGCAGAGGTACAGGTTGGGGGTGCGGACGGGCCACAGCCTCACCTAGCCTGAAAGACTGGCTGAGCCGATGACCTCCCTTCAGCCCTTTCACGTGTCCATTCGGAGGGCTCTGCAAAAGCTCCCTGGAATCATGTGGTCCAGAACACTCCATGACATTTCTGCTGCTTAACAGGAGAAATCAACACAAGCTCAGACCCCCGTGGCTTGGCAAACAGCCCAGAAGGTGTCGGAGCAGAAATGCCCCCTGTGTCTTATCCTATGGAGTCACAGAACTGGGCAAGCACAGCTTTCTAGGGTGCGTCTACAGTGAGCCCTTTCTATACGTTAGGCATCTAGACCTAGAGGTCTAAAAACCCTTTCTCTGAGAAATAGTAGCAGGCAGGCAGGCAGGCAGACAGACAGGCAGACAGACACCAGAGCCTGGAGTTCCACAAGAACCAGCACTAGGCTTCCCTTCCTGCTGCTTGGCCTGGGGCCAGTCAAAGCCATGGAAAGCAGCTGTCAGAGAAGCTGGTGTGTTGCTGTCCCAAGGAACAGGAGTTGAGGGTTGCTGAGACTCGGGCAGGGAACCCTCTGGTTTGCTCCAGTTTCATGCGTCCCTGTGCATCCTGCTGCCACCACTTGGGGATGTTCTGAGAAAGGAATCCTTTCTCTGGCAGAGAGCTGGGATTCCAGGAACAGGAGCCGCATCACCACCCCTTCACCCCATCTCTCCCTTCCTTCTACCATTCCAAAGGCATCCAGCAAGACACACAAACTGTCACACATCCCGAGAGGTCAGAATATCAGGTTGGCTCCATGTTTAAAGACCAAACACCCTAATCTCTCACAGTAACTGCAGGACAGGAGAAGACCATCCCATCCCACCTGGCACTCTCTCACATTAAAAGAAGGTTGCTCCAAAAGCCTCCAGCCCACAGCGTCTAACTGAGCAAAGACTGAGTGGGTTCAGCCCAAACCCAAGGAAAGAGGTCGGCTTCCATCAGTGCCAACACAAACGTCCTCACAAGAACGGCCCATCAGAAAACAAACCAAAAGGACACATGTGCGGAAAGGGAGCAGCACCTCATACAGCAGCAAATTGAACACTTTCGTCTCTTATTTAGAAGACAGGGAAATGTCACCAATAGAGGATTCTTAAGTTAGTCAACCTACAGCCTTTTACTACTTTATAAGTGGTGTGCGTGTGTATGTGTGTGAGTGTGCGTGTGTATATGTATGTGTGTATATGTCTATGTGTGTGTCTGTATGTGTGACTGTGTGTGTGCTTGTGTGTATGTGTGTGCATGTGTGTATATACGTGTGTGCATGTGTGTATATGTGTGTGCATGTGTATATATATGTGTGTATATATGTGTGTGCATGTGTGTATATATGTGTGTGCATGTGTGTATATATGTGTGTGCATGTGTGTGTGTGTTGTCCAGAATTTATACCCTACAGCTGTGGTGGAACAGCAGAGCAGGGGTATTCTCTTTCCCTTCCTGCCCCCTCCCTCTTCCACTCCTCCCCACTCTTCCTCTCCCTACACTGCACGCGTGTGTGTGTGTGTGTGTGTGTGTGTGTGTGTGTGTGTGCGCGCGCGCAGATACACATGCACACACATACACACAGACACACACATACATACATACACACACATGCACACACACAGACACGCACACACAGACACATACATACATATACACACATGCATACACACACACATATACACACATATACACATGCACACACACATACACATACACGCACACTGAAGATTAAGAATTATAAAGGTCAGAGGTGTCCTAGCATTGTTGACACCAACAGGCAAGGCCTGGAGCCCAATTTGCTGACTCCACCTGGGCTTCTCTAAGTGAAGCTGACCTGAAGTGAAGCTCCAGCCCAGCTCTGGGGCTCCACAGAGCAGAGGATAGTGGGAATGGTGCTCGGCAGCTGCAGCACACTGACTCACAGACACTCACAATCAACAAACTCCAGCTCCTATACACAACATACTGAATTTATCAAGGTTAAAAGCAATTAGCAGTCACCAATGAGCAAGGGAGTAGGGGGGTCCTCAACCAACACCAGTGAGCAAATGGGGAAGTCAGTGGACAGCACCAGGGTGCCTAGTGTCTGATACCGACAGGTTTTATAACAATGAAATACCTGGGCAGGGCACACTAGATGACTGTGGTCACATGGGACCACCAGCGCTTTGAATCTTCTAACTTTGGGGTCTCTTGGGTACACACAGCAGGTTGGAAGGACAGCCAAGGTTGACAACACCCTGATACTTCCAGTGCCGGCGAGTCACACACTGGCTCTGTGGTTTCCACATCACAGTAACCACGCTTCGTGACCATACCTTACTGAACGGCACCCTGCCTTGTGCTCAGGAGGCTGGCACCAGGTGCACCCAGCAAAACAGACTGTGACTGCCACATCAGGCCCCTGACTGAAGAAATAAATAGACCAGAAAATGGAGAACTAGCCAGGCGGTGGTGACACATTCCTATAATCCCAGCACTTGGAGGCAGAGGCAGGTGGATCTCTGAGAGTTCAAGGCCAGCCTGGTCTAGAAATTGAGTTCCAGGACAGCCAGAACTGTTACACAGCGAATGAAAAACCAAAAGAAAGGAAGGAAGGAAGGAAAAGAAAACATGAGAACTAAGACGTCATGACTAAACGTGCCTTGATGAGCCATTCAGCAATGTTAGTTACCTACCTACCATCTACCAGGAGGCAGAGTGCCAGCCAAGGCTGAGCACTGGGCCTCAGTGGCTCCGAGGCGGGGCATCCTACCTGAAGACACCGTCCTCTGAGGGGGAGTCCGAGTCCTCTTTCCGAAGGGCGTCCTTCCAGAAGGGGTGCTGCAGGACTCCCTCCCACGATAACCTTTAGGAAACGGGGACACAGCTCACTAAAGGGAATACAGATCTGACCCACAGCGTGGCATCAGATACCACTGCTCATCAACATCACCTGGGGCTGTCTGATGTCACCCTGTCAGTGTGGCACTAACCTTCCCTAGCAAAAGGGGGAAAATCAGAAACCTCAACAGATATAGAACAAAACTAAGAATTCAGAGTTTCAAGTTCACAACCCTCCCAATCCACAGGGCCTAAAAAATAAAAAAGTTCTTAGGTTTTCCAACTAGCGCAAGAAGACACTCTTCTCTGAAATTTTAAAGTAAATCAGTAATTATCAAATTACAATTTTGACCCTTTTAACTTAATAAATGTGAGCTTCCCTCCCCCCGCCCGAGATTTATGTGTGTATGCCCAATCATTGGTTGTTCAGGGAGGCTGTGGAGCCTCCAGGAGGAGGGGCGTAGCTGGGAGAAAGTGGGTGAGGGGGCCTGGCAGACAAGCCTAGACATCCATAACCTGGCTCCACTCCTATGGGCTCTGCTTTCTGGCTGGGGACACAATGTGCCTCAAGCTCCGGGTGCTGACCCCGCCCCACCATGAAAGCCTCTGTAAACGCAACTGTAAACCCAAATCAACCTTTGTTCTTTATCTGCTTTGCCAGACTTCTGCCACTATGGCAAGAAGCATCCCTATGGAGCTGAACCCCATCACTGTCCAAGTGTGCACACGGCACCAGGGATCTGAGCTCAGTGGAAGGACACTCCCTCCAACATCCAAAGAATACGGGGGGGGGGGGGGGGGGGGGGGGGCTGAGGAAGAGGAAGAAGAGGCAGAGGAACAGGAGGTGGATGGAGACAGAGAAGTGGGTACAGGTGGTGTTGATCTGTGATCATAGGTTAGGAGGCTGGGGAGGGACCAACCTGAGCCATACACCAAAACCCTCACCTAAAAAAAAAAAAAAAAAAATGGAGAGAGGAGGGGGAGAAGGGAGGAGGAGGAGGGAAAAGCTTTATACCCATGTAAAGGAAAGCAGGTGTCCACTCCTCACCAACACAACGCTGTCCATACCTTTTCTGAGGATCCTTCTGCAGTAATCCATCCAGCAAATTAATGAAATCTGAGGATGCTTCGGGGAATGACGAATCTGTGAACAAACGATTTTCCAAAATGAAGATGGTGGTGACAGAAGCCTATAAATGTTGTGTGATATTCTGTTTGTGTTCTGACAAATAAAGCTTGCTTGGAGAGAGGAGACAGAAAGTGGTAAGGTGGGGCAGAGGCAGGATCTCGGTAGGAAGCTACTGGCGGCTGCTCCCTGTTCTCTGACCTTTCAGGTTCCTACCCCGATATCTGAGTCCTGGATTTTACTGATAAGATTCATTAGACTTACACCATATAAACATTGACTTTATGTTACTATCCATGAGCAACAGCATTTGAGCTTCAGATTGTTTGACAGACAGCACTGAAGCCATGAACCACCATTGTGCAGAGCAGACTCGGACCCTTAACCCCATCTCACACAACATTCCCCTGAAATAACAGCACTGACGGTCACCAGCCAGAGCCTTACACCTGTTCTTTGGTGCTCGGCTGGACCTTATTCTCTGAAACATTCCTCATTTTTCCAGCTTTTCCCTATAATTCACTGTAACTCTGAGCCCGGAAACTCCTTTCTTTGGGAAAGTTTCAAGAGAGAAGTAACAATAATGAGCACTGTGACATGACAGACTGTCCCCACTCTGTGGCTCTCAGACAAGGATACACTGTGGTCATCTCCAAGCTGTAGCTGGAAGAAGTGGCCAGGACAATATGGCCTAAGAAACAGCTGGGTACCTCTTCATTGGGTATCAATACATACAGAATGCAGGGCACTGTGGCCACAGTCTGAGGACAAGTCTGTGCCACAAGCCAACAGCCACACGACAGTATGAGAACTGGGAGATACCTTTTTTATTCCTACTGAGAAGAAACCCTGAAATAATCACACAAGGCAGAAATGCACACATGCGTGTGCACACACACATGCACACACACACGCACACATGCACGCACACACACGCCTTTAAATCTTTAAACACACATCTTGTGCTAATTTGTGTTTTTAAATGAGGGAAGTTGTTAGTATGGCTTGGCTTTCAATGTTCTGAGTTGAAGCTGCTATCACAGGTCACCTCGATGGCTATGATTGGTGAGAACAGCCTGGGGAAAGCGGGCTTCCTGTCAGGAAAATGACAGCTGTGTTCACCTACCCTTTGGGACTGGTGGCAACGGGTCATCATACAGAATCTTCTCAAATAATTCTGACACGGTTTCTGAGAAGAACGGGGGTTTGCCTGAAATCACATAAACTTGCAGAATCAGTTTGCCATCCGCACTAATCCCAAACTTAACTACAGGTATTCCAGGGGAATTTACACTACTATAAATATAAGACTTAGGTGATTTGTGGGAGAAAGGCAATGACTGACAACCATACCAGGCCATGTACTTCCAACCTCTTCAAATGCAGAATTAATTTTCCAAGTCAATACTCAAGCTCGGACAGGGTTAGAACCATGATTAAGGGCCCTGTCAGCCTTCTACAAATCAGAGTCATTGGCCCACAAGCCACAGGCAGACTGTCTACTAGTACTCTCCAGTGGTCAGGCACATTTCAATGCTGCAGATAATTTGAAAATCACTACATGTGACGGCGCTCAGGAGCCTCCCTAAGTCTAACATCAAGCAACTAAGTTGAAACTGTTTACACAAAAATTGTCTAAAACCAGTTTTGAGATAGCTGCTAGGTTAGGCCCTTGCAAACAACACACTAAACTCATTCTGTTCTTGGTTTTAGTATAGTTTTGATTTTACAATGAACCAAATACCATCACCTGAGAACATTTCATAAAGGAGACAGCCCAAAGACCAGAGGTCACTGCTGACAGAAAAGTCAGCTCCCTTCACGATTTCCGGTGCTGCATATATTGGAGAGCCTGAAAACCAAAGACAAGAACAGCTCAGTCAGGCATCTGAATCATTTCCATCAAAAACAGCCACTGATACTGAAAGACACAGGGAAATGTAGCCTGGACCATAAGGATAGGATCGCTGGGGGCCGGTGAGATGGAGCAGTGGCCAGACATACTTGACACCAGACTGAATACCTGAATTCAATCCTCTGAACCCACGCAATGTAAGAGAACAGATTCCTTCCAGTTGCCCTCTGACGTCCACTCACTGTGGCACAGAAATGCCCACACATCTACCCCTGTGTGTGTGTGTGTGTGTGTGTGTGTGTGTGTGTGTGTACATGCATGCACATATCCATGGGTGTGTGTGCATCAAATGGAGGTAGAAGCTACATGTGTGTGTGTGTGTGTGTATGTGTGTGTGTACATGCATGCACATATCCATGGGTGTGTGTGCATCAAATGGAGGTAGAAGCTATATATGTGTGTGTGTGTGTGTGTACATGCATGCACATATCCATGGGTGTGTATGCATCAAATGGAGGTAGAAGCTCTGTGTGTGTGTGTGTGTGTGTGTGTGTGTGTGTACATGCATGCACATATCCATGGGTGTGTGTGCATCAAATGGAGGTAGAAGCTCTGTGTGTGTGTGTGTGTGTGTGTGTGTGTGTACATGCATGCACATATCCATGGGTGTGTGTGCATCAAATGGAGGTAGAGGCTAGAGGTGACTTGACATTGGGGGACCTCCTCAGTCACTCTCCTCTCCAGGCTCAGGGTCCTTCACTGAACCTGGAAGTCACTGGTTTGAGTAGACTGTCTGCAAGCCCAGCAAGCCCCAGGGACCCTCCTATCCCTGCTCCCCTGGCCTGGGATTACAGATGTGTGCTCCCACAAATGGCTCTGGTTTTAGGGGGCAATCTCAGGTCCTCCTGATAATTCAGCAAGCACTTTATGCCCTGAGCCACCCCAGCCATAAGCACAGAAACCCTGACTCCGCTGGCACCATCTCACTGTCACTGTCAAACCCAAGAACACACCTGGAGATCTGACTGGACTGCAAACATCAGCCCCTGAGCAGGGTTGGAAACACTGAAGGAGGCACATTCTGAGACCTGACGGAGCCAGCCGTGCTCTGGTGGGTGGTGACAAGATGCCCACGTTGCCGCAGGCCTCTCTGCTGACACACTATCCGAGTCGCAGGGACACCTTAAGCCAAGGATGAAGCTGCTCTATGTCCAGAATCCCCTGTCACGTTTCTCGGCACAGAAAGCCAACGCCGTCTCCCAAGCCCGCGGTTATGGCGCCTGAGCTGCCTGCCCACCTACCTCTGACGCGGTTTTTCATGCTTTTTCTCAGCATGTTTTCTGCACTGTCGCCACCTCCTTCTTCTGCAGCCACCAAAGCAAAGAACTCCTCCAGACTTTCCCCTTCCACCTTCGCCAGACAGAAATTGCTGAGCTTCAGTGTTCCAGGGCCTTCCAAGAGGATCTACAAAGGTGAGGAAGCATCAGTGTCTTCACAAATGGATTTTGAGGGACCGCTCCTAAGGGTGCGCGGGATGTTTCAGCCTTTTCCCCTTGTGATGGCTCAGAAAAATGCTGATATACTGTGCTTTTAAAAAGAAGCCAACGAACTACAGAAATAATCCTGACAGTTGTGGCTTAAATAAAAATGAGGCACTGCTTCCCCCCCCCCCCCCAACGCGCGCCACAAAAGAACCAGCCAACATGACATTTTAGTAATAGTAGAGTCAAAGCTGACACTCCAGAGAGCCTTGGGCTGTGAGACAGGTTACATTATTAAGATAAAGAATAAAGATAAAGATGGCTGGTACTGTTTATCCTCAGGCTCTAAACCCACAGAGTCAAACAACTATGGATCAAAAGAATTGGAGAGGGTGAGATTTTATGATGCACACAAGTCACGTGAGGCAACCATACCACTCGATGTGTAGGCCTGGAGCCCTGTGGGATGTGGGTATTTGGCAGGGCTCAAAGCCAATCCCCAAGAACACACAGAGTGACTGAGTCTAAAGACCCACCTACCTTTGTATCATTTATCCAAAAAAGGGCATGTAGCGTGGGGTTTTAAGCT
The DNA here is from genome assembly GCA_033318265.1 of Phyllotis vaccarum. Lineage (NCBI taxonomy): Eukaryota > Metazoa > Chordata > Mammalia > Rodentia > Cricetidae > Phyllotis > Phyllotis vaccarum. Next base: position 89,554,171 of record JARWLC010000004.1, on the reverse strand, counting down.
GGAGGACCATAGCCAGTGCTGGCCTATAGACTTGAGCCCAGGTCACCTCCCACCCACTCTCTGACCCTAGGGTACCGCAGCCCCTGGAATCCTGCTTCTCACCTGTACAGCAGGGAAGGTAGGGACCTGCTTTTTCAGCTCTGTGAGGATTCAGGGAACTCTCACAGATAAAGGGCTGGGACTGACAAGTTGGCCAATGCTCTGTGTGATCATAAGTTGGCTGTGGATTATTGGACCAGCCCAGGGAAGCTGCATCATGTCCAGCACATCACTGAAAGCGCTCCTGGGCAATGGTAATGTGGCTGATGACCTTCTGTTGAGAGCAGTTTAAAGTCAGCCTTAACTTAGACACTGAAGGTATCAGCAGACCCACATTAGCGCCCCCTGGAGACCTGTTCAAGCATAGACATCCAGCATGTCCTAACTTCATAGCTCCAAAGTTGTTCAAGACAGCAGCCATTGGTAACAACATAGACCAAGGATGGAGCGGTGTTTCCATAAAATTTTATTGGCAGGAACAGAAACCCTACCTAACCCTCTCCAAACCATGGTTTTCCAGAGCAGTTTACATCCACAGCCTCTCCTACAAAGATTTGCAGTAAACCCTATTACCTGTCCCACAGAGCTCTAAGCAAACTGCAGCCCAAAGCCCACATCACCACCTGTTCTCACACTGCCGTGGACAAATAGGTTTTAAATATAAGTAAAAATTCTGTGGGTTTTGGGGGGTAGGGAGGTAGGTCTTTTAGGTTTGGGGTGTTTGTGTGTTTGTTTTTGAGACAGGGTCTCAATCTATTGCTCAGGCTGCTCTGAATGCATTATGTACATCATGCTAGCTTTGAACTTACGGCAATCCTCCTGTCTCAAGCTTCAGGTGCGGGGACTGCAGGTATGAAGCCATCATGCCCAGCTCTGAATGCTGTTTCTCTTTTGCTATGGCTGTTTTGTTTGTTTGTTTTGTTCCTTCAAGACAGGGTCTCTGTGTAGCCCTGGCTGTCCTGGAACTCTCTCTGGAGACCAGGCTGGTCTCAGACTCACAGAGATCCGCCACCTCTGCCTCCTGAGTGCTGGGATTCAAGGCCTGGGCCACTACCATCCAGCATAAAGAGAGGCAGTATTTCTTAATATGTAGAAATTCTATAAAACTCAAATTTCCAAGTCTATAAATGATACCCACACATTTAATATTGTCTCTAGCTGCTGTCTGCACCACATGACAGCTGAGTGTCTGCAGACCTGAGTTAGGTTTGTGAATATTTCAAGCAAAAGTTATTAAGTGTTTTACAAGATCTCCACAGAGTTTTTCTTTCAGTCTGTGTTGCTTTGTTCTCATTTCCTCCATCTTAGTATCTTCGTCCTATACAGATGGCTGACAAAGTAAAGCCACAAACCAAACACTCAGCTTTCACTTTGCTACACAAAGGACAAGAAAAACTCAAGCAGTAATTCGTGGAATGTGGCTTAAGCAACAGGGCAGGATGCCGGTGCCTTTGAACACACGCTAATATCAGAGAGAAGAAAGCCGCAGGTGAGGTAGGTGACTCAAGCAGAACCACGCACAGCTTCCAGGGTCAGCCTGGGGACAAGCAGAGAGCTGAGCAGGCTGACTACGTTTGAATACAAACATAGAGGCATCGACTCTGGAAAACAATGTTATAAAAACAAAACACTGCCTATGCCGTGAGGAATAGCTTACGGTCAAGAATGCCACGGTCAAATCAGGGCGTAGCCATAACTGAGTACTGGGATTTAGGTGCAGGGAGGAGCACTGTGCTGAGCTCATCACTCACAGCACATAAAGCAACAGAATGAGAGACCTCTGCAGCAAAGAAGGACTCTGTCCCAAAAGCTACTTAAATAAGAGCTATACATAGATACCATGGGTTTCCTTCTGTCTTATTGAGAAGGCCCTTGGCATTAAAACATGGGGCATTAGGAGGAAGTCGGAGCTCAGGAGTTACCTTCCCAGGAGTAAGGTCACAAAAGAGGATGCCAAGCCTGTGGAGATGATTCAGCCCCGTGACCAGGTCTACCCCAAACTCTCTGACGACATCTTCTGGGAGGTTCTCGTCCTGAGCAATCACTGTTTCTAAAGAGCCACCTGTGGGGAATGAGCTCAGATCAGCCACTTCCTCCATCAATCACAGCCGAGCTCCAGCTAGTGCTGTGTCTGGCTCAGCCTCTCATGCTCCTACCTGTGCACAGCTCCACCACCATCCAAAGATGATTGCTGGTCTCATACCATTCGTGGAAAGTCACAACATTCTTGTGTTTGATTTCGTGGGTGAGACGGACCTACAAAAATACACAGCATTCATTCAGCAATTAACTGCAACTGGAAAAGCGGACAAACTGGGATCTATCTGCAACCATCAGAAGTGTGGACTCTTAGGGGCCATCACAGGGAAAGGCTAATGACTTAAGAAGCATTGTAAGCATGCCAGTGCTAACTGCAAAGAACTACTTATAGAAGCATCAAAATAGCCTCAGGAGAAACCATGGTGCTCTAAGATGCTGTGATGATGCTAAGTCCCAATACGTCCAGTCAGAAGCACACTCAGGCACAGCTACTTTACAATAAACTATGTCATAGCTCACATACACACTGCATGTTTGTAGACATTGGTGGTACGAAAAGAAACAAACACAAAGTTTAAAATGTGTCCCAGATAGTCCCCTCCATCCATGACAGCTGTGGCTCTGACCTCTGCCTGGCCATACAGGACAGACTACCCCAGACCCACCTTCCTCAGCTGTCTGCACACTCCCAACCTCCAGTGCTGCTGCTGAGTCCCTGCTAAAGGCAGTGGCTTGACCTGCCATCTGCTTCACCTGTGTTCACAGCTTACTGAGAAGCCTTGGATGGTCCAAGGCAACCATGCCTAGACAGAGAACATTTCCTTGCCTCCTGTAGACAGCAGCAGTGTTATTAAAAGTCACTGGCCCCAGCCGGGCTGTGGTGGCACATGCCTTTAATTCCAGAACTTGGGAAACAGAGGCAAGAGGATCTCTATGAGTTTCAGGAGAGTCTGGTCTACAGAATGAGTTCCAGGACATCCAGGGCTACACAGAGAAACCTGTCTCAAAAACAAGAAAGAAAGAAGGAAGGAAGGAAGGAAGGAAGGAAGGAAGGAAGGAAGGAAGGAAGGAAGGAAGGAAAGAAGGAGAGAAGGAGAGAAAGAGAGAGAGAGAGAAAGAGAAAGAAAGAAAGAAAGAAAGAAAGAGAGAGAGAGAAAGAGAGAAAGAGAGAAAGAAAGAGAGAGAGAGAAAGAAAGAGAGAGAGAGAAAGAAAGAGAGAGAGAGAAAGAAAGGAAGGAAGGAAGGGAGGGAGGGAGGAGGGAGGGAGGGAGGGAGAGAGAGAGAGAGAGAGAGAGAGAGAGAGAGAAAGAAGAAAGAAAGAGAGAGAGAGAGAAAGAGAGAAAGAAAGAGAGAGAGAGAAAGAAAGAGAGAGAGAAAGAAAGGAAGGAAGGAAGGAAGGAAGGAAGGAAGGAAGGAAGGAAGGAAGGAAGGAAGGAAGGAAGGAAGGAAGGAAGGAAGGAAGGAAGGAAGGAAAGTCACTGGCTGAGATTGATTTCCTAGGAAACTTCCAAAGGGGTTTTATTCAAGATGCCAATCCTGGGCAGACCCCCTCCTCCTCCTCCTCCTCCTCCTCCTCCACTCCCAGCAAACTGCCAGGGCAGGTGAACCTGAAGAGAGCAATGAGGGGGGAAACGACACTGATGTTGGCTGGTACCAGCTTACACATGCTGGACCTCCCTGCTGCAGGCCATGTTATTTCAAGTTTCCATCCTCGCCCAGATGTTTTCCCATGGCATCTCTCTGCTCCTTCTTCACACAGAAGAATGCAAGAGCAGTATCTACCTTCTCCTCATATCTTCAACACCCCAGCTCCAGTGTTTGTCTCCACTGAAGCCTCACCTCGACGGCCATTGGCCAGTCACCTCTCCAGCCCCAAGTACTCAGCCTTCACCTCAGCAGCGGCACAGCACAGCGTCTCTTTCTCTGACTCCGCAGACCCCACTGTCACTATATGGCTGGAGCTAGTCTAGCATCCATGTGGTGCCTCAGTTATACCAATGTGCAAAGTGAACCTCCTCCCAGCAAATCAGTTAACAGAAGCAGTTGGACCTAGAATACTAGCTCCAGAGAAGCTCTCCATTCTCCACCTGCTGGGTCTCCAGCCATCTCTATACAATCCTCGTGTTATAATGGAGGAACCCAGACCCCTTCCACCATCCCTAACATCCACAAGTACAATGATGCTCAAATTTACGTCTCTGTTCCAAATGTGCTTGTAAACTGGACTAAAACACCCTAAGTCTTCCACCCACTGTATATCAGTGGGCTCCTTGAACTCAAAGTCAAATCCGCCTTTCCCTTAGGCTTTCTTTCCCCTCCCAGTGACTGGCATCTGCCCAAACACCCAACATCACTGCTGCTTCTCTTCCAATTCTTATGTGCTATCAATGCCCAAAACACCAACTCTGCTTCGCAAAGGGATCCAGGCTCTGTTTACACAATACTAAAACCCACAAGACTAATCTGCACTGTGAGAAGGGAGTGTGTCTGCAGGTGGAGGGGAAAGGGGCCTGGGAAGGCTGTAGCAGGCTTCTAGAGTACTGCCTGTGTTACCTGAGTGGGCACCATCAAGCAAAACTAACCTACATGGACAAAAGAGCAGTGCGGCGTGAGCAGCCGGCTCTGCCGCCACAGCTGAATCTGTGCCCTCAGCCAGCATTCTGAGAAAGCAGAGCAGGCACTGCCAAGCCTGTCCTTCTGGTCACGTGGTCTCATTTTCTGTCATCACACGTGTGCACACACACACACACAGACACACATACACGTGTGCACACACACAGACACACACACGTGTGCACACACACAGACACACACACGTGCGCACACACACACAGACACACACACAGACACACACGTGTGCACACACACACGTGTGCACACACACAGACACACACACGTGCGCACACACACACAGACACACACACAGACACACACGTGTGCGCACACACACAGACACACACAGACACACACACGTGTGCGCACACACACAGACACACACACACACTCTGTGTGTGTAGCAGAAGACAAAGGTCTGCATCCCTCCTCAGCCTCCATTTTGGATGCTGTCCAGATTTAGTTACCTAAGAACAACCTGTTGGCACCATGCGCAGATTCCTTCCCACAGAATGAAATGTAAATGTGTTCCTATAATGCGGGATATACACTGGGCCAGCAAAATGGCTCAGTGGGCAAAGGTGCTTGCCACTAGTTCAGTTCCTGGAGCCACAACCCAAAAGTTGTGTACGCTGGGGGCCTGCACACTGGAGCATGTGTACGGAAATCTGAGGACAACTTTTAGGATCTGGTCATTTCTTTGCACCATGTTGGTCCCAGGGATGGAGTTCAAGTTCATCAAGGTTTGGTAGCAGGTGCTTCTCCACCTCATCATCCCAGCAACCCTCAGAAACCAGCTCTTAAAATAAATGTCTATTATAGGTCTCTTTGCACTAGAACCAAAAGAGCTGGCAATGATGGAGACATGCTCATTACTCAGTCAAGATTATGGCACCAGACAGAGAGACAGGGCCCTCATTCCAGGGTGAAAACATTGAAGGTGGATATTGCATACCCAACAGTTTCTGTTTTCTATTGAATCTATCCATCCATCCATCCATCCATCCATCCATCCATCCATCCATCCGAGTGCTAGAGACAGAATCCAGGGCCTTGAACATGGTAGGCAAGCATTCCATACCATCCCTTGTTTCTCTGAGACTATGTAGCCCAGGCTGGCTTTGAACTCTCAGTCCTCTCTGCTCCAGACTACTGGATGGCTGCCATCACCTGGAATTCTGCTGCCTTTGGGTAGTGGAGATACCCAGGACTTACCCAGTTGGTTATTTCAGGCCGTTTACATTTTTCAGTACAAAGAATGGCCACAAAGTTGATGGTCCCCTTCCGACGCCCCTTATACACAATGGTCTTGCTTCCTCTGCCAATCTCCTCATACAGGATAAAGTTTTCCATATCTGGGTAGATTTCTCATATGTGGTAACACAGCATCTCTAGCTCCTGGGAAGTAAACAGAAATGATGGTGACAAACGCATGCCAGCTGCACCAGAGTCGGCCTCAGAGCCCGGTAATTGTGCCATCAGTGCTGGAGGAGAGTGGCTGTGATTTGGGCTGTTGGTGTGTTTTCTTTACAGAGAGAGAGAGAGAGAGAGAGAGAGAGAGAATAAAAGAAAGAAAGAAAGGAAGGAAGGAAGGAAGGAAGGAAGGAAGGAAGGAAGGAAGGAAGGAAGGAAGGAAGGAAGGAAGGGAGAGAGAGAGAGAGAGAGAGAGAGAGAGAGAGAGAGAGAGAGAGAGAGAGAGAGAGAGAGAGAAAGAGAGAAAGAGGGAGGGAGGGATAGCTCAGTGATTAAGAGCACTGGCTGCTCTTCCAGAGGACTCAGGTTCAATTCCCAGCACCCACATGGCAGTTCACAACTGTTGTAACTCCAAGATCTGACATCCTCACACAGACATAAATGCAGGCAAAACAATGTACATAGAATAAGAATAAATTATTTTTTAAAAGGAAAAAACTAGATAAGTTTATTTTTATTTTATGTGGATGGTATTTTGCCTGCATTTGTCTGTGCATGACATGCATGTTTGGTGTCCAATGAGGTCCAAGAAGGGCATCAGATCCCCTGTAACTGTAGTTACAGTGATGGTTAGCCACTGTGTGGATGCTGGGAATCAAACCCAGGTCTTCTGGAAGAGCAGCCAGTGCTCTTAACTGCTGAACCATGTCTAGTCTGTCCCCCACCTTTTTTTATTTTTGAGACAGGGTCTCACTATGTAGCCCCATGTCTTAGGGTTATTATCGCTATGATGAAACTCTATTGCTGCAGAATAATTGTTTAACAATGCAAGATGTAATGCATTTGTTTAATTATTAAAGATGTGTTGCTCTTTCACCTTGCCTGTCTAAGGCACCTGATTGGTCTAATAAAAAGCTGAACAACCAATAGCAAGGGAGGAGGTACAGGTGGGACTTCTTGGCAGCGAGAGTAAGTATAAGGAAGAATTTGGGCTTGGGGACGAAAGAAAAAGAGATGCCAGGGCCAACCAGATGTGGAGGATGCAGAACACTACAGCATACAGAATCAAAAAAAGGTAAAAAGCCCCAGGGAAAATGTAGATGAATAGAAACAGGTTAGGTTAAGTTAAAAGAGCTAGTGGACAAGCCTAAGCTAAAGCTGAGCTTTCATAATTAATAATAATAAGCTTTTGTGTCTTTATATGAGAGCTGGTTGGCAGCCCAAAGAAGAAATTCTCACTATCCTCTGTGACAAAAGTGAGCTGGGGAAGAAGGATGAATTTGGCTTACACATCATTGTTCCTCATTAAAGGAAGTCAGGAACTAAAGCAGCACAGCAGATCCTGGGGGCAGGAGCTGAAGCAGAGACCACAGAGGAGAGCTGCTTACAGGCTTCTTCAGGCTGCTTTCTAAGACCTCCAGCCCAGGGGTGGTCCCACTCACAGTCTGATCTTAAGGAGGCGTTTTTCTCAATTGCAGTTCCTTCCTCTCCCTGTGACTGTGACTTGTATTTAGCTGACAAAACTAGCCAGCACATGTATGGATCCTTATTTTTCACCCTATACAAGATCAATCCTAAAGCAGGTCAAAGACGTGGATATGTGACCTGAATCAGCACCTGCTGGGGAAGCACCACGAGTACATTCTACGGCACAGGCAGAGGCAAAGACTTTCTGGAAAGAACTCAAGAGCTTGGGGTATAACTATGTGAACTAACGAACCTTCCTCACAGCAAAGAAAGCAGAGTGAAAGCAGTTTAGCAAAACGATCTTTGCTATCAATATACCTCACAGAAGATTAACATCTAGAGTCTACAAAAACTCAAAAAAAGCAACAAGAACATAAACCACCAGTGAACAAATGGCAAAATGAAAGGAACAGACAGTTCACAAAAGAGGGAAGACAGATGGCCGACAATAAATGAAAAAATGTCCAGCACCATCAGCCATCAGGGAAATGCAAATTCAAAGAAGGCTGAGATCCATCCCAGTCTGAATAGCTGCCATCGATGAAGCCCTGGTACCGACGTGTGCAAAGGCAGGGTCTTGAACAAAGAATTCAAGGCCAGGAAAAACATTCTGGTTGAGTGGTGATGATGCACGCCTTTAACTGGCAGATGGATCTCTGCATTCCAGACCAGCCTGGTCTACAAAGTGAGTTCTGGGACAGCCAGGGCTACACAGAGAAATCTCATCTCAAAAAAGCAAACAGAGGAGGAAGAGAGAAGGGTGAAAGGAAGAAGGGGGAGGAAGTTACTTATTCAGTCTGTTTGTTCTGGTCTCTGACGTGCACGTACAGCTGGGCAGTCACAGATGGGCAGACGTGGGTTGGGCTCTTGTTTTCACAGTAAACTAGTGTGACCATAGAACATCAGTGTGGAAGATTCTCAAAAGCCAGACAGACGCGCCTACGGTAAAGACATTTTACTCCCTTGTGAACATGTACATGCACACACGCTCGCACAAAGGGAGTTTAGGCAGCATGTAGGATACTCTGGACCTCAGCTTACCTCAGCTCTGCTCACAATAACCAAAGTGTAGAATCAGCCTAGACAGCCATGCACAGATGAAAGGATATGAAGATGTGCTATACACAAACGGCAGTGTGACTTTGCTGTAAGGAAGAAAGAAATGACACCGTTTCCAGGAGTCACTACGGCGACTGTATGGAGTGAGCAGAGCCGGGAAAACTCTGCACGTTCTCGCTCCGGTGGAATCTAGGTGCCAACACATACAATATGTAGTAAGTATACTACATAACCTAGGTTTAAACATATATAAGACATGGGAGTAGACAGGACTAGAGGGAAGGAGAGTTAGGAAAATGCCATGAAGGCACAAGAGGACTATGTGAGGAAGAGGATGGGGGAGTGAGAGGCAAATAGAAGCAAGACAATAGTATGTGTATAATGAAGCTCATCAAACTACTCTCTCTATATATATATAGGGCGATTCAGGTGTTAGCTGACCAAGCTGAATGTAGGGCGATTCAGGTGTTAGCTGACCAAGCTTGGAGGCATGTTTCTGGAGTACCCAGAGCCTGGATGGGGCGTGGCCAGACCTCATTAAAATATGGCCAAGACACTGAGCGCTGCTTTTGTTCCCATGTTCTCAAGAGAGCAGATTGACAGCTGGTCATGAGACAATCCCTATCTCTAAGAATTGTCGTAAGGCTCAATTTATATCATGGGTGTTCATATACTCCGCAATAAATATTAATCCTTTTTATGAAATATTGCTAATAATTTTCAACAATAGCTGAAAATATATTTTTTAAAAGAGCACAGGGCTGTTTTAGAATATTAAGATGTGTTACATTTATTTATACACTGGGATATTTGTTTAATGATGCAAAGATGTCTTGTGTTCTTTATGTTGCATTTGTTTAACTCTGTGAAGCTGTGTTACTTTGCCTGGTTAAAACACATGATTGGTCTAATAAAGAGATGAATGGCCAATAGGAAGGCAGGAGGAGGGACAGGAGGGGCTGGCGGACAGAGAGAACAGATAGGAGGAGGAATCCAGGAAGAGAGAAGAAGGAGCAAGAGGCAGCCTCCTAGACAGCCAGCCACCTGGCCAGCCATGGAGTAAAAACTAAAACCAGATACACGGAAATAGAGAAAGATAAAAGCCCAGAGGCAGAAGGTAGATGAGTAAGTGAAGTAAAGCTAGAAAGAGACAAGCCAAGCTAAGGCCAGACTGTAGGGAAAGTGGCCAAAGAAACCAGAGCCGGAGAAAGAACCAACCCTAGACCTAACCCCAGAGCCAGTGAAGGACACCCACCCTGGATCTGAGACCTGGGCCAGTGAAACAAACACTTCACCCCTGAACCCAGAACCAAAGGAATGAGCCCTGGCCCTGAAATTAGAGCCCCAAAGCCCAAAAGAGCCAGTGAAAGAAACATTTTGACCCTGAAACCAAAACCAAATCAGGTTTTAAAAATCTGACCAATTCCCACCCTAGAAGTCTCCCTAGAAAGCTCCACCCTGCCCTGTATAAATCCTGAGCCCACGGTCTTTTCCCTGCCGTCCTCTCCCACCCGGGCTGAGGCTGCCACCCTCTCTCCTGAATGAGGTTTGGGTGACTAATGACTTCCTGTTTCGCCAGAGCAGCAGCACCAGCAGCAGAGCCTGGATGAAGATCAGCTGAGGGAATGAAGCTGTGACATTTTTGCTGAGGAAGCCTTCCCCTAATGGAAGGCTTGTTACACTCCAGAAAACCAGAGAAGGTTGTAACAACTTCCCTGGGAAAGCCCTCCCCTGGCGGAGCAGAGCTGTTAACTCTGGGGGAGCCTTTCCCTGAAGCAGGGCTGTAAGCTGCTACCTAGGCTTACTGTGACCTGTGGTGTTCACTGGCTCCCGATGCCTGAATACTTTCTGTTCAAGCTGCAGTGTTCAGTATGCCTGGGCTCCTGACTGCCAGGATCTCTTTCCATCTGAGCTGCAGAAACACCTACACATTTATAATTAAGAATAAGCCGGGTGGCAGCCCTCCCCCCCAAAGAATCAAAGAGTTAAAAAGAAAAGAAAGAAAGATAAAGCAACAGGGACCTGAGAAGATGGCTCAACTGGTAAGTGCTTACTCTGCAAGCTTAAGGACTTAAGTTCAAATCCTCACACACACACACACACACACACACACACACACACACACACACACAGAAACCCAGAGTGAATGACCTTGGCAGTAATCTCAGCTTTGGGGCGCGGAGACAGGACTCTGAGAACTTCTGACAAGGTAGTTGAGTCTCAACAGCCAGCTTCTGGTTAGGGAGAAACCTTGTCTCAAGGCAAAATGGCAGACAGTGATGAAGGAAGGCACTTGACACCCTGCTCTGCCTGCACACACAGGCGTATGTACCACACATGGGGTGCACACACATACATACATACACACACATGTGCGTGCACACTCAAGTAGCCATGTCAAAACCGTATCAATGAACGTCTCAGTGTCCACTGACATCCAATGACGGCTCAGTGGGGAAAAGTACATACCGCTCTTGCAGAGGACCTGAGATGTGTTCCCAGCACCCACATTGTGTGGTTCACAGCTATGTGTAACTCCAGCTCCACGGAATCCACACCATTCTCTGGCTTATACAATCACTCAACATATATGTGCGCACACACATAAACAAACAAACAAATAAGCCTGATTTTTAAAGAAATTAAGATTTTAGATAGGTTACTACAAGCCTCTGAGCTTGAAGCTCCTTAACTCTGCTGGCCCAACCAATGCTTCCTGGCAACTAACAGGCTGCAAATAAGGGAGGCAAATTCAACAGGTGCCCCTTCTCACCAGACTGAAATTCCCTTTCTCCCACCATCTGTCTGTCTTACAGGTCACACAGGAAGCTTGAAACATGGAGTGAGCATTTTCCAAAGGAACGAGCTTCAACAAGGAAGGAAATGTACATCAACCAGGCTGGAGTTCGTGGACCATGTGGACCCAGGGCATCATGCTGGGAACTCAGGATCACCATCACCAAAGTACACCAGGGACATCAACCAAGCTGGAGGCTCACGACCATTACAAGCATCTTGGATCCCGGGCCATGAAGATGCACTGGGTTGAAAGAGGTGGCGACCGAACGTCCCATCTCAGGAGCAAGAAAACAAGAGCGCCCCTTCTCCCCCTCTCCCTGTCCTGGAGGAAGTGGCCAATCGGGTGACGAGGATGAGGCGGATGAGGGGTGTAACGAGGTACAGAGCTTCAGCTACCCACCCACCTGTGCGACGGTGGGAACCCGCGTCCCACGCCCTCTGCCTTGTCACCGCACGGCCACAGCCTGGACAGGGGGAACAGAGAAACTCAGCGATCTAACCAGCTTCCCTGGACCCGTGGATGTGGCCTCTGTGTCACCATAGCAACCCGCGAGACGCGGGAAAAGGAGCCGGAGCCTTCATTGGCTGATCGCTACTGACGCAAACCCGGAAGTGAGCGGCTTTGCCCGCCCATCCAGCTAAGCTAAGGACCTCACGCCCCTTATGGAATGATCTCGCTGGTCGGGGTTTTGGGGGAGGACACTGGCAGCTGGAAAGAGATGAGACTCGTGAGCAAATTCCCAGATCGGAGCGCCTGGCATCCCTTGGTGTTTGGACACTGCCATCTCATCTCCATGACAACGCACAGAAGACCGGAAGAGAACCGGATGCTGAGTGGCGCAGAGCTTCCGGTCCAATGGGTTGGGCCGGAAGTGAGAATCCTCGGGCACACCTTCCGCCAATCGTAAAGCCAGCACGTCCTTTCTCGAAAGATCCCAAGGCTAAGACTCTCAGAGCATCACGGCGGGCACGGCGGGGAGTTTGCGCGCCTTCCCGTCTCCATGGCATCACGTCAGACGCCGGGAGGGCCGCGGGGCGCTGATTGGCTGAGCTTACTCACAGGCCGGAATTGGCTGGAGATTGGCGTGCCTATAGCCGGTCCGGTCCACGCGTGCTTGTGTTGTTCCCAGGGGCGCCGTTCCATCAACCTCGGGAAACTTCTCGGCCTGAAACCCATTGCGCTCTGGACACACTACAGACCCAGGATACGACCCAGTCAGGGCGCAGTGATTGAAATCCCACCGGAGAAGGCAGCCACCAAGCTGCTGGTTCCGCAGATCTGGGTGGGACTTAAAGGTCATTTATTCCTGATCCCATTGCATCGCATCTTTATTTTGCTACCTTTCCTCCGTAAACAGGGTTTACTGTGTATCCCAGGCTGGCCCCTCAACCTCCCCAGTGCTGATAATAACCCAGGCAACACCACACCTCAAACTTCCGTTCCCATGTGAGAGCCATTTGGAAGTATGCATGAAAGTCACAAAGCCCAATCCAGCTGGTCCAGAATTCTACTTTCAGAATCGGAGTGAGGATGGGGCTAAAACCCCTTTCCTGGGTTGGGGGTCGGGGAAAAGATGGGATCGATGTCTACCTTCCTCCCAAACTGCTAAGGATAAACCAAAATGTAATTCCGCTCAGCTCGCTCTAGGGAACGAGTGAGTTGTTAGGCTTACAGAGACCGCTTGAAGGGTCACTGACTGGAGCTCGGGTAAAGCAGCCTCTCTAGAATGTCTTTGCCGCTTCCCTTTAGCTACATAGGTGGAACTAGTCTTCGCCTGCTATATATATTTAGGCCCTCTCCAATAAATACACCCTGCTCCACTTGTCTTTAGGACAAAAATGCATTTAAATGAGTGGAAGGAGAGGCCAGAAGCTCAGGTGAAGGTCCACAGACCCGCATGTCCCCTCCTCTGAAGGATTGTCAATCAACTAGACCCTGCTGTGATGATGGTTGGCAAGCAGACACACCTAAACTCACAAAGTTAGCAACTGTCCGACTTGCAAGATAATTGTGCATGTGAGAGTGTGCACGGAGGCCAGAGATCAACCATAGTGTTGTTCCTCAGGAGCGGTCCACCTTGGCTTTATGTTTGAGACAGAATCTCTCACTGGCACCTGAGACTGGCTGGATCTCAAGCCCTAGGGATTCACATGAAAGGCTTAAAGGTGTGGGGGGGGGGGAGGGGGTAGATACCTTACAAAGTCCTCCCAGATTTGCCTCTAAGCAGACAGGCCGCTTGCAACATAGTGCAAGAGGTCTATTGAGGGAGAGGGAAAGGCCATGTCCTGGTGGGGACATGAGAGAGGTAGGCAGACAGACAGAACAGGGAAGAGCGCCCACTCTGCCTGGCTGGCACCTTTAAGGGATGCACATGTTGCATAGGTGAAAAGGCAGGCACCTAGCTGCCTTGACCTACAGAAGCAGACTGCTGTAGCCGAGAACAGACACCATCTTCCCACCTCCACAGCCATAGACACCTACACACTTAGCTGTTTATGTGAACTCAGATCCCCAAAGGAGCATTTCACACATCAGACTTGGGAAGCTTCTCTGTTTCCGTTTTTGTTTCTGTATCTGAGGATGAATTTCTTTGATAGGTGACATCAAAGTCTGTGTTAAGGATTAGAATACAAAGTGTCCCCATAGACTCATGCTGAGACTTTGAGAAGTATTGAAAACAATGAGGAGGTGGGTCTTTGAGGTATCCTGCCCTGTGGGCTGGCCTCCGTGAGGTAAACAGCCCTGTGCCACCAGCCCCCCTTGCCTTGTTCAGTCTAGCTGAGAGCCAGGAGCAAACTGTGCATCTGATGAAATTTTAAATTATTTCTCTTATGTATCTGTCACAGTGGCAATTAAAACTAACACCTTGTTTTTAATTTTTTTTTCAAGCTTAGGCATTTCCTCTTAAAGAGAAATTGTTGTTTCCAGGTCTACATTAGATTTCTTAATCCACATGGAATTTAGTTTGGCACGGGAGATTAGAATGTAACTTTATTACTCCTAAAAAGTATTAGGCAATTATGCTAGCAGTAATATGGCCCCTCTCTTCAGGAATTTTTGATATCTCCCTCATTATAGCTCTAAATTTTAATGTATGCATTGAAGTCTATTTCCAGGCTATTTCATTTTCTCCACTGAGCTATTTATGTACTTGTAGGAGAAAGTTTCTAATTTTAGTTTTAAATATTTATAATAAGAAAGGAAGAAAAATTGTCTGCAATGGTACCCTTGTCTTTGGGAGGCTAAGAGAGAAGTATCGATTGAGCCCATAAGTTAGAGGTCAGCCTAAGCAACATAGTGAGACCTTGTCTCAAATAATTTCTACAGAGAAAGAGGGGTCTTGGAGGGATGGCTCGGAGGTTAGGAGAACTGGCTATTCTTCCCAAGGTCCTGAGTTCAAGTCCCAACAACCACATGGTGGCTCACAGCCATCTGTAATGAGATCTGGTGCCCTCTTCTTGCCTGCAGGGATACATGCAGACATAATACTGTTTATATAATAATAAAAAATATATCTTAAAAAAATAAGACATGAAGGGTAAGGAATTGGCTGAGAACATAAGCTGAATCACTACATTGTTGAGCTGAGCTAGTCTAACAGCCGGGCTGTGGGTAGAGAAGAGTCTGTGACAGTAGTAACCAACAACCTTTGCCCCTGAGAGAGAACCTCACATTCATAGGAGAGACAAAATCTGCTATGGAAACTCTGGGGGTCACTCTCATTCAAATCACCACACCATGTAAATGCTGAGTGAACATCTCAGCCTTGTAGTTGGCTATTTTTACTCTTTATTCTTTTAGGGGGCCTGCCACCCAGCTCTCAAATAAATACACAGAGGCTTATTCTTCCTAATAAATGCCTGGCTTTAGCTTGGGTTGTTTCTAGCCAGTTTTTCTTGATTAACCCATCTAACTTCTGCCTCTGGGCTTCTCCTTCTTTATTCTATACCCCTTTCATTCTTTCTTACTCCGTGACTGGCTGTGTGGCTCGGTGGTTGGCCCCTGGTGTTTGATCCTTTCCTCCTATTTATTCTCTCTACCCAGCCCCGCCTATCCATCTCCTGCCTCACTATTGGCCCTTCAGGGCTCTATTAGATCATCGGGTGTTTTAGACAGGCAAAGTAACCCAGCTTCACAGAGTTAAGCAAATGCAATGTGAAAGAATGTGACACGTCTTTGCATCATTAAACAAATGTTCCACAGCACAAACAAATGTAATACTTCTTAAAATAATATTCTACAACACAGCCTGCCTGTAATTCCAGTCTTGGAATATCAAGGAGGGTTGTCCAGAGCAAGCTGACTACAAAGACTAAACATATCCAGGAGTGATAAGCTTGACTGAGAGACCTTCCCTGGATAAATAAGGTGGAACAGCAATAGAATATGGTTTCTGACATCAACCTTGGGATCGTGCACACACATGCATGCTCACCTTCATACACCTGTGTACCCCCACACAAAGCAAATGTGCACAAACACCCCCACTTGAAAATGGAAAGAAAATCCACCTATCTCAGAAAAACCCCAAATATTAAAATCTTTTCTTCCAGCCTTTCTGAAGTAGGATCACACTGAGGCTATCTACAGCCTCATCTTTGTGCAACAGTGTGCTAGTTCTCACTTACCTATCAGCCCAGAACAGCACCTGCTGTCAGCCCAGCATCTGACAATGGAATCTCCTGTTGACTTCTGTGAGATAAACTTCTTCGGACTCCACATACAGATAAGAGCATGCAGCCTCAGAGTACAAGAACAAGATGTCCACTGGGCGTAGGGCCTCCGAAGCGCTGTCATGGAAGAGGTCCTGTGGTTTGATGCATCTGCTCTTCTGACGTCTCCCTTTGAGGAGCACCTCTTGTCATAAGGTTGTGGTAGATACCATTAGCTTCAAGGTCCCTTTGACACATGAGCTGTCAGTTATCAAGCATGTCATCCACGAGACATGTGCACAGTGCAGCCATCCCCCCTAGTGGTCCTGAAGGCACTAGTGAATTGCCTGAGCTGGCTGTTCACCTTTGGCATGCCCCTCTCTGTGCATGTCCATTCCTTTCTGCCCTGCAGCTTCTCCTTGGGGATCATTCTCTCTCACCAGTTGGCTGGAGGACAGTCGTGGATAGGTTCCTGTTTGCTTTGCAGGCTGATTTGCTGAAGCCGACCAGGAGGTCTAGATTTGGAGAGCAGGAAAAACAGAGGTGTGGGTGGACGAGTAAGGCAAAGAAAACCACTCCAGAGGGGGAGGGAGGGAGGGAGGGAAGGAGGCAGGGACAGCGGACAAGAGGAAGGGAGGGGAAAAAACCTCTTGGGGCTATTTTTTCTTTAAAAAAATTATTTTGTCTCTGTGTGTGTGTGTGTGTGTGTTGTGTGTGTTGTGTGTGTACAGAGACAATACATAATTAAAAAACAACTTTAAACTCACCCCCTTCCTCCCTAATCCATGACTCTTGAGGGGTTCCCAGGCCTCCAGAAGATCCTATGTGTCCCTGTTCTGTTTCTGCCCCATCTCTAAGCTGATTTTACCACCTCTCTCCTCTAACCTCTGACCCTCACTGCTTCCTTCAGTCTGGGGGAATCACCAAACCAGCCTTGCTGAATGAGTCTGAGCCCACAGCCTCTGACACACAGTAGGTCTGCTACTTAGAAGGACGGCCTGATGTTCATTTCCTTGCCCGCCATTCCCTTCAGCCTGCCTGTGGCCTCCTTCTCTAGTTACCTCTTTCTCCAGAGCATTGAATTTGTTTCTCTGGCATTTGTGAGGTAAGTTGGGAAATGGAGGTGAGACGCAGCTCTAGAGAGACAGTGAGGCAACTGTCCTTCAGGTAGGACTTTTTGAAGAGAGTTATTAATACCGCGGACAGCATGGAAAATATCTGGAGTGAGAAAAGGCTTCGGTCCCAACAAAGTGGGCATGGGGAGGTCCGTGCATTTAATTAATCAGTAGTAAATAATATGTGCTCATGTCAGGAGGCCTGTGACTTCCAGGTGCCAAGAGAAAGCAGGATAGATTTGGCTCTTTGTGACTGCTGGGCCCATGGACAATAGCATGGCCTCAAAGCACTTATACAGTCTAGAGACAGTGTAGTTCCCGGGAACAAAATTGATGTCTGGGGTTAGAATTTACTAGAAGATAACTGCAGAGGATTGGGAGGGAACTATCCAGACAGAGAGCCTGCATCAAATGGACGGTCTAGCCTGTGACGTGTACTTGAGTGTAATACAGGGATCTTGATTTTTTTAAATATAATACTTGAAATCTGTCTAGTATGCATTAGGAAATAGGTTTGAATTTTAGCACTGCAACCCCTGCTCCAATTGTTGAATGTAGAGATGTTAATCTCAGGATACCAAAGGATGAGCCACATTCCCTAAATAGACAGTACTAGGTTTGTCTCATTTACCACAGGAAGATCTGGGAATGTGTTAGGGAGTGACGGACAGAAAGAATTCCTTTTGAAACATATTTTCCATGAGGTGAATCCTAACCCTCCTGTCTCCATAAGATTCATAAAATTTCTTGCACTAAAATAGTTTTTATTTTACTTACCCCAAATCCCACAGAACCTGGCTACTAAACAGGAGGGTGACTAGCCTCCTGCTCGCCACAAATGCACATTCTCTCAGCTGTTTCTCAGCCCTCTATGAAAGGAATGTCCTTGATTTATATGACTATGTTATATACTCTGGTCAAGATAATTTTTTTTAGATATCTTGACTATTATTTCATTTATAAGTTCTACATATTTTATATATCTAATTTTTTCATTATGTTTTTATTATTAACTTAATTTTTTTGTTTTTAAATTTCTATCCATGGATATTTTTCTACATGTACATCTGTGTACCATGTGTATGCCTAGTGTCCACAGAGGCCAAGTTAGTCTGGAACTGGGGTTACAGACACCTGTGAGCTGCTATGTGGGAATTGTGTGTGGGTGGATAATAATCACAGGGAAATGGATTGATATATTAATATTTATTCAAAGCAACTTAACGACAATTAATAGAAAGCTGGAATGATCCACTGTCCCGATGAAAAGGGCCTTCCTTCCAGTTGTTGGGAAAGCAGAGAGACTGCTGTAGTCCTGGACCTGATCTTTTAGCTGTTCCTAGCCACACCCCAAAGCCACAGCTTCAAAGGTCATAGGTGAACCCCAACCCTGCTCTGGTCCAGAGGCCACGCCCTTAGGTCAGGGAGGAGCTGAATCCCAGGACAGTTGTGCATTGAACGTGGGTCTTCTGCAAGAGAGGCCACTGTTTCCCAATTGCTGAATCAACTCTCCAGCTCTATTATTCTGTAAATGATCCTGTGAAGTCACTGCCTTCATCTGGCATTTTCACACCTATTTGTCATGAGTACCATTCCCTCTGGAATGTAAAATATACAGCCATCAACTTAAGGTTTTCCTGGCATTTGAGTGGAACTGCCTAAGACCTTCCTCTGTCCCTCCCTCCCTCCCTCCCTCCCTCCCTCCCTCCCTCCCTCCCTCCCTCCCTGCACCAGGATGAGAAGCAGCAAGTCTTTCTACCTGGCTGACCTGGCTAGGATCCCATTACTAACCTGAGTCTTACCTCTCATGTCAGCCTACTATTAGCTGGGCTGGGTGGACGGTCAGAGAGCCCCAGAGAGCAGAGAAGACCTGTGTCCTTTAGAGGCCCAGAGAAGGGGCAGCAAGAACAGTGGGAAGGGTCTCTGGAGGATTCTTAGTTTTACTGGGGAAAGAGAAGAACAAAACATGTGCTGAGGAAAGACAAGTGCAGAGCAACGATGTCACCGCTGCTGCAGGAATGATGTCACACTTCATGTGACTGAGGGCAGTGTGGGGTGCTTTACTGCATACTATTTTTTAGTTTTTATTTTATGTGTATGGGTATTTTTGCTTACATGTATGTCCATATACAACATGTGAGCCTGGTGCCCAAGGAGGCCAGGGGGTGTTAGAACCTCTGAAGTTAGAGTTACAGATGCTTGTGAATCACTATATGGGCTCTAGAAATAGAGCCTAGGTCCTCAGCAAGAGCAGCCTGTGCTCCTCCCCACAGAGCCACCCCTCCCGCCCGATTATATCTGCTTTTATTGTATTTAGTCTCCCCATTATTCTCATCTGTCAATACAATAGTCTTTTAGGTCCATCTGCGTAACACTTCATGTTTGGATTTCCATTTCACCCACATTGAGAGTCTTACTCATTGATTGATTGACTGATTAAGACAGAGCCTCATGTAGCTCAGGTTAGCCTCAAGTTTACTGTATAGCTAAGGATGGTCTGGAACCCTTGATTCACTGCCTCCACCTCTCCACAGTGGGATGAAGAAGACATGGCCACCAGAAGTAACCCAAGAAATCTTTTTAAATTTCTCTCTCTCTCTCTCTCTCTCTCTCTCTGTGTGTGTGTGTGTGTGTGTGTGTGTGTGTGTGTGTATGTATGTGTGTATGCACCCACATATGAGTGTAGAGCCTGTGAAGGCCCAAAGACAACAACAGGTCCATTGAAACTGGAGTTAAGAGCAGTTGTCAACTGCCCCATGTGGGTTCTGGAAACCAAACAGGTCCTCTGGAAGAATGACAGCACTCATAACCGCTGAACTTCTCTCCCATTCCAGGAGTCTTCCAATATAGGATTTCAACTTCTGTTATTTCTCAGCCCCAGAATCAGGATTGGTCTTATTGGCACATTTCTGGGTCTGACTTGTGGTGTTTTGTTGATGGGCTCTCTTGCAGCTCTTTCTATTAGATTTCTCTAATGGTTTGAGTCTGAGATATCCCACTTGGTCACCAGCAGGTGGCGCTGGTTTTGGAGCTTGTAGAATTTGTCAGAGTTGGAACTAGGCTGGAGGATGCTGGGTAATGCGAGTAGCCCTTGAGTTTGATAGGGTGATGTCACTTGCTGTCCCATGTCTGCTTCCTAGTCTGCCAGGTGTGAGCAAGCTGTCTCACCTCTGCCCCCATAGCCGTGAGCTGCTTCTCCCAGTTACCTTCCCTCCCCACTGTGGTAGATGTACCTCTAAACCATGAGCCTAAACATATCCTCTCTCCCTCCAGCTGCTTTTTGGCGTGTTTGATTGCACCAAGGATACACTTTTTATACACTCTTCATAGCTAAAACATGCATTTCTCCATAAAATCATCCTTTATGCAGAGTGAAGCTGTCAGAACTACCTTTCTTCTCCAGCCATATCTCTTAAACTTTCCCAGATTGTAAACAAACAGCATAGTTTCTTTTCAAATTATTATGTTCAATAAATGATTTATTAATAAGTACACTGGACTTCTTGATTTTATTCAAAACATTTGTCATTTAAATTTTACTGATTAGGAGCTGGAAGGATGGCTCATCAGTCAAGGGCAATGATGCCCTTGCAGGGGACCTGGGTTCAATTCCCAGCACTCTCATTTTGGCTCACAACAGCCTGTAACTGCAACCCCAGAGGATCTGATGCCCTCTTCTGGCCTCTTCGGGCACTGCATACATATCGTACATATGTCTCCTTGGAGGTCTTCTAGCCTGTTCCTGTTCTCACCTCTTTCAAAGGGTGTCACTTGTGTGGTCCATAGTTAGAGAGTGATGACTTTCTTTCTTTTTGAGATAGGTTTGTATGTATCTCAGGCTGGCTCAGGCTGGCCTTGAACTCCTGATCCTATTTTCCTACCTCCCAAGAGTACCACCCTGTCTAGTTTTTTACTCTACCTTTTGAGAACAGAAATCTGTATACTATTGTGGAGATCTACCTGAAAGAATTGTATTCTCTTTTTGAAATTATGTGTGTGTGTGTGTGGTGTGTGTGTGTGTATGGGTCTGTGTGTGTGTGGTGTGTGTGTGTCTGTGTGTGTGTTGTGTGTGTGTGGTATGTGTGTGGTATATGTGTGTGTATGTGTATATGTCTGTGTGTATTTGTATGTATGTGTGTGTGTCTATGTGTGTGTGTGTGTGTGTGTCTATGTGTGCCTGTGTGTGCATCTGTGTGTATGCACACACACATGTGTTTGGAAGTCACAGGACAACTTGCACGAATTGCTTCTCTCCTTCCACCACATGGGCCTCAGGGATGACACTCATGTAGCCGAGGCTGGCCATCAGCTTACCACGTCCTTCAGCCTCCCAGGAGCTGGACTTACAGACATGAGTAACATGCTCAGCTTTCTATGTTATTTGTCCTATTTTTCTTTATATAAAATCTCATTCTAATCCAGACTGGTGCTGACCCCAAGGGAACCCTCTGAATCTATCATTTACCATCATATGGATGAAGTCTTGCTGGCAGAGTCAAATATGGATGCATTAGAAAGAATGTTCAAAGAAATAAATAATAATTTGCCTGACTGGGGACTGCAAATTGCTCCTGAAAAAATACAAAGAGGAGATTCTATTAATTATTTAGGATATAAAATAAGTGCAGCTCAGGAGAGACAAAGTGTGAACTCTTAACGATTTCCAAAACTGCTAGGGGATATTTCTCATATACGGCCCATTATTGGAATAAACAAATCATGAACTAGTTAATCTATTCAAGACCTTAGATGGTGACAAGGACTTAAATAATCATAGAGAATTTTCTGATGAAGCTGAGAGGGAACTGGCCTTAGTGGAAAAGAAATTACAAGATCCACATGTGAATTGTGTAGATCCAGACCTCAATTATATTCTGGTTATTTTACACTCTAGCATTCTCCTATAGAAGTTGTAATGCAAAGGGAAAACATTATATTAAAATGGATATTTATGCCACATAGACTGAGTAAAAATATTAAAAACATATGTGGAAAAGATTTCTGATTTGATTTTTAAAAGAAAATTAAGACTTTGTCAGTTGACAGGAATGGACCCAGCAGAAATTGTCATACCTTTAATTAATGAAGAAATTGATCAATTATGGGTGGTCAGTGAACCTTGGCAAAAAGCCTGCAGTAACTTTGGGGGAGAGATCAATGACAGATATCTCCAAAGCAAAAGACAATTTATAAAGGAAACTAACTTCCTTGTATTGTACAGAATAAACCTATTTCTGGAGCTCCTACATTTTAAACTAATGCAAACAAATCAGGAAAAGCAAGTTACAAATCAGAAATTTTAAGTAAAGTGGCTCAAAGCCCTTATAATCCTGTCTAGAAGTCAGAATTATACACTATTATTATGGTATTAATGGACTTTACAGAACCTCTTAACATAACTGACTCTTAGTATGAAGAAGGAGTTGTTTTGCATATTGAAACTGCCAATTTCATTCCTGATAATACAGGAGATCTTACTGTGTTTCTGTGAGTTTAAGACCTAACTTCACCTTTAATCTTAACTCTAGAATATGATGCAGAGTTGAACCCAGAAGAGAAACAACAGGGAAAAGAAGGTATTTAAGGCAG
Source organism: Phyllotis vaccarum (assembly GCA_033318265.1). Taxonomy (NCBI): domain Eukaryota; kingdom Metazoa; phylum Chordata; class Mammalia; order Rodentia; family Cricetidae; genus Phyllotis; species Phyllotis vaccarum. The sequence goes on along the minus strand of JARWLC010000004.1, from coordinate 89,531,384 downwards.
GCATTGGAAGACAGAGAGTTATTCTGTAGAAGCCACGAGGATCAGGCTGACTGGCTGGAAGACAGCTTTTACCTTGACAAGTTGGCTGGGAGAGATTTGACTGGGGTGTTTCCTCTCTCTGATATTCCAGCTTTTCCCGATATCTGGCTCTGAGCTTTCATTTAATAACAACTAGAATTTGTGATACAAAGCACATTACAGGGATACCACACAGTCTTACAGGACACGCAGTTATGGAGAGATCTCACTGCACCTTAAAAAGAGATGCTTCATAAATAGAAAGGAGAAATAAAAAATCCCAGAGGGAGATTGCATAATAAGCATTTTATATATATACACACTTGCAGTAAGCACGATACTGACCCTGAATTTTCTTAGTGCTGATGAGAAAGGAACAGCAGTTGCAGAGAGACATTGGGTAATAGACAAAACTTCTGAAATAAACCAACCCGTCTACTTCATGGCTATGATGACCTCAGAATGGAAGCCGGGATATGTTCTTCGGTGGGGAAGGGGTTTTGCTTTTCTTTCCACAGGAGAAGATATAGGTACTGACAAAATTAATAAATTAATAAAGATCCGATTTGAAAAGGAGACCCCTCCTGAGGAGGAGAATTAATGGCTCATCCCTGATATGACAACTGGATACATGGTAGGAAACACTCACCAAGGCTGGGGCAGGGGCTCCTTTCCATCTTTACAGAAGAATGGATACAGCCATCTTCAAGAAAATAAAAGGATGCTGGACGCTTGTAGCATGAATTCTGGTTGTTATGGAATTAAAAGCATAGGTCACCACTCTGTAGGCTTTCCCAGTCTTTCCTGTGCTGGAATTAAAATTGTGAGTTACCACTCTCTGACCCTCATGGATTGACTGTGGGTGGATCCGTTCTCTGATATTCCGGACTGGTTTTTATTAAATATATAACATATCACCACAAACTCTGGCTAAAAGGAGGTTAATTACAAAAGGATTATAAGCAAAGGAATATAAAGCCTATTGGTTCCAATATGCCATATGGGGTAAGTTCTCAATTTTTGCTGCTTAACATCTATATCCCTTTAAAAAATGTGGTCCTGGTATGATTATAAATCAAGCTGGCTTTGGAGTTGGAGTAAGTGGCTTTCTCCTTCTCTAAACCCAAGCACATTGGTAAAGGAAAGTTTAAGAGATTCTGTCTCATATTAGAAAAGCCACCTGGTATGGGACAGAAGACAACCAACATAAATAAAGAATATATTATAATTTTATTTCTAATCCCATCTCTGTATTTATTCTTTCTTGACCTATTAAAATCTTTTTTCCATACAATTTTCTCCTGAAAATGTAAGCTTTCCAGTTCATATCAATAATGCTTAAGTTTTCCACTGTAAACAACAAATTCTCCTACCAGCAATCTCCAAAGCATCCAGAAAGAAGATGGGGCCCCACCCCAACAATTCTATCTGGTCTATAACATAAAAAATAAAATAAAATAATTTTTAAAAACCCTGCTGCACACCATTTTGAAATATGGGCTATTCAGGACAGTTGCAAGATAGCTTTCTATGATTATCCATTATATCAGAGCTCTAGTAAGAATTCCAGATGGCCTTACCCAGTACTCTGAGACCAGCTATTGTAGTAGTGGGGGTTTCTCGGGTCCCAGGCGGCCGGAGGCCCAGAGACCCACAGACCTGCCGCCCGAGACCGCTTAGTCGCCCACCGCTCAGACCCCCAGAAATAACACAGCCGCTTATATTAACTTCATGCTGTTTGGTCTATGACTCAGGCACATTGCTAGCTAGCTCTTATATCTTAAATCAACCCATTTCTATTAATCTGTCTGCCACGTGGCCTGTGGCTCACCTGTGCTCCTTACATGTTTCTTCTTGGACCGCTTCAGCTCGATCTGCCTCTGACTCCGCCCTGCTTCTCCTACCTATGCTCTGATTCCTCCTCCTACTTCTTCTATGGTGCCTGTCATGGCCCAAAACAGCTCCTTTATTTAAAGATTGAGATTCACAGCATACATAAACGCATTCCCACATCAAGCTATAGGTGTTTATAGTCAGTCCCTTGGGACCTAACCACTGTCTTAGCTTTTACAAGACCCCAAAGAGATACTGTTGTCCACAAGTCAGCAGGAAGTAACCTTATGAAAAACTATGCCCCTCTCCCAATAAGTTTTGTCCTCTGAGGGTTATGGATAATTACCATTTTGATAGGGTAGTTATAAGTTATATTTGGGTTGAGGGTAGAATAATACAGACTCGGAAATCTCTTTTAAAGAAGAGAAAGGGGACTAGATAGGACAGACATAGGGAGATTACTGTATCTACCTGTAAACAATTAGCCAAATATTAGCCATAGACAATTTGCACCATTACAGATTCTTGTATATTGATACAAATGTGAAATTATGTTATGTGTCTGCTTGAGATAATTTGTATATTGATACAAATTCAAATCTAAAGTTATTTTTATATATCTAAGGTAATTTATATTTTGAAACAAAATTGAATCTGTAATTGCCATATTTTACACATGCTTGTGGTAATTTATATATTTAATAAAACCAGCCTGAAATATCAGAAAAGAGATCTACCCACAGTCAATCCAAGGAGGATCAGGCAGTGGTAATATATACCTTTAATCTCAGAACAGCCCCCCACACACACACCAGGAGTGGTGACCTAGGCCCTTAATCCCAGAAGATCTGAGTTTGAGGCCAGTTTGGTTTACAGAGGGAGTTCCAGGCTCCCATGCAGGCAATGGTGATTCCAGGCCTTTAATCCCATAGCTCCAGAGACAGAAATCTTTCTGTGTTTCTGTGAGTTCAAGGCTAACTACCAAACAGTAGTAGCCCACGCCTTTAATCTTAACCTGGATGTGAAACAACTGGGTGAAGAAAGTATTTAAGGCAGGCGTAGGAAGACAGATGGGGCAGCAGAAACCATGAGGAGCAGGCTGAGGAAGCTGGAAGACAGCTGGGTGAGATCTGACTGTGGTGTTTCCTCTCTGATACTTCAGCCTTTCCCTGAGATCTGGCTCTGCATTTCCTTTAACACAACCACAATTCGTGTAACAAGTGCTTCTACCTCTGTTTAAAATATTTTGTACATTAATGCATATTAAGCATATTGTTGTCATTTCCATTATGCAATTATACCTGTTTAATTAGACATACTTTATTATTATAAAATTAATTAATAATTAATATATATACTATTTCTGTTTAAGATGCTTTGTATATCTCTATTTAGATATTTTGTATAATGATGTATATTTAGGATACTGTTGTCATTTTATACTTTATATTTACCTTTGTTTAAAGTTTATATAATTGTCATACTTGAAATAATTATTAAAAAACTGTACACCTATTGGTAGATTGTTTATTTTTACAATGTGAGCTTCAATCTTTAGGATGATAAGAACTGGAGATCACAGTTATGTAATACAAAGTTTCTGGCCTGTCTGGCCTGTGGTCCAGACCCACAGACTCACAGACCCTTATGTTAATTACATGCTGACAGCCTATCGTTCAGACATATTCTTTTGCTCTTAAACTAACCCATGACTCTTACCTTGTTTAGCCATGAGGCTCGGTACCTTTTCTCAGAGCAGCATTTCAACTTCTTTCCTCTGCATCTCTCTGGCTTCTCTGCTTTGCTCTTCCTGTTCCCAGAGTTTTCTTAGTCCGGTAGCCCCACCCACACTTCCTGTCTGCCTTCTGCCAATCAGCATTTTTATTAAACCAGTGGGCTGGACAATTATTTACAATGGAACAGAACATGGTCCCACTACACAGTTACTTAGGTTTTCCACGTAACAGTCATGTTGTGTAGGCTCCTCAGATATATAGAAGAATATGTCAGATAGACTGGAGCCTTTAATCACTTCATAGACCTAGAGAATATGGCATTTAATATTGTATTATTCATAATTTGAGCGTGAGAGACACAATAACTCCTGGCAGCACTGTTCCTTTCCCGAGATGTTGGGCATCAAGGACACTCTACTAGGAGTTTGTCTTCCTTCCTTGGCAGACAATGGCCTGTTGGGCAAAGAACTGCCCTTGCCTTGACTGCTGTCAGGACACACACTGTCCAATCCGGATGAGCAGGATGAAGGATAGAGACTGCTGAAACCTGCCAAGACAGGATAAGACAATTTTTCAAAATCCCCTACTTCTGAAGAGATCTGTCCAATATCCTAACCCTGTAGCCAAAAAAGGTGGATGCTCCAACTTTACAGAAAAGCTGTGGGTGACTGTCTGGGTAGCAGTCCTCTCCTAAATCTTGGAAGCTACTCTCTTGTGCTTTGAGCTTATTCGGGTCATATGTCTTCCTTCTCAGGTCTTTGATGGGGTTGAAGACTAGACAGTTAAGGTTACCGCTATCTCGTATCTTGGCTAATAGCATTCAGGTATTAGATTCATATTATTCAAGATAAACAGCTTTGAAGTAATCCTGTACATTGCCATTTACTTCTAGACAGTTAGGATATCCCATTTGTCTGCTGTGTGTTAGATGTTGCAGGTTCAGATGTTTTTGAGCAAGACCTGGGTGTGGCTTTAAGGTTTAGAGGACCCCTGAAGGGGGGCGTGGCCAGCCCCTTTGGAAGACTGGTTGCAAGCTGCCTGCATGGGACATTTCAACCCTCCAGCAATTGCTCTAAGGTTCAGTCTTATGTCAGTGAGTGTTTATATAACCACTAAACCCTTAATAAATATTAGTCCTTTTATATTATATACTCAATTGTCAGTGAATAATTCTTCTAAAAACTGGGATTACAGATGTCAGCCACAGTGCCGGGTTGACAAGCTCACGCACTTTATCACAGTAGCAAAGGACGACTCCTACCCGAAATCCATAGTTTCCCTAAGAGTTTTACAGTAAGTAATGAGATGAGGCCCAGCGACCCCAACAGCAGGGTGCTTATCACACACAGAGAAATAATGCCCACCCTGTGCTGTGGCATCTGCTGATCCAGCCACCTTACATGGAAACCCTTCTGCCGTACCCTTCAGATCTCTCAGCCCACTCTTCCTACAAAAGCTTCCTGACTCACAAGTTGCTAATGAAATCCAGTTCAATATTTAAATTCATCTATATTTTTCTGTTTAAACATGACTTTTTCTGTTTGATTTTTGAGACAGGGTCTCATGTCGTTCAGGCTGGCTTCTAACTTGGAATGAGTCGGAGGCTGTCCTTGAACTCCTGATCTGCCTGTCCAAGCCTCCTTAGTGTTGGGATTTACAGGTCTGTGTCACCGTGTCAGGCCACACAAATTCTGAAAAGAGGGTCATGGGAAGTAAACACCAGGCTCCTGAGGGCCATAATATTGTGACTTCCTCTGCCTGGCAGTAGATGGACAATGTGGAAGAATGAATAATCTTGCTTGCTTTGTTTGGTTTCTTATTTTTGAGATAGGGTTCCTCTGCAGCCCTGACTACCCTGGAAGTAGCTCTGTGTGCCAGACTGACCTCGAACTCACAGAGATACGCCTGCCCCTGCCTCCTGACCACCGGCAGTTTCTTAACATCTACTTAGTGGCTTGAGATGACTCATAACCCTCCTGCCTCAGCCTTCCAAAATGAAGCTGCTTAGATGGAAATCCACCCCAGCTTGACTCAGTGCTACAAAAATGATCCATCCATTAGCAGCAACCCAGAACAATTGGACAGATAGCCTGCCCTGGGCTGTTCTTGGCTTCCTGTTCCTGTAAATGACAGTGTCCTCTTCTGTGAAACAGATGTGCCTTGCGCCTTACTGCCTTCTGAAAGGCAGGACAGTCACCTCCTCAGCTGACAGGTCCCCACCTTTCCATTCTACTGTGATGCCATCATGCCCTGGGTCGGGGTAACTCAGGATAAAGTAAAGTAGCCCTCATCACTGTCCAGGGCTATGCTGTACAGGCAGGCTGCTTGTCATTGTCTGATATATTCCTGAATCCCAGCAAGAGGAACTTGTAACTGGAGGCTATTCATCTTGGGTCACACTTCCTTTGTTGAAAGTGATAAACTTAGAAACCCCAGGAAGCAGACTTTCTCCTTGCTGGTGCTGAGCCCACAGGGGTGGGGGTGGAGTATTTTGTTTTCTTTCCAAATTCCTCACAGCTCAGAAACAGCTGGCTCTGCAGCTCCTCACCTCTCTCAGGTGTGAAATAATCACAATGTCTCAGAGGTGGCTTCACAAGTCTTTGTTCTGAGCTAGCAATGGTCAGTATGCTGTCTCAGAACACAGGCTTTCTCCCAAGTAGCTGTGGAGATATTTAGAGAAAAAAGATTTTTAGGTGGAGACAAGGTCTCCGGTATCCCTGTTGTCATCAAATCTGCCACAGAGTCAAGCATGTATGAGTATTTTGCCTGAGCTAGGTATGTGCACCACATGCATGCAACGCCTGCAGAAGCTGGAAGAGGGCATTGAATTCCCTGGGACTGGAGTTACAGATGGTTGTGAGCCTGTATGAGTCCAGGGAATCAAAACTAAGTCTTCTGAACAGCAAGTGCTCTTAACTGCCCAGCCATTTCTCCAGCTGTGGTGGTTTGAAAGAAAATGCCCCCACCCCAAGGAGAGGTTCTATTAGAAGGTGGCCTTGTTGGAGAAAGTGTACCCTTGTGGGGTGGCCTTTGAATTCTACCCTCAAACTGCCTTCAGATCAAGATGTAGACAGCATCATGTCTGCCTGCATGCCACCATGCTCCCCACCATGATGATAATGAACTGAACCCCTGAAACTGTAAGCGAGCCACTCCAACTAAATGTTTTCCTTTGTAAGAGTTGCCGTGGTCATGGTGTATGTCTGCATATGTGTGTGCATGTATATGCATGTTTATGTATCTCCCTCTCCCTTTCTCTCTTCCCCCCTGCATGTGCATGTGTGCATCTCTGTGTGTGTGTGCATTTGTGTGTATGTGAGTGTGCACATCTGTGTGTGTGTGTGTGTATGTGTGTGTATTAGTCAGAGGACAACTTCCTGGAGTTGATTCTTTCCTTCCACCGTATGAGTTCCTGGGGATTGAACTCACACTGTCAGGCTTGGCTGCAGGTGCCCTTCCTCGCTGAGCCATTCTGTCTCCCTAACTCTGTGAGCTTCCTGAGGCTTGTAAGCATAGTTAACTTCCTGAGCCCTCTGAGCTTCTTTCCTTGCTTCACAAGGAGAATCCCCACTTAGGCAGACACAGCTACATACTAGCCTGAACTACCACTATGCGCCATATGCAGGCACATACATGCAGAAGATAATATGATGCAATCTCATCAAAGTACCCAGGCTGGTCTCCTGACACCAAACATCCCTTATGCTTCGGACTCTCTTGGGCTGAAACCACAGCCCTGAAAGTTCCAAGCCCAGCTGCACCGTCTTCTTCCCACCTCTTCGGCTGTCCGTTGGAACTGCCCCTTTTTTCATTACCTAAGAGTCAGGCACTGTTTTGAGTGCTGGGAATGAACAATGAATAAACAGAAACCCTAGTGGTTTTTGGTTGATTTCTTGTTTACTTATTTCTCTAGGCATCTCTTTGAGTCGTGGGAGATGAGAGCTGAGGGATTAAAAATTCCATGTTCCGCCTTGTGTCTGGCCCAGCTCCTCGAGGTGTTCAGTAGAACAGAGCCTGGGGTACTTTCACTTCCCTGCTCATTCTTTCTATCCCTAATCTTCTCCCTTCCCCCCTGTGGCTTCACTTTTCTGAAAAAGCTACCTATGCGTTAGCCCTTCTCCAGTGTTGCTTTTGGGGCCCAGGCTAACACGCAGAGACATCATTGGGTCATTATCTGATTTTTGACCTTGAACAGATCCTTTTTCATATTTTCCCATAGTTACCACCTCAGAACCTGAAAAATATCAATAAATGTGTTGGCTTCTTTTGAAACAGGGTCTTCCTATGCAGCCCCAGCTGGCCTGAAGCTATGTAGAGCAGGCTGGCCTCCATCTCACAAAGATCTCTGATCTCTGCCTACCTAGTGCTGGGATTAAAAGTGAGTACCACAGCTAACTCACATGGATTGGTCTTGGTTCTCTTGGCCCAGGGGAAGCCAGAGACCTCTGCCTGGTGTTCTCTAAAGATGAGAGACCTTCCAGGGCATTCACCATTTCTCCCCTGTCCTTTGGCTTGTGTAGCAGGACAGTGGTTTCAGCACTTGCTAAAGGACTCTGCCTGCCACTGCTTCCTCCACGCTGGGAAAAGGAAGCCAGCTCCTTGTCATCAGGAGCAGAACCCACATGTCTGTACTCACATGTCACAAGGACTGGGACTGAGTGACCGACCTCACAGTTCTGCCCCAGCTTGGCGGCGTCTCATGGCTGTAGGAATTGAGCTTCACACAGCTAGTAAGAATGCAGCAACATAGGACCATTGCAGTTAAGGGCTGACCACTAATTTGATGCTTCTGTGCTTCTTTTCTGCCTGCGGTTTCCTGCAAATGAGAGGTGTCCAGACTTGTGACATCGTGACATGATGTCTACAGAGTCTGTGCTCTATCAGTCAACTTACAAAAATCTAAACTGGAAAAAAATCACAAAGATGCCTTGTGTTTTAAAGATGAAATACAGGGCAAAGAAAAAAAAAAAAAAAACCCCAACTAACCAAACAAAGAAAAACCACTAGGATTCCTGTTTGTTTATTCATGGTTCATTCCAGCACCAAAAACAGTGCCTGACTCACAGCCAATGAAGAAAAGGCATGGATGGTAGCGTGTGATTGGCAATGCTGGAGGGGAGGGGAGTGAGGCAGAGACAGGCTCATTTGGAAGGCCAGTCTAGCCTCATCAGTGAGAGACCCTGTCTCGAAGACTAAGGTGGCTATCAACACCCCCTCAGGCTCAGGGAGCATCCACAGAAGAGGGGGCAGAAAATGTAAGAGCCAGAGGATGGGGGGAGGGCTGGGGAATGTCCTCTGGACATGGCATGGCTGTCACACACAAGAAGTCACAGCAGCTGTGGTAACCTGCACAAGGTCAAGCTGGACAGAAGTGGGATTATTTCCAGGCTCTACTCCTTACTGAGGAACAGTTGTCAGCTGCTGGGAACAGGCGACTCATTCCTTTTTGAGACTTATATTCCAGTGGATGTGCCACACCTTTATACGTATCAGCAACAACAACCAGATTTCCTGGGTTATTGAAAGAATTTTTAAAAAATGCATGAAGTTGTGGGGAATGTGTTGAGGTGGCGGCGATGGAGGGAGTTGGAAGAGGAACATGGGGCCATATCTGACCATATTTCATTGTTTAAATGTATAAAATTCTCAAGACGACAAAAAGAAGACAAAGAGCAATGGGAGACACTTAATGTCAATCTCTGGCCTCCCCATGGGTGCATGAACACACCCCACATATGTACACACATATACATGCATGCCTAACACACACATGTTCACACATATACATGCATGAACACACCCCACATATGTACACACATATACATGCATGCCTAACACACATGTACACATATATACATGCATGCCTAACACACATGTACACATATACATGCATGATAACACACATGTGTACATACATAAACACACACTGCTCACCTAGCCTCAGTTCTCTCTCTCTCTGGTTTTCTGAGACAGTTTCTCTGGGTAGCCCTAGCTGTCCTGGAACTCATTCTGTAGATGACGCCTGGTCTGCCTCTAGGGCTGGAATCAAAGGTGGATGGTGATGACTTCAGCTCAAAATTTATGTTTCTGAAAAGCCTTTTGATTAGAAAGAACTTCAAACTCATAAAACAAACAAACAAACAACAATCTAAAAAACCCTTAGGATCCCCAACACCCAAACTCACTGTTAATCTTTGGCCCATTTGGTCTATCCGCAGCCCCCATCAAGATGTCTTTTCTTTCTTAAATCACATGATGATCTTTTGCCTCTCAAATAAAGATCGTCTTGTCTGTGCACATAGTAACTTTAACATTGACTCAATATTTTAAGATCTACAGCACAGATTCCGGTTTTGTCGGCTGGAATGTTCTGTGCATCACCCAGTGCTGTAGAGGCATATCATTTAGCCACAATCATTCAGCCCTCCTGTTGTAGACAGGGCTCTTAACTCTTTTAATGGTATTGTGATTTAGAACACAACTCATCCTCCTTCCACAGATTTAGCTCATAAGGGGTTTGCTGAAGCGTCATTCTCCTGGGAATGCTCCACGGACAAGGGTCCCGACGCCCACCTATCTCACAGGTGGTCAAGGTATCGCCCCAACTGTACTGAATATAGTTATTACCACCACCCCCTTCCGCCGCCACACACACATTCCCAGCCAGCACTCAATCAAGATTTTTGCCTGAACAATTGTTCTATTCAGTTCCCATCTATCCTGAAACTCGGAGTGTTGGAGAGGATTCATTTCCTTTGCTTCTTCGGCTCAGGTTGGAGTCCCTCTCCAAGTCCGGTTCAGGGTCCCCTGTGACCACTGGACACGAGCTGGCGTCAACTGGGCCATGTTAAAACGTCTGCATGCAAACTTCCCGGAGGGGGGTTTCACTGTCCCCTCGGTCACCCGCCACCGGCTCCTTCACCCTCTGGACCGAGGCCCCGTTATGCATTCCTAACTCTGCTTGACTCCGGGGCTGATTCCCCAGGACAGCAGCGCCGGCAGTGGGGTCTCCAAGCAGCCCACGCGCAGGGGTCGGGATGCACGCTCCGGGATGCCGAGTGGTCCAGCGCTTCGGGGGTCCCGGGGCCTCTCACAAACGGGGAGCAGGGAGCAAGGAGCGCGGGGACCGTCGCGCAGGTGGCGGCGGGGCGGGGCGGGGCGGCGAGGGCCGGGCGCGTCGGGCGGTGACGGCAGCGCGAGGGGGAGGCGCGAGGCCCGGCCGCGCGGAGCCATGGCGAGAGGCCGCGCTGCGGCGCCCGCGATACGGTCCCCGGCCCCGGCCCAGTCCCCGGCCGCGCCCCCGCCCGCCGTTCCGGGGCCCACTCGGCCCCCGCCCCCGCGCTCCCCCGGCCCGTGACACGAGCGGGAAGAGCCCCGGAGCGTCCCGATCGCCCGGGCACCCCCCCCTCCACCTCCCCGCTTCCCACGCCGAACCCCGCAGCCCCGGGAACGCTTGCCGCGCGAGCCACGGGCGACCGGGGCCGGGGCGAGCACGACGCGGAGCAGCGACACCGGCCCCGGGACCGCGCCCGTCGCCCCCCGCGCCTCCGGCGGGTAAGTCGCCAGTGCTCCAGGCCTGTGGCTGGGGAGGGGCCGCGGCCCGACTGCTCGCCCGTGTCACCTGCAGGTTTGGGGACACCCGGGAAGGTCTCCTAAGGCCACCGTGTCCTGTCGTGCCGCGTGTGCTCGGATTCCGGGCCCGGGCAGCCTAGGGTGACAGTCGGGCGACCTTCAGAGAGCCTGGGCTTGGAGCGCGCACAGCAGCCACATTTGCACTCGCTGCCTGAACTTCGTGTAAATGGCATCGTGAGCCTAGGGACGACCCCCGCCCCCCATCCTGAGAGGGGAGGAGTTCACTTTGGGTCGCTTTTGTTTTGACTTTGCTTATAATTCTCTGTCGTCTCCAAGGTCAGCCTCTTGCAGGTAAAAAAAAGAGAAAATGTCACGAAATGTCTGTTATTTAAGGGAAGATTTTTAAAGTTCCCCGACTGGATGTTAGGTGCTCCCCACATTCCCTTAAGCCTCCGTTTTAGAGTCGGTTGCCGCGCTTGCTCAGAGAGAGACTTTTCTGCCCACTTTGAGCAGGAAGAATGAGTATGGAGGCCTCATGGGGGGTTTTTGTTTCCTGATTTGCTTTGCCAAACTTTGAAACCGTGTGTAAGCGTTGACCGTGCTGTCTGCAGTGTGTAGCCAGAACCCATGCTCTTTCCTGCCCGGTCTTTCTGGTCTGGGGGAGATGGGAGGAAGCCATATGGAAAGAGACTGATTGCAGGGTCTTTTCCATTTTCTGACCCAGAACGGCTTAGAAGGAGGGGTAGTTTGAGCTCTGACCAGCGACCCTGAGGGTGTGTGTGTGTGTTTTCATTCGTGTACAGGTGCAGTCGGGCAGTCTCCCGGCTGGGGTGGAGATGACCTGGGTGACAGACAGCTGCCTTCCCATTTGGTCACACTCTAGAGGCTGTAACCTCTGTGATCTCTGACCCTCATTTGCTCACAGAGAAGCAAATGGAGAAGTAGCTGAGGATCGGAGCTTGGCCCAGGGGGATGCTGAACTGACTTAGAAAGTCCAGTCGAGGCACAGTAGGTTTGCCAAGGGCTGGGTTGCTGTTGGCCACTTGGCAAGGTCCCAGGCCCATTTCCTGTTTGATGCCCCAGGGACGGTTGGGGTCTGGTTTCCTGCACCGAGCCCTGCTCTCCCTTTGGACAGTGTCTCCACCCTGGTGAGGTAAGGACAATGGTCTTGGAGAAGGGAAGTGGACTGGCTGTCCCATGGACCAAGGGAAGGAATGGAGTTTGCGTTGTTTTATGGAAGTTTGACCACAAGCACTGTAGAGTTCTCAGGTCTACTGTACTTGCGGCTTGGTAACTTTCCAGAGGTCCTTAATAGGAATAATTAAGAGATATATATAGCAATTATAACTTTTATAGGTTTTCAGTGAGGGTCAAGTCTCAGATACCTTAAATGTGCTTTGGGAATGTCACGGTACCTGATTCACACCGAAAGGGGTTTCGGACTTTCAGTTTCAAACGGCAGTGTTTCATGGGTTGTCCCTGGTCTTGAACTCCTGTAATCCTCTACATTCCTAGATGGTTCTGTCGTGAGCCACCTGGGCACCCTAACCTGGACCTCCTGCTCCCCAGGTACAGAGCAGGCCTCTGGCCTCTCTGCTCCTCAGCTCTGGGTGTTTTATAAAGGCCTAATTGTTCTTTACTCCGAGCATCTGATAAGAGAGTGGGTGAGCAGGCAGGTGGCCATTTTTCCTGCCAAGGGAGGTCCTTTACTCTCCTTCAGGGTTCAAGTGAGCAAGGCTTGAATGGTGAGGCACTCACTTAAACCCACTGCAGGCTGTAGACACACAATCAGGCCTTTTGCATTTTATATCATTTCTTTCCGTATATATGACATTGTATGGAGGTCAGAGGTCAACTCTTTCTAACCTCCTTGAGGACTCCCCAGATAGAGCCCAGGTCATCAGGTTCCAAAGCCAGCCCTTTTAAGCATACTTTTATCTCTCCGCCCTAGAAACTTGATAAACACATTACAGGGGCCAGCCTCTCAAGATTGAATCTGTGCCCCACGTTGAAAATGGACCCCATCTGTTCAGGCTTCTGTGGTTTGGGGGAGGGGCAAAGGGGGCTCTTTTTCAGAGATGCTAGAAGACTGGGCTCCACAGGAAGGGCCTCATGGGCCACATCAGTCTGACTTTACTTTGCAGTCTGGGGTTAGTGTCTGCTGGGTGGGAGGTGCTCTGATGAATGAGTGTTCTGGCCCGCCCCTTTTTTCTTTCTTTCTGAACAATGTTTCTTGATCCAGCTTACCCTTTTACTAGGGGCACAAGTGAGGGTCACTCTCAGTCTTGAAAAGGTCCCTCTAAGCATGTGTTGTACGTGAGCGCTGGCACGGCTGTCTGAAGGTGGACGACACTTGGTGCTGTTGAGCCCAGGACTTTGTGTTTTTTAAGTGGCCCTGTGGATCAACTTGCTGCTACTGGTGCTCCTGAGGTAGGGCAGAGTGAGCTGGTGGATGGGCGGATCTCAAAATCTTTATCTAGGCTTTGGGCCAGCCAGACAGCTCCCCAGGCCACCTGTTCAGGAGGCCTCACCTTTCTAAGCATGATACAGCTCTCTGGCTAACGTGTTTCAGTTGTTTCTCAGGAAGCCTCTTACAGCGAGCAGCCTCAATGTATCTGACTGTAGCGTGTGTTATCTTGATGCTTGTAATGTACTCCTGTGGCTGGCCATCGGGGCCTGGAACTGGCAGAGGGGCTGGTGGCTCAGCCCCAGCCTCTGATGCCTTTCTGAGTTAATGATTATTGTGATGAAGGCCAGGATGTAGGATTCATTTTTGGGGTCTCATGCAGCCCTGGCTACAGCTAACCTGCTGTGGAGCTAAGGTTAATCTTGAACTCTGCCTTCCAGGGCTGGGATACAGGCGTACACCACCATATGGATTCCCCGTTTTGCTTTTGGGGAATGTCATTATGTTGCTCTAAGCTAAATGTCAGCTCAGAGCAGCCTCAGGCTTCCACTGAGGGGACCGAAGGCCTGCACCCAGCCCGGCTGTGTTACTTTCTTGTGAAATTACCTCAGTTCTCTGTTTGAACTGAGACATGCTTAAGGAAAATGCATCCTGCCTTCCCTGATGCCCCGAAGGCTGTTTGGTCAGTAACTATCCAATGTGGTTTGAATGTGAGATGTCCCCTATAGGCTTCCCAGTGGGTGGTGCTGTTTAGGAGGTGCAGCCTTGCTGGAGGAAGTGTGTCACTAGGGGTGGGCTTTCTGTCTTCCGGTTCTGTCTGTTTTGTGCTTGTGACTGAAAATGTGATTTCTCGGTTCCCCCACCTCCTACCTGCTGCTTGCCAGCATGCCTCCTTGTCTGACAGGTTTTATTAAATATATAACATATCACCACAATGACGGACTCTTAACCTCTTGAACAAAAGTCCAAGTACACTCTTTCTTCCTTAGGTTGTAATGTTTTGTCACGGTAGACAGTAATGCATGGACCTGGAGGTTGTGGTGATCTATTGTATATTTAATAAGATTAGTCTGGACTATCAGAGGACAGAGCCATCTTTCCTGCCTTTTGTTTGCTTTTTTTGAGACAGGGTTTCCTGTGTAACAGGCCTGTCTGTCCTGGAACTTGCTTTGTAGACCAGGCTGGCCTCAACCTCACAGAGATCCTTCTGCCTCTACTTTCCAAGTGCTGGGACTAATGGCGTGTGCCACCAATGCCTGGATATTAGGCCTTGAACTCACAGAAATCTAGCTCTCTGCCTGTGAGTGATGGGATTAAAGGCGTAGGTCAACACTCCCTGACCTTCAAGGCTTGGCTGAGGGTGATTCTGTCCTCTGATGGTCCAGCTATTTTTATTAAATATTCAATATATCACCACAGGAGGTGGCTTATTTCTAGGCTGTTCTCTGGGTCTGGACTGTGTGATGCAACAGGACACTCAAGAGCAAAAGAGAATTCACCAGACTGTGGACTGTTGTGGTCACATCAAAAGTGGATACAGTGGGTAACTAGGGGAGATAGGTATGTGAAAGTAGCCACCACGATATAAACCTGGATTACAATGTTAGATTATGTTGTGGTGTAGTCGGGGGACTTCAAAATCAACCCCTCTCCAACTCAGTCTTGGGCTCTCTGTCTCTCTGTTTCTCTCCCCTCCCCTCCCCTCCCCTCCTCTTCTCTTTCTCTCTTCCCCCCTCCCTTTCTGTCTTCTCATCTCTCTTAAGAATTAGAAGAATTAGGGATGGAGTTGGGAGGGGGTGGTGCACGCCTTTAATCCCACTTGGGAGGCAGAGGCAAGTGAGTCTTTCTAAATTCAAGGCCACCACAGCCAGGACTGCCAGAGCTACACAGAGAAACCCTGTCTCTTAAAACAAAAAAGAATTAGGGATGGATAAATGACCCAATCAGTAAAGTACAGCAAGGGTTCCATCCAGAACCTAGGCAGAAATGCCATGTGTGGCTTGGACCAGTACATTCCTGCACTGAGGAATCAGAATAAGTGGATCCTGGGGGCTCTCTGGCTAATAAGGCCAGCTTAGTAGTTGAGCTCCAGGCTAGTGACCCTGTGTCTAAAACATGAAGCAGTTTCTAAGGAACAATCTCTGGGGTTGTCCTCTGGCCTCCATATACACATGTATTTACCCACATGCACACGCACTCACACATACACATACACACACACACACACACACACACACACACACACACACACACACACACACACACGCACTCACACAGAGTTTTTTGGACATAGCCCTGAGTGTGTGACTTATGATTTAACATTTTCTGAAAGCCGTGTCCTCAGCTCACCCTTCTGCACTTCACCTTAATACCTGGACTTTGGTCCTGATAACATGGTCATGCTGATAGAAATATGCCACCACCTACTGACAGGTTCACAAAAGCAAGCTGATGGGAAATTCCACACTTAACTGTTATGCTCCAAAATGATTTACATCCCATAATATCACTATTAATTAGACTAGAGATATGAAATTCTAGTTTTTCTTTTACTTTCTCTGGATTTGGAGAACCATCTATACATCAGGTGATAGGTTGTAGATTCCCTGGTTGGCTGATAGAGTAAGTGAGGCCTTATAAGGAAGTCTAGACAGTTCTTTCTTACCAACCAAATATGCCATGGGACTCAATTACTCTACTGATAAACATTCTGGGAGCTGTCAGGGTTTTACTTAATCTAGAAAATGGTGTGTATATGATGTGTATATATGTGTCTCTCTGTGAACTTGCACTTGAGTGCAGGTATCTGTGGAGGCCAGAAGAGGGCATCAGATTCTCCGGAGCTGGAGTTTCAGATAGTTGTGGCCACTTGCTGTGGATTCTGGGATCTGAGTCTCAGTCTTATGTTAAGCAACACTTGTTCTATAAACTGCTGAGCTATCTCTCCAGTCCTGAGCATTGGATTTTAGAAAAGACACAACCCATTTGGCTCAGTGTAAGCCTGCCTCCTTTTCTTGCCGATTCATAAGAAAATATTTCCAGTTTGGGATGTGGCCAAAGAGAGGAAGTCTTCCTCCCTCGTGCTGGAGGTAATTTGGCCTCGCCAGAGTGAGAAGGCTCTGCAGGTGCAGAAGCTCTCTCTCAGCCTCACTTGTCTGAAGGTCGCTGGACGACTTCTCCCGAGTAGGGGAACAGATTCTTCTAACCTGCAGGAGTGTCCCTTGCCTTCAGTGAGAGAAGAGGTTGGAGATGAGTGACCACAGAGGGCTCAGCTTGTGGTGGAAGGGAGGTGGCTATGTCCTGCAAGGACAAGCTTGAAGAGGACCATGTTTATGAGGGGCTTAGTCTCTGCAGGAACATAGGGGGTTCATTGCTCAGCACAGGGCCAGAGGGCATCATCATTACCCCATTCCATCAGCCCTTCCTACTGCTACCATCACTGTCATCAGCACCATCATGACCACTATCCTGTCAGGCTGGAAGCTTCTTCAACCTGCAGGATATCAGCCCTGCTAAATCTGAGCCTGCATTTTCAACACCTCTCCAGGCAGGGTGTGCAGAGTTATCTGTGTTTACGTAGACAGGTTCTTTTCTGAGCTGGCCGAGCTGGCCGGATCTGTGGTTGTTGGAGAGAATGAGGACTAGCATCAGCTCCTTCCCTGCTTGACAGAGCTGAGGCTCAGTGTTCTATTCACCCCTGCCAGAAACTGAAAGGAAAGAGCTTAGTGTTTCTTAGGAAAGATTGTGGAGCCCACTCCTTCCCTCCCCCCCACTTCCTTTAATCCCGTGCAGTGAACTGTGAAGTGGGAGGAGCCAAGAGAGAAAGGGCCAACTGCTATTATCAGCAGCCAGGAGAAACATTCCCTTCCCACCTGCCTCAACATGATCTAAGACATCAGCAAATGTGTGGTGTTTATGTATGCATACTTATACATGCATATACATGCATACACACACATATATACATGCCTATACAAGTGCACATGCATATATACATGTACATACACACATGCATATATACATATATATGTACATGTATGTACACATGCTTAGATATATAAACACAAAGATAGACAGACTTTGTTTTATGATTGAGTTTCATGTAGCCCAGGCTGGCTTCAAACTTGCCATGTATCTAAGGATGACTGAACTTCTGATCTTTCTGCTTCCTCCTCCTGAGCTCTGAGATTATAAGCGTTCAGCAATGTCAGGTTTTATGCACTGCTGTAGATCAAATAAAGGGCTTTGTGCATGTTGGAGAAGCATTCTACCTCCTCAGCCCGAGTGTCAGCCCAGGCTTCCTGAGCTTTGAAGGATTCACCAGTTGTGCCCAGTTGCTGGGTCACTGACGCCCATTTTGCTGTTGAGAGGGTCTGAAGTTCTGGGTCAGTCACACTGAGGTGGCACAAGGCACCGTGGCAGAAGGAAGGTCCATTGCCAGTGCCACCTCCCCTTGTCCACTGTCATCCCTCTTGCCATTCAAGCAGGCACAGAGCCCACGGGCCCCAGGTTCCCCGGGAGCCTCAAGTGCAGATGAGAGCAGGCAGTCAATCTCCCAAGTAACTGAAATCGAAAGTTCTTTAGATTAGCCATCTTTTATTTTATTTAAAAATACCGATGGGGTGGGGGGTGGGGCTGTAGAAATAGCTCAGGGGCTGGAGAGATGGATCAGAGGTTATGAGCACTGACTGTTCTTCCAGAGGTCCTGAGTTCAATTCCCAGCAACCACATGGTGGCTTACAACCATCTGTAATGGGATCTAGTGCCCTCTTCTGAATACTGTATACATGATAAATAAATCTTTAAAAAATTAAAAATAAAAATACCGATATATATTACATAAATACATCATTGTAATCACTTTCAGTGTGTAGCGTTAAGTACGTCTGTGTTGTGTGGAGACCATCACCTACATTTCCAGGACCCTCCTCATCATCCCCAACTGAAGCATTACCATCTCTCCATCATCTCTGCCCCTGATGCCCACCCTTCTCCCTATCTCTCTGAACTTGACCACACTAGAAACTCACACAACTTGTCTGCCCAGCATAAGAGTTTTGTTAGATTGATTTGTTGCTGCTTTATGTTGAAGCATGTGTCAAATGTCCTGTTAGGCTGAATAATATTATATCTAGTAATGAGCACCTCTGTTTCGGGGTACAGATAATCCACTGGGTTCCTGCATTCATTTCTTTTGGGTATGTACCCACAATTCCAGTTGGTGGATCTAGGAGAGAGGGAAAAAAGGCAGCTCTGTAAATTAGTTTTCTGTGATGTACGCCTTTTCATTTTGCAGCACTGGGGATAGAGCCCACCACTTCCCACAGGATGAACCTGAGCCACACCCCAGCTGTGTTCTGATTCCGAATACAGGGGTCTCGTGGCAAATACGGCTAACCTGTTAGATTGTGATTTTTGAGTTGGGGTTTTGAGGGTGTGATCATAATATCAAGGAACATTCTCAATGGATACACACATGTGGGCAGATGCATATCAAGTTGTGCAGATGGAATTGGTGAACTTTGTGTCAGGGGATTAAAAAGGCAAACAGAAGAGCAAGCCCATGGCCTGTGATTCAGGGTTCCTGTTAGTGGTTTTAGAACTAGGGAAAGGAGGAAGAGGA